>JAJJWX010003682.1:0-555495 GCA_023529315.1 Papaver bracteatum
AACATGATTTTCTTCACTTTAGATGACACACTAGTATAATCCATTGTTTCTATAGGAACCCTAAAACACATACCATGAATTATCTATTAAAATTAAACTAAATATCATACTTCAATAACATTCCAAAAAATAAATTGGGTTCATTGTTCATACCTTCAATTAGACGAATTTGCTCTTAATTTTCTCCAAACCTTGAATTAGAGGAATTGAAAAAAACAAATTAGGGTTTTATCAAAAACTCAATATATATTGAAATTGAAAGGAAAAAACACTAAAATTAAGGGTTAGTAACTCACCCGAATCGTTAATCAAACTATTCTACGAATTTAGCTTAGTTTTAGTAATGGAGAAGAAGGGGGAAGAAGGGGGGAGAATAAAAATGGAAGTGAAGAAGAAGAAAAATGGGAGAAAACTCGTCTCCTGGATGTTTTGTGGATTTACAAAACAAACGGGACACGGTCTCCCGTTTTTATTTTCTTTTTAAACACGGAGACCTGCCTCTCCGTAAAGTTATGGAAAAAATTTATTACGGAGGTGAGGTCTCCCGTAAGGTTTTCAAAAAAATTCTTACGGAGGACGGTCCCCTGTTCGAGTCCTACTTTGTTTTTGCCCATAGTGGCTAGACTCGCTCATATGGGTGAGTAGTCTTCCATATGGGTGAGTTAGTCTCAATTTGGAGACTACCCATAGGAGATGCTCTAAGAACGCAGTGGAATTTTCTTAGTAGTATTAATGATGAAACAACAGGCCTTGGTTACTTCTAGGAGATTTCAACTTTATCATGCATGAATCTGAAAATCTGGGTGGTAATATTGAAAACTCGATTGTTCCGAACTTTGTGAGAAGCAAATTGGTAGATATGAATCTAACTGAAGTTTTTTCTTTTGGAAATCCTTTTACATGGTGCAATAGAAGATTCAAAGTTCCCGCTTAGCTTATCTTTGAAAAGTTGGATAGAGGTTTTATAAATGATAAATGGATTTTTTTATTGTCGCATACTAGGGTCACAAATTTAGGTAGAGTCTATTCTGACCACTGTCCTATCCTACTAAACTGTTTTCACTTTAAAGAAAAACTTGCCATTCCGTATAAATTCTTCAAATGTTGGCAGCTGAGTCCAGATTTTAAAGATGTCCTTATAAACTCTTGGTCTAAGTCAGTTAAGGGCTCAGCGAGTTACATAGCTACGAATAAGCTTGTAAACCTTAAGAATGACTTAAGTAATTGGAACCGAAAGAGAAGATGTTCGATATTTTCTAAGTACTGCAATAGAAAGAGAAGATGTGTTTTATAGGGTAATTCTATATGTTTCGGATTGAAATTGTTCTCCTCCATTTCAGCCATGCCTATACTTTACTCGTCTATACTTTACCCGTCCATTTCAGCCATGCCTATACTTAATTATAAGCTACATTGTTATGGGCATGCGACCTATTTTATGTTTTTTTTCTCTCTCTTAATATAACCTTTTTCGTTTGAAAATACATATAACCAGGGACGGATCCAAAAAATATTGTTGGGTGGGGCTAAACTATTGAATACTCTAGTGAAAAGGAAACTATGTGAAAAAAATAATTGTTGTACGAGGTTTTGAAAAGAATTTATACAAGAGGAATTTTAAAGCAGTTTTCTTGATGTGTTAACAGCTATGTACACAAAGTGGCGGTATTTGGACGACTAACACCACGATATACTATCAAATTGCAAGCAACAAACAGGAGAATTGGTCGAAATTTGGAATAGCTGCTAGACTGCTACAGCTATAAAGACAGTTCTTCGGTATACATTAGTGTCATTAAATGATATCCTAATTTCAAGCGACGAACAGGAGGAACAATAGGCGTATTGTATGTGTAATATATAGATGCGAACAAGATTTCCACAGACGTTATCTGGAACACAGTCCAAGAGCAACATGGAGTGGAAAAGTATAGCTAGCAACCTCAAAAACAAATAAAGGACCCTAAAAACAAAGGAAAAACAAATGGCCGAGCGAGCATCTGTTTGGTACGTAATTGCTATGAAAATGAAATCGTACGAGCTAGCTACCATGAACCATGAGAAGATATCAATGGCTTCCTCACCTAACTGCAGCCTCAAGTGCGTGCAAGAGTCACAAATTGCACTAATGTAGACACTCCTCGGCTATTTGGAGAACTTTTGTGTTTTAGTTCGTACTAACATGTGATTCTTAACACTTTAATTAGTTGAATTCTTGTTAGATGCGGCGATATTCATTTTGGACAGCGTTTGATGTCATTTTGAATGGCCCAGGTTTTTGGTTAATGAAATCTTCTAATATCAATGCAATAACCTCACATACACGTACAGAGTGGTATTTCTCTCATCTTACACACTGCAACATCTTTAGATAAAGACATCATTATGGTCTGATATACTTTGAGAAACACTAGCTTTTAAACTCTAACTCTTCGTCTCTGGTGACTGGTGATGGCTGTGAGCAACTGAGAGTTGTTTTTCACTTTTCGATCCATTGATATACTTGAGAGTCAACTGGGTTGGATGGTGGGCTACTAACATTGATTTAGCAACTGAAGCTGTATGGTAAAAATAAATCTGGACCTATGAGGGGCGGATTAAAGCCCCGATTAGCCCCTCATAGGTCCGTCGGTGCATATAACCTTTTTCGTTTGAAAATACATTTGAAGATAAAATACAAAAATAAATAAATAGAGGTTGGACTAAGAAAATATTTCCCCATTTGATCTGGTTTTTGGCCGAATGAAGAGCATGGTACCAAATTATATTGGACATAAATGTCATCCGTAACAAATTACGCAACCCAACTAAGAAGAGATGGTTTTTCACTACTTATTCACCGACAAATAATTCTTCCCCGGTCGACACCTTCATGAGCTAAGAAACATGAGTATATACGCATCACATGGGTTGCATGTTCCTTTCGATGCCCATGCAAAGGGACATACGAACGAATTATTACTCATCCACTGAATTTCAAAGAGGGGACATAACGAATGAATATTAGTTGAGCGCCCAGCACCATCACTTCTCTATCTAAAAAAGAAAACAAACAAAGAAAAAAAACAGGTTGTCACTTGCAATCAGTGGTGAGATCTAATTGAACGTGTCACTTGCAATCGGACCCGAAAATCTTGAAACTACTCAAATTATCGAGGCTACCGGTCCCACAGGCTTTGTTGTCAACAACGCGACACAGTCAGAAATCAGACCAATCACCAACCTATTGGTCCACATTGAGCGCGTCATCTAACACATCTTTTCTTCATTAATTGAACCTCTTGGTCATACACGTTTTATCGTCGAGAACAATCAATTTATGACCAAAATGATTCATGAATGTTTCTATTTACGTCTACGACGATGAATAACTAGTACAACCGTTATCACGTTGGGAGGACCGACCGAAGAAGAATCTGAAGATGGGGTTTGTCAGCGACTACTTTCATATTCCGCTTCAGCAAAAATGATTTTTTCTTCCCGTTTCGGAAAAAGTAATACTTTCACCTCGTTTCAGAAAAAGTGACAATTTCGCCTCGTCTCAGAAAAAATGATGTTTTTGTCCCGTTTCAGAAAGCATCATTTTTCCCTAAACGGGGCGAAAGTATCATTTTTCCCAAAACGGAGCGAAAGTATCACTTTTTCCCGAAACGGGGAGAAAGGATCACTTTTCATGAAATGGAATGTGAAAGTTTTTTCTGAAACGGAAAATTAGTCGATCCATAAACCAAAATATGGTTGCATGATTTGTTATGCATCCTTTGTGGTGGTTTGTATAATGGCTATGCATTTAATTTTCGAGAATTGTGCATAAAATGAAAGTATCACTTTTCTTGAAACAGATTGAGTACATCGTTGTATTCGTTGCAACAGAAAATTAGTTGATGCATAAACCAAATTAAATATGGTTACATAAAGTATTATGTATCATTTATGGTAGTTTGCATAATGAATATATGTTTAATTTTCTAAAATTGTGCCTAAAATGATAAATACTTCCGAATTTTTCGTAAAAACTCAAAATTTGATATTGGTGTTTGTGCTCGTTGGATAGATTTTTTATTAGCTTTCCAACGAGATAAAATTTATAAAATTCCTTTAGATATGTTATATTAAAGTTTACTTTCCAATTATACCCCTAAAAAAATAGGATACATAAGGAGTTATAGTAATTGGACTAAAAGGGAGGGATAATTTTGTCAAGTGAAACAGACCAACCATAGACACCAAATTCAATCTTTTTGTGTCAATTGATCATTTACTATTTACAAAAAAAGTGGCCATATAAAGATTAAAGCCGCCGCTTCTATTTCGGCCCAATTAAGTTAGGAATCTCAGGCTACGTGGATGAATAATTATTAAGTACTACTAGTACAACCGTTGTCACGGTGGGAGGGTTGACCGAAAAAGAATCTGAAGATGAGGTATTCTACGACTTTCGCCCCGTTTAAGAAAAAGTGATATTTTTGACTCGTTTCAGAAAAAGTGATACTTTCGCCCCGTTTCAGAAGCGGAGCGAAAGTATCACTTTTACTGAAACGAAGTAAAAGTATCACTTTTCCTGAAACAGAATGTGAAAGTATGCTTTTCCAGAAACGGAAAATTAGTCGATCCATAAACCAAAATATGGTTGCATCATGTGTTATGCATCCTTTGTGGTGGTTTGCGTAATGACATTGTATTCAATTTTCGAAAATTGCGTCTAAAGTGAAAATATCACTTTTCTTGAAACGGGAGAGTACATACATAATTTTTTTTTTTTTGAAACAAATACATACATTTTATTAGTTACAACGGAAAATTAGTTGATGTATAAACCAAAATATGATTACATAAAGTATTATGTATCTTTTGTGGTGGTTTGCACAATGGATATAAATTTAATTTTCTAAAATTCTGCCTAAAACGATAAACAATTCCGAATTTTTCATAAAAACTCTAAATTTGATATTGTTGTTTATGCTCATTGGGTAGGTTTTTTTATTAGTTTTCCAACGAGATAAAATTTGTAAAATTCCAAGGCACGGATTTTTAGATATGTTATATTAAAGTTTGCTTTCCAATTATACCCCTAAAAGAATGTGATACATAAGGAATACGAGGATACATAAGGAATTATATGAAAAGGCTTCACCAAAAAAAGCCTCACCGAATTCAATCTTTTTATCAAATTGAACATTTTTGTTGGGTTTCAATTTACAAAAAAGTGATCATAAAAGGAACTCCCTCCCTTCGGGTCCTCCGATCGGTCGGCCCAAATATATACACAACCATTTCACCGGCTAGTATGCTCGCGAGGCATGAGGGATGTATAGACTGCCAGACCGATCATTAATCATGATCAAAAGCCAATTACCGTTTTCTCGACTCTTCCAAACTGAAGTGGGTATATTAATTATATGTCCCTACTTTTGACACCCAATAAATATATCCTTATTCAACAATAAATATGTCCCTACTTTTTTACAACCTTATCCATTTAAAATTAGATTACCTAAATGCCCTCAACAATATAATATTTTCTTGTATTTCAAAATGGAACAAATTTTTTCCTCTACTTCACCCACTCGTACCACCACCACCACCACTAGGACCACCTCACGTCCACCACCACCAACATTCAACTACCACTCCACCACCACCGTTCAACGACCACCACCAACCAACCACCACCACCACTAATATTCCACTACCACTCCACCACCACCAGTCCGCCACCACCACTGGAGCCACCACCACTGGAGCCACCACCACTGGCGCCACCACCACCACCGGCGCCACCACCACCACTGATGAAATCACCGCCAGTCTTCCGCCACCGCCACCACCCACCGCCGTCGCCACCTCCTCCGCCGCCACCACCCACCGCCGTCGCCGCCACTGGTTCAAATATTTTTGTATCAAAAACAATAGTTGATCCAAATAAAAATTGAACCAACAATAGAAGATTACCTAGTTTATCCAAGAAAAAAGGATCAACAGTAGAATTTTATCTAGTTTATCCAAGAAAAAATAATCAACAAGAATTATTGATCCAATTTTAGTGGATCAACAATGGATGTTGATCCATGAAAATTGGATCAATAATGATAGTTGATCCATGTAAAATGGAGTGAACTTGGCGTGAGTCGAACACGCATCATCTGACATGGAGTCAGTCATGCTACCATTGCACCACAAGTTCAACATTAGAACAAATTTATATGATTTAAACTACAAAACATGAGTTCAAAGGATCAACAACAGTAGTTGATCCCATATAGATGGATCAACAACCATAGTTGATCCAATATATATGGATCAACAACCATAGTTGATCCAATATCAGTACCTGCTTCAACCCAGATAACCACCATATTTCATTACCTGTAGGTTCATAAACACCAACAACTCCAAGACCAGCTTCAAAACCAATCTCAGTTGAATCAACAATGGATGTTTATCCATTTCAGTTGGATCAACAGTGGATGTTTATCCATTGCAGTTGGATCAACAACCATTGTTGATCCAAAATATATGGATCAACAACCATAGTTGATCCAATATCACTGCCTGCTTCAACCCAGATAACAACCATATTTCATTCAACAACATGCTTCAATCTCTGTAACAACAACTCATACCAACACTGCCACCAACAAAATAACAAATGATTATCACTTGTAGTTTCATAAACAAAATTTCGACATAGAAAATCATGAAAATTTCGCAATGTGCACAAATTTTAATGAATTTGGACGGCTTCGTAAGAAAATGAAGCAAACAAACATCACGAAAAGTACAATAATCGTCATAGCAAATCATCATTATAACCACGAAGTCCAAAATATGACTTACAAAACATATGATCTAGGAAGTAAGCTGGCCCACAACCAAAAGGATCTTCTCTTTGAGAAACTGACACTCATGCCCAGATCAATATATTATGATAACATCACTCACATTTTAGCTATAATCTTGGAGAGTTGAGTTTTTTTTTCTCCATAATGTTCAGAGTTAAATATTAATGTTACTTAAAATTGGGATGATTACATAGATGATCAAAGATCAGATTACAGAAGCTACATGTGTCAAAGCCAGTATTGCACTAACAATTCTTAAATGTGGATACTGGATTCTAGCTAGACATGCCCCTTCAAAAAAATCAACAGATATGGATGATCTCAAACCTGTCAACTATAACAAAATCTCGACAATTACAAACTGGCAATTTAGAAGTAGAACAGTGCTAAGCTCCGAACTATACAGTACCTACCAAATGGAGATGACCCTAATATGACAACGAAGAAAAGCACCTACGTCGACGTTTGTTGTGCAGGCATCAACTAGCGCAGCCAGTGACAATAACTGTATGTTTGCTATGTGTGCATTTTGGGTTGTCATTTACAAGATCGGATAGCTAGTAGCTAGGATATCTGATACATCAAGCATAAGCTCATAAAATAGGAGAGTACATTTCTAACAGATATACATCTATTTAACCCAGATAAGAAAAACTTTCCAAACGGACACAGATTACAACTCAGTGTCCAATAAAACCTATCCTAGACACTTGAAAATTAAAATTAAACACACATTATTTGCATATAACTAGGCCTTAAGTATCAAATCGATTTAGATACTTTATCAAACATGTAAACACCAATAAATTCAACAAACCTTAGCTAATCAATAAACAAAGAAAGATAAGAAAAAGAACTTTACCACTTTGCACGAGCAGAAACCATCAGTGCCATAGGTTGAGGTTCATAACAAGGTCCTTCAGTAGCCAAATAATCCTTCTCCACCACCATCGCCACCACCTCATTCGGTTTCAAAATAGTGATTTGTACGAATCATAAACTACAATAAAAAGATCAAGACGAGATTGTTACAGATCTATACTTTAATCATGAATCTAATTAGAAAATCGATATGAAATCGACGAAATTAGGTTTTCGAAACATTACAACTAAGTTCTGAAATCTATTTCGAAAATATTGATTACTGGTGGTACTGGTGGTGTTGGTTGTGGTAGCGTCGGAGATGGTAGTAGTCGTTGATTGCAGCGGCGGAGCTGGTGGTGGTCGTTGCAGAGGTGTTGTCGAAATTTTTTGATGGCTCTGTTCTTCTCAGAATTGAAGAAGAAGATGATGTATAAACACATCCGGGGTAAAAATGGAAATCATCCAAATAAATTTTTTAAATAAAATTTCAATTATGCCATCATGGACATTTGTAAAGTCTGTCAGGGATATTTGTGAAGACCCATTGAAAGGAGGGATAAAAGTTCAATTACCACAACTGAAGTTGCATTATTGGTGATAGTTATTACCTTTTTTCTTTTAGTTGTGTATCATCCGTTCATAATTCTGTTTTAGTTAGTTGGACTACCTATAATGCGCTTTTACAAACATGATTATTAAAAACATGATTATTTTAACGATCGTCATTATTTAAATCTCTTGGCTCCCGTATGGTCATATTCAAATTAATGGTTACTATCGGTAAAAATAATTAATCTTCACCCTAAATAAACTCGATCTCAATGATGGTGATAGATCTCCTCCTTGTACTGAATAAGGGGATAAACCTACAAACAAACAAAAAGGAGATGCCTTGGCATCCAAAGTCGGAAAGAGTTTTTTACATGAGTTTCATCACGAACACGATCTGTATAATATCCGCATCCAATGCGCATGGAGTTTGCACTTCCTCCTATACGTTTATTAAGCGGCGTTTTCCAGGTTCTTGTAATTTTCTTTTCTTGAAAAAGCACGATCCACATTTTTTGGCATTTTACATGCTCAAAGATGCGTCATTGATTGTGATGTAACTCCATCCCAAGCTTGTGTTCAGAGCATATAGGCTCAAAACTGAAATTATATCATCATGGTGCATCACAAATGTGGGATGCTTGCTAAGAGCGAAATTTCACCTCTATGTTCCCATTCGCAAGTCGAGCATTGGCCGAAAATTGAAATTGTACCGATATGGTGCGACTTCCGTAATTTGTTGTCACGGAAGCATGAAAATTTGGTACATGACCATTCATTCTCATTTTTATGTTTGTATAAATGTCAATAAGACATGTACAAGAAGAGGGAGTTGGTTGAAGGTGTATTAAACAGAAATGCACCAATAATCTATAAAGCTTAGGCGGTAAAGCATATATGATTCGAAGGCGTCAATATTATTGTGTCGCATTGCCCACGGATTTTATGATGTGTAACCTTCATTATTGTTGTGTTGCGAACATGAATACATTAAATTAATGCATTCTAAAAGGAAAGTATGTGATGTACTATCTTGTGCATCATTTGTGAATGACCTTCGGCGTACATGAATTGGGCTTTGCTGGGATTTGGTCTTCCAACACGAGTTGGCCTTAGTTTCTAGTCCCAACGCGGATGAATGCGGTCTGTGCTAGATCCCTTTGAGATAAAAAGTAGGGTACGCAAGAAGACGTAATGAGTTGCATCATTTGTGGTCCATTAACTTGTCGCTCATATCATCTAATTGGGAGGTGATTGCGCCATTTCGGTAACTCATATCATCTAGCCCGGCTATGCACAAGAGATGGTTATTACCATACTTGATGATCTAGTGGTAGTCCATTTCTTGGATGCTCATACCTCCTATCAAGGTACACGAAGTAGGCATACACCAATTGCGGATTGGGCATGGCCTAGAAAGGAAGTTAACTGGCATGCAAGTTAGGGGAGCTTGCATCACAAGGATGATACAAGGAAAGATGACATGAGAATTAATTAATGATGCACTCTTGGCACGAGCAATTGTATATATGCTTGTAATGGCCAATGTGCAATTGTAAGGAATATTCCCCATGCCTGGACAAGACTCGGAAGTCAATGATGCTTGCGACAATGCATCGTTATTAGCCTTTACGGCCTTGCACCCTTCCCAGAAAAAGAATATGTTGGAACTTTGTGGAACCACATCTGGAAACAAGCATGCTTGGAAAAGAAAATCAACGTGCATTTTTTTGGTGATAAGTGAATATTTACGGCCCGATCAATGAGTTATGAGTGGCACATCGGGGATTAGGTCTGCGAGGCTTGGTGTCGGAGGCGTAATTTTCCGGTTCATAATTTGAATCAAAGCAATTTCTAAGACATCACTAGGGACTGTACGGGTTATACTCATCAGTTTTTGTAATGAGACGACCAAATTATTCTTGAAAAAGAAATTAATAAGTTGGAAAAGTACATCAACCTTTATGCGTGAAGAATGTTCGTAATTATTTATGTCAGTTACTTCGCAAACTGTGTTGGACTTAGTTGAGTACTGTAAGTTTTCCAGGCCTTAAATAACGACCCACCAGATAAATTGTGATCTGGAAGACCGTCTGAATTGGTAGGCAGGTATTGGACTGATCAGCTCTCATAATTTGGAATGGTGTGCGTTGTCATGCCGACTATCTCCCACTACACCAGTGGCAACCTGGAAGACTTCTAGCTATGAGGATAGCTTGCATCCAATTGTTCTTGCATTAAAGTTTGGTCTTCATAATACTACGCTAAGAACTGCTCGTCATTTCGATGACCCTTTACAAACTGTGTTAGAGCATAGCTCGGTTAGCCCACCAAGCGTTGGTATGTCAAGTTTGGTTGTCATATTTTAGTGAATCAAAACTCATTTAAAGAGTCACTTGATTATTTACTAGAGTCAACTTCGTATAGGTTAGCTAGAAAGTTACTAGGATATGAGACTTACAAGTATTACGTGAAAACTTTGAAGAATGTGAAGAAGTAAAGAACTACAACGACGACTTCATTATTCCACTTGAGGTTAATAATATTTGACTTAAATTGTTTCATTCCTAACGTATCTTTCAAGTCGTGCATTTTGAAAACATAACTGCAAAGTTGTGAATGATTAGACTCTAGTTATACATAGTATTAAGGAATTACAATACAAAGTATAACGTCTATCTTTTGAACTTTGTATATAAGACATCGACATAATCGTATGAATGCTATTGTGATTATATATGGTTATGGCTGAAGATTTCATTCTAGGAAACAATGTTTTACACTCGTTTAAAGGAAGTACATTCATAAACTTGTTTTGTGAATCGAAAGGAAATCGCTAGGCTTATTGGTATTGTTTATCATTGCAAATATTTGGATTACTAATATGTGTGTTTAGTATAACCGCTCATAACTTGTTTATGTATCTTGGTAAAACTATTCACGATGCCTGACTTTTGTATTTGTATGACTTTTATTAGTGAAACCGATCTTAAGTAATCACACGAGATGGTATGATCGATTTATTGTAATTGGTATGACCAACTCTATACATTTGGGAACCGATCCTAGTAAGAGGTGCAACCGATCACAAGAGGGAATCCATCCTTGTAAGAGGTACATCAAGTTTTTAATAATTGGGGAACCGATCCTATGACTTGTGCAACCGAATACAAGTTTATACCATAAATATGTGGTAGCCGATCCTAGTACCTAGTTAACCAAATTTTGGTAACTAACGTGACTAATCTTAGTACCCACATGGAGGTAGAACCGAAACTTGTTTTAGTAGTACCGTGAAACCCATGATTGGTAATTTGATAGGATAATCAATCACATAGTTCTCGGAAGTCAGATGAACCAATTCTAATTTTTTTTGGAAGTGTGGCAAATCGATTCCAAGATTGTAAATATGAAAAAGGATTTACAAAGTAAAGATATCGACATACTTTGAACATGTGCAATAACTCTTATCTTTTATTGTTCAAAGATATTCCTTAATAGCTAAAGAAGAATCCCAGATCGAAATAAATTGAGAATCTTTTAATTAAGGTTTTTAGTTTTTATATGCTTTTAATTTCCAGCAATTAAATCATATCTTTAGAAAATAAAAATTAGTAATGTCCATTTACTAATTGGAGATTTTCTACTGAGATTTTGGTCAATATTTGGGCAGTGCATTTCCAGTAATTATGAAAACATATTTTGGCGTTCATTGCATATCTTCGAGAATATTCGGTTTTGGAAATTCCTTGGTGTCCAAACTTCCTTGGTTTATAAATATTGAAGTTTTCATTTAAAGCAAACTAATCCTAAGAGCCAACAAAACTACCTAGTTATGTTGTTACTGGTGGATCCGTATATTCGGAGAGGAAAGTACCCTAATTAGGATAAATCTCTTACGACCGCTTGTTTTAAAGACTTCTTTGGGATTGGGAACCTCTACGAGTACCATTGGTGGGAAACTAGATAATTGAAGTTTATTATTAGTTTTAGATTTATTTGATTGACTAATGGTTGTTGAACTTTGATTGCACCTAGTTTGTTTATGCTTGGGAATCTTCTCTTCTGATGATATAAGATTCACTCAAACTAGGTCGAAGTATCGACGAGAATCTTTAGAACTGTTTGTAGATCTAAAGACATCTTGTGATTATAATCCATTGTTAACAGACTCCGTTCTCTATGTGATTGATCACAAGATATTCAAGTTGTTTGTGTGCAGGTGTTTATTGAAGATCTAAGAAGATTTGAAGAAAAAAAAAGATTTCTTATTTGGGTTCATAATCTTTGGTGTGCACAAAACTTGAATGGCTGGGGAGCCAACTATAATCGGTTTATCTTTGTTATAACCTTGATTGATTAGTTGAGTAGATCGGCATCAATACAATTCTTTGTGATTCAAAGTATTGATTGCATAATATAGAAAATTACTTTGGTAGTTGTTTAAGAGATAGATCTAAGAACCCGACAAAGGAGTTTATTGGGATAAACAGAAGAGACTTTTGTCAAACTCATATCATGTTGTTTGAAAAGAGCTGTTACTGAACATATTTGTTGTTCCTTTACTGTTTGGAATACGAACCAACGGAATTGTTCCAAGTGTGTGACTTATTACAAGTTGGAGGCGCAGGGATACTGAGGGAACTAGGTAAACTATAGGTTTAGTTTCTTGGTCTCAACTATACGAAGTTGGTTTAGATTTTGTATAGCGGCTTAATTATGAGAGTATTCAATTCTGGACTAGGTCCCGGGGTTTTTCTGCATTTGCAGTTTCCTTGTTAACAAAATCTTGCTGTGTCTTTTACTTTTCTATTTCCGCAATCATAATTATTTTATTATAATTAGAAGTAAAATACATAAACGTTAATTCATATTTATTTGGTAGCATTCCTATTGTGTTTTGTTAAGTCCGAACCTATTATCAAGTAAACATACTTTATTGCTGTATTGTGTCGATCTCGTATCTATAGACGGTCACACGAAGTGTGAACCGATTAGTTGAATTATCTCGAATCAGTCCATAGACAATCACTTTCGGAGAAAGGACTTATAGGTGTATTTTTTTTAGATTGAGGCATATTTGGGTATCCTCGTCTTTTCAAACTATAAACTTTGAGAATTCCTAGGTGTTGCGGTATGATATATGCACATAGGATCCTGTGCTGAGATATATAAATATGCTTAGGGGATCTTGAAAAGGAAAGGGTAACTAGTACACCACCAACTTTTTCATTTGGAAACCCATATGGACAACCTGTACAATCTATGCGTTCCGTTATGAAACTGTAGTTAAGATTATTTTAACAAGGTAACCTAGTATATAACAGAGCTTTACACGAACCGAATTCCAATAAGAAAAAGTCTTGTAATCTATATTTAAAGAAGCGAATTAAAAAAGAACGAGTTTTGTAGGTTCTTTTGGTTGAGTTAACATTATTAATTTCAGTTTAAGTACAACATGTGATATTTCAATTATAAAGACAAAACACTATAATGCGGAAAAGAAATAAACAGACACCATAATTTTTTTATTAACGAGGAAAATACAATCTTGTAGAAATAACCCGGGACCTAGTCCAGATTGAATACCATGGATTTAAGATGTTACACAAATTACCGACTACCAAATTTCTAACTAGATGTAATACTTGCTTCATTTGTATTCGTGTACCTGTAAAACTCCTGCCAGGACGCCGATTTTGTTTAGAAATTGCTCTTGTAAATCCTCTCACAAAATGATAATTCTCTTTAGAAGATGCTCTTGAAAATCTTCTACCAAAACATTAATTATGATTAGAAGATTTTCCTCTGAATCTCAGCAGGACTCTACACACTTGATTCCCGTAACTGATCTCACCCACAACTAAGAGTTGATATGACCCAAAGTCGAAGACTTGATAAACAAATCTGTCTCACATAGAAAATTCTATTGAATAGACAAATCTGTCCCGCACAAAAATACCTGCGAGTTTTTGTTCCGTCTTTTGATAAATCAAGGTGAACAGGAACCAATTCATACACCAGACTCATATTTCCGAAGAACAGCCTAGTAATATCAATCACCTCACAATAATCTTAATCTTATGCTAGCAAAACAAGATATTGTGGAATTACAAACGATGAGCCGAAGACGTTTGTGACTACATTTTAGCTTACCTATCAGAAATTGAATCTCGAGCAAATTTTAGAGAAGATAATACTCAATACGATAGAACAAAGCAAGATCAGAACACACAATTATAGAGAAAATAGTTGGGTATGGCTTCAGATTCCCAAAGAAGTCTTTAAGTCGTTAACCTATAATGGTTTAGAAAAACCTAGGTTAAAGGAGAATCGACACTAATTGCAACTAGTATCACACATGAGGTATGGGGATTAGGTTTCCCAGTTGCTAGAGTTCTCCCTTATATAGTATTCAAATCAGGGTTTGCAATTAATGCTACCTTGGTAACAAAGCATTCAATATTCACCGTTAGATGAAAACCTGATTCAAGATAATATCTTCAACTGTTAGATCGAACATAGCTTGTTACACACAAATGAAAAGTGACTTCATTTAGATATGGGTAACCGTACCTAAACGTGTACACCTTGTTGCCTCAACAATAGTTAACCAAATTTAGCCATATGAACCCTTTCATATCAACCTTGTTCATCTCAATCACAACTAGTTCAAATGTCTCAAATGAAACTAGTTCTAGAGTTGTTCAGTTGTTTATATTCTCATAAAAGTATATGAGACACAACTGAAGCAAAATCGATTTTGATTCACTCGAATCAATTCATGAAAATTTTATCAACGGTTTTCAAAAGATTGCATCTCTTATTATATAAATATATTAGTTCATGAACAAACCAATTTTAGAACATAACCTACTCAAGTATGTAAACGTGTACGCATACCTAAGTAGTCGGACTTGGTATGGGTTCCCCAGTATGTGAACGAGTACGAATAGTGTCGTACAACCAAACTCAGTTGAATTCCCAGACTTGAACTATTACGCCGGTAAGCATACAGGTCTGCATACTTAGTTCCCAGACTTCAATTATCCAACCAGTACGTATATGGGTATGCATACTATGGTTTTCAGACTTGGAATAACTTGCAACAGTTAACATACAAGTATGCATACTGTGATATATCCAATCAATGGTTAATTTTTCTAAATTCCATTTTAATCACCCAAACATTCTTGGAAGACGGAATAGCTATCCCACACAAACTATTAGCTTCAAAGCAATTTGAAAGTGATCAATACGAAACATCCGAGTCTACATCAAATGAATGTCTCACACAAACCATGTAAGATGTTACCGGGTAATTTTCACATGATCATTTTTTGACTTTCGTCAAAATTATAGATGAACTTGATTAAAGCGAAACCTTACCCACATATAATTCGAGAAATATGTAAGCGAGTTAAACTCATTTCCCGAAATATCAAATGCGTATAATATAAAGTCTATATAGCTATACGACTTTTGTCTCAATAGGAGATAGAATAGAAATAGACTTCTGAGTGATAGATAAGTTCAAGTCTCAACATACCTTTTGTTTATGAAGTTCCACAAGCTCCACTTAGTAGTTCTTCGTCTTCAATTGATGAACGTCGTGAAGTCTAAAGCTCAACTACACATTCTATCCTAATCCAAGACATAGCTAGCTATAAGTAGACTAGAAATCAAGACTTATAGTTTTGGCAACTAAACTTGACAAACAAGCTTGAGATAGAAACACTTGCGAGTTCGACCGAGCATTGCTCTAACAACTTCGAAAAGAAGAGAAAAAAACGTGACATTTTTTTACTGGTCGACTCATCAAACTAAATTTCCAACCGTAACTATATAAAGGTTGATTAGTCATTATTATTTTTTTATTTGATAAAGTGCTTTCGAAATTACCATTTAATGAACAATTTTTTCCTATTATAACAGCCCCTCTAATGAATTTCACTGCCCCTATAATATGATCCATTCATTTTTAAATTTTGTCTCACTAATATTTAGATGATCTATATGATTAAACAAGGGAATAGTCCCAAAAGTACTATTTTAATTGATTATTGTTAGTATAGAAAATATGTATAATTTGATTGTATATTCATTGGTGTTTTAAACTGATTGTCGACGCTATAATATAAAGTTTGCAAATATCCGTGAAAAGAGATAAATTATTTCTAATTTTTACCCTTTTATACTTTCACTATGAGGCCTAGAAATGCATTGTTTGCAACACTTTTTTTTTTTTCATTTTAGTCGATTCAATTGAATAGGTATTGGTTGTTTTTCCTTGAAATTGAGTCGACAATCGAAGAGTCATCATCCCCGACTATGGTTAGGAACGATGAAATCAAATGGAAGTCAACCGGATTGACAGATAATATGGCATGAAAGTGGCCAAAAAAAAGTCACCTAAACTTTTAATTTTAATCTTGACCGTTGATTTCCAACAAGATTCAACCATCCGATCTTAAACTGTTATAAAAATTGTTGCACAAATGTTATAAATAAGTGTTATGTAAAGTATAACTCTTATAGATGTTACAAAATAACATTTACCAAAAATGTTACAAAATTGTTACGAATGGCATCACTAGAAACAGCTACCAAAATTCGTATAACCGCTAGGCACTCCAAATTTTAGTCGTGCTATATTGTTGCAACAACCTATTATCTATAAGGGTATAATAATAAAAAAGCACATAAAAATAATTTTCTCCTTTTTACCTTAAAATTTATACAAACTTAAATTAGTTGATCTGTTTGGGGAGGGAGGAATAACATTTCCTTATTTCTTTTTTGAAACAATTTGTAATATATTGTTGTGTATAAAATATATTTGCCATCTTATAAGCCACTGATCAGTTGACACCTTGCTTCAAACAAAAAAAAAAGTTGACACCTACAACTCAGTGTAATAATTCGATTCACTTAATGTGTCACTATTGCCAACCTGATGGATCTTATTTTAGTAGGCCATGCTGTTTTTCCCATTAATTCGGAAACTATTATTTTCTCACGTTAGTGAGGATGCAGTCCCTGCGGTCGGGGGCATGAAGTACGAAGTTTAGCTGGCTAAATTTTTTTTAACTTTTTCTTCTTCGTTTGATCATCTCCAAACTCCAATAATTCCATGGGGAAGTAGTCGTTATTAAACTTTCATTTGTGAAAAACATAACTAAGAGTAAGCAGTTGATGTTTTACCGTTTGACCAAAAACTTACTTGGGCGCCAAAATATCAGCCGAGTACGCATACATTTTTTTTCTTTTATATGAAAGAAATCTTAGATGGGAGAGAGATTATAAAATCGGAAGCGGCTAAACATATGTTCTTTGCATCCGGGCAGTACTTATTTTGTTGTTTAGTGAAGACTCTCGAATACCACATTCTAAAGATGTTTTGGAAAAATCCACATTCAGGAATTAATTTGATCGAATTTACCACACTATTCACTTTAAATTTTAAAACTGTCATATTTTTTGGCGGTGTCACTATATTATAATGATAAAATCATTGAATGATGATATCAGTAACCTAAATTCAAAATATACTGACATCCAATAAAAATAAAGAATATAGTAGTGCCCTATTCCCCAAATACCCTTGCTCTTAGATGAGAGCTAATTTGATCAAGTTTACCACATTACCCCACTTTAAAGTAGTTTTGTTCTTCTCATAGCCCACGCTGTTAGATGGAAAGTGATGACAACAATAGATCACGGCTACACCCACAAACTAGCAAGAACTTACAATCCTGTCCGATGCACTTGCGGATATAGATTCTTTTTATAAGGTACTGAATTCTTTTTATAAGGTAGTGAATCAAAATCAATTATTATTTCCAGATCTTCAATGTAATTATTTTAATTAGTTATTCCTAATCGTATGCATTACAATATTGATATTCACATACAAGAATACACGTTAACCAATATTATGCCAATAATGATAAAGGTCAATTTTGTCATTCAGCCAATCAATCATGCATTAACCACCGCCGTATAACGACGCATAAGGCCTGAATGCGCCTGATGGTCTGTCTTGGTATGAAACTATAAATACCTCCACACTCACAACCTGGTTTGCCAAACCATTTCATTCTCTCTAATCAATCATCCATATATAACCTTTGTCTCTGGAATCTGGATACCGAAAATATATTTAGATCAATTTGGCAATTTTGATGGCATTTTCTGATTCACGGTATAAAATATCAATCAAAACTTTTTTGTCGACTCGGATGTTTTCTGAATCCTTTACTCAATACACACCTGATTGCAGGTTCGTCTCTTTCTCTCTGTTATTAACTATTTCTATATTTGTTTCTGCTTAAGGTTGGAACTATATATGATATCGTACCTGATTTCGGTTCTTCTTATTATTTGTGGCAACTAAAAATATCAAATTATTTGAGTAGTTTTTGTTTTTCATCACTATTAATTAATTGAATAAATATACTTTTTTTTTTTTTTTGGTTTAATTCGCTGAGATTTACATTTACAGGTAATAAGATCCGACCCCCTCAGTTGACTAGAGATAGGCAGCAATCCAGCAACTTACTTTCAATTGATTAATAGAAGCTTCAACTCTCAAATCCCCCTCTGTTTTTTTTGCTGTTGACGGTTCATTTCCCACTTTAATTCTGTTCTAGAAAAATAACTGAATGTTGATTTAGATAAGCAACAAAGTTCACGAAGTGTGAGTTTTGAATCTTTGATGATTCTTATTGATTATAGGATGACCACTCTAAAATTAACGAATTAGTGGAATTCTTTGGTGTGGGTTTTGATAAACAGAAATAAACTAAACTCTTTAGAAGTTTTCTGGTTAGCAAAAGATTGGAACATAAAAAAAGATATGAGAAAGAGGTGGAGGAAGATAATAAAGATAGGTTTAAGTTTTGATCTGATATATTTTCTGAAAGCTCTGTTTCTGCACCTATTCATCAATTTTATGGAAAGTGTAAAGAGGAGTTTCGATGTTTATATTCAGCCCTATCTCATTAGCTTCCTTTGCCCAAATTGAACAGTGGTCGAGTATTTCCTAGAATTTCCATATTCAGCCCTATCTCATTAAATGAATCCACATGCTTATAAAATCACCAATGGTAGAAATTCAACTAGCCCCATCTCACTTTATGTGTACCCTAATGCCTTAATTGCGTTCCAAACATTAATTACGTGCTATAAACCGCCAAACATGTAAGGATTGTAATCAAATCTCTCATGATTTCATTCTTTTTCTTTTCTTTTTCCTTTTTACGGAGAATTATGGTTGGTAAACCTCTATGTGAATGCCGAGAATAATAGCCTAGTATAGTTCGTTGGATGGTGAATACTTACTTAAAAGTACCGGGGAAAGTAACAAATTTGTTTCCCAATTAACAATTTAAGGGGTTGTATTGGATTGAGATTTAAATGAATAATTAATAATCTTAAAAATTTCTAAATATTCAATTAGTATTTATAACGAATCATTCAATATTCATGGTATTCAATTTGGATAGTTTTAGATTCCACAAATATCCTAGGTATTTAATTCATCCGAAAATGAGTTATTTGTCCAAATATTTTTAAAACATGGTTCTAATGAACGGGTAAAAATTAGTATGGTTGAAATGGACACAGAAAAAATAACAAGGATGAAACTGGATTCATCCTGGCTTAAACTGAAAAAATAGCGAGGATGAAACTAGATGCATCCTGATGTAAATTAAAAATAAGAAAAAATATTTAAAAATGGGTAGGATGAAACTGTTTACATCCTGGCTATTTTTACATTTTTGTCCATTTAAACAGTATCAAAATCTAGATATTTTTTTCACCCAGAAATTGTTAATTTTGGTCTTTTTAACCAATTTTGTGTTAATTCATTTAAGATTTCTTGGGATAGTTAAGGGCCAAGATATATATGGATTCTTATGGATATTTGTAGGCAAAATATGTGTGTTATTATCTCATATCAATCTCAACTCACACTACAAGAGGTGGTGGTGGTTGACCTAATCGTCCATGACGACTCGACGTTCCTCGGCTTGACGAACCTCTTGATCTAGTCCGCTGATTCCTCAACTGATAATTTTCGAACTCTAAGGCGAGATTCCGCTGCTGGAGCTCCCTTAATGCCGCCTCCTTCCTTCTTTGACTTTCTAAAATAGCTAAGAGTGTAGGGTCTGTGCTTTCATGGCTAGAGTGTCCGTTAGGGTGGTGTGGCCGAGGCTGTAGTGGTATCGATGTTGGTGGTGGGGGTAATATTGGACCAGTTTCATGACCGGTTGCGTGGGTAGGTGCAGGGCCGACGTTGCTAGCTGCTCCTCACCCCAATTGAATATTCCGGAGACGTTCTTGTTCCCTTCCTAAGGCTTCCTGGTACTCGACTTGTTTCCTTGCGCGTTGTCGCTGGGCTTGTGCTGCAAGCGCTTCCTCATCGTCATCGGTATCTGAGGTTGTGAGTCCGTCAACCTAGTACACTCTTGTCCTGGTCAAGATGACTTGGTCCAATGGTAGGGTGTTATCATCTCGCCCCAGATCCACTTATTCATCAACAATTGGCATGCCTCGTGCAGCTGCATGAGATTCCTCGGGCGGTGGTTGTTGACTGTCATCTTGCCTCGGCCCAGTTACCCCTGCTTGCATGCTGCTGCTAGTTTTCGTGCAATTCCTCAACATCCTTCATGTCCCTGAAGTGATAGCCATCGGGCACGGCGTGTGGTGAGCCGAGTATCGTCCCTACCTACGTCAGAAATACCAAGAACACCTTACTTTGACCTGCTTTTACAAAAAAAAAAGTTCAAACAAAAGAGGAAAAAGTTCGACTGACACCACAATTACTACTACTCCAGTTATCAGGTGGGTTCCGCCTATCGACCCTATTTTAACCCTATGCTGAATCTGCGGCAGACTTTACTTCTTCGTCGCTATTACGCCGTACGACGTCACTTTCAGTACCCGACCAATGCATTTAAGTTATCTTGTCCTTTATTCTATATGATCCAAATCATTAAACTTATGCACGTTAGGCTTAAAAGTACGGCACGCAACCCCAAGGATCGAATCAAGTTTGTATAGACTCCATTTTCTCAAGATCTAATCATGACCATCCCTCTCGGGTTCTCTTTATGACCTTTCCGATGACCTATGATACATCGCCGAGCAAAACTCCATACGGTTGAAAGCTTATCACACGAGGAGACATCTAAAACGCAAACTTTCTGTAATTCTAAGCACTCAACAACTTACTTAACGCTAAAATTCATTCAACCATCGGAAACAAGTAGTCATCCTTTCAGCAGATTCTCCACCTAGATTCTAACCCGAACTGTTAGTCGCCGGTGAGCTTATGAAGATTCTATGCTGATCAAACTATTGGCGGGCGAAAAAACGAGATCTCTACTACGCTTAGTGAAGACGCTGCTACTGCTGTAACTTTACACGCATAGTAAATGACTCAAAACAACAATTATTTCGGCCAACATAGTTCATCCTAGCTTCAACTACAACACATTAACGTGTATTTAGGAGCTTTCGATCGTCTCTGAAGGCCTTTTAGGCAAGGTATCCGGAGATCTTAGTCGGATCCCCTTAGTCGGCGCCAGAATGTAGATGCATTTTACTACAAACTACATCCAAAGGATTGAAACCTTCTACTCATACAAATGAAAGTAAAGACTCAACAATGGACACAAGATATACTTGGTTCGGTATGATTACCTACGTCCACGGGGGTGAAAGAGTGAATCTTATTAATTCAAAGTATTACAAAGGTGTTACTCTTAACCCAAACTCCCTTACACGATCAACTCACTTCTCACTTTCTTCCTACTTGGTGTGATATCAAGTCTCTCCCTCTCCAAATTACAACCTACCTCTCTTGATATAAGTTCCTATTTTTATAGGAAGGGTTACATACAACCATACTAGGGCGTTGGTCACATTACATCTAATCCGAAGTTCTGTGGTCGGGACAGCTTATGTCGTCCCTTCTTTTATGTATGTGGTCGATGTATTTTGATTCCTTCGCCTGTCTATCATCCGATCCGATTCCTTCAGGTGTTCTCATGGCACGATGTCTCCCTTCTCGTCTGTCGCCCTTGCAGTTGGTCGATGTGACACATATCTTCTTATCCATTTGACTATCGCTCCTCGTTTGACCCACCGTGTCTTGTCTTATCAGCTTTGTTAGAAGCCTGGAGTCAAGTCTTGTTCGACAGCTGCAGGGAAATCATGCCCGATCCACATGGATTCTTAAATCTCGCGCCTGGCAATCTTTATTCTATGCTTACCGTCTCTTCATTCTTGGGTGCATCATAGATTAAGATGTTGCCACCTAGCCCTGTGGATAATTTACACCTACATAGAGCTAAGCTGAAGTCATCGTGGGTCATGTTCATTTCAGAACTTGTTTTCACTCCTCCTGTCACTTATAACAAGAGCTAAGAGAGGAATTTGATTTGGTTTATGAAGAATCAACTTGGGTGAAAGAATCCAATTTGTGACTAAGAGGTGGAGTTGTGAACGATGTGTCGCATCCCAATGCTAGAATGATGTACGAGTTGTGTGAATTTGTGATGCATAAATACATTAATCAACTGCAGAAGTTTCTAAGATTTTCATATCAAGCTTTTGTCCCAGCTAGACCTTCCGATTAAAAGAGGGTGTTATAAGGAATGACTTGAATTTCTTTGGGACAATCACAGTGGAAAATATCCTTTCTACAGTTGTAGAGAGTTTTTGTGAATTCATGAGCCGTGCCCGTGGTTACGTTCGTCTGCTTTGTATTGAATTCACTGTATCCTTTTGCAAGCCCATTGAGACAAAGTAGAAAATCCATGAGGACCAGCCTTTTTTTTACCATTGTTTTATTTTGAGTAAGACATTGGAAGTAAATCTAGGTCACCCCTTATCTAGATATTTATATTAATACCTAAATCACCCTCCTGATTACTTTTGGGTAATGATTAGTTAGTGTAATGATTAGTGAAATGATTAAGTTAAAGATAATTAGTGAAATTAAAAAATCAGATGGGTTTTTGAGTTCACTAAGCTTGAGTATTCAAGTGATGATAGCTCATCTGAATCTTCATCTCCTTCCTTTCCTAGAGTATATGTTAATCTTCACAATGATCTGAATATGAGTGATTTCTTAGATGGTTGAATTGATCCAAAATTTCAAAAAAAATGTAAATTTTTTAAGTAGATTTGGGCTTGTTCGGTTACCTTATGTGAAGAACAGGTAACCGAACACATCTGAAAGTGTAGTTCGGTTACTTTTTCCTAACATGCTGGTTACCGAACTCACTGTTAATGGAGGTTTTTAGTCGTTCTGTTAATAGACATCTTATCGAACTTTGTTTATAGAATTTACAGAGTAATGTTCGGTTTGCCCACAATGTTGTCGAACTCTAGGGTCTAGAAGTTCGGTTGGTTCGCAACCAATATCTAACCGAACTTCCCATTGATTAAGATTTTACCAAGTGTACAAAGTTCGGTTGTTTCTCAAACTTCATACCAACCAATATCTAACTGAACTTCACGTAAAATAAGATTTTACGAATAAACCGAACTCCACATGGATGCAATTAGTGAAGAGTTCGGTTTGTCAAGGTTTTTTGCGAACAAACCGAATATAGTGGGACAAGTTCGGTTAAATCAAAACTTAACATAGTGGGCAGAATATCACAGTTCGGTTACATTGGATTTTTATTTTATTTTATTTTATTTTTTTGTAATATTGATAAAGTTCGGTTAGAAAATAGTTTTAGCCTTCTTCGCGAACCAATCGAACATAGTGGGAAAAATTCGGTTAAATCAAAACTCAACATATTGGGCAAAATAACATAGTTCGGTTATATTGGATTTATTTATTTTTGTAATATTGGTAACAGGTATATATGATGTGTCTAGATTATTCTTACACTTTTAATTAGAATTGTGAAATATGTTATTAAAATTTCTTGTTTGCTGGCGCTAGTCGATATGCTAGTTTTACTCATGTATGGCATCGCCCTTGTTCATTGTTTTTTTTGTACTACCGTACGGATTTGGGAACGCTACTCTAGCTGAGGACGTTGTAGTAGGTGTTTGTCATATTGCCTCTTCCATTTTAACCTATATATTTGTTATATGCTTATCGAAGATTTAGTAATATTACTGTAAATGCACACCATCGGAGTTAATTGGTGATGTTCTCGTAGCCGTCATGATGGACGAAGTGAGATTAGATTAGCCTTAAATAAAGGTCACTAATTAGTAAGGACCTGCACCCATTTAGGTATACTAAAAATTGAAAGAAGCGTAAAAATGAGTTCTACTGTTTTTGGAACCTTTAATTAAGTAGCTAAATTGTTTTGAGGAGTAGTGGTAGTTCATTTTATTTCTACCAGTTCACTTAATATTATCCGTAATTACTATTTTTCATATACAGCCATACAGTATAGCACTTAGTTGGAATAGCTTTATGTCGATGTAATCCAAAGACATTAAACGATTAGTGTGGGCTTGTGGGACATGAGCACGTCACTATGTGTTAGTAGGCAAAGGCAGATACTAAAACGAAGTTGAAATGACTCATTCAAATGAAACCATGCTGTCCTGTTTTTCATTTTTCTCTTGAAAATGGTTATATTCATTAGTTAGTGAACGAGAATTCTTGTTTATGTGAATGCATATTTTATATTTATAATTCTCTCATTCGTCATTTTGTATGGCTAATAGTACTACACAGGGAGTGCCAACCCAATAATTCTTTCATGAGTACAACCCAACGTTGGAAATCTGCCGAACGTTAAAAAGAGTTGGAAAAATGCCTCATTCCGTTAACTTTGACATCCTACCCAGTTAAGTCACATGTGCAAAGCCACCATCACCACCAGAAATACCATTAAAATCACCGCCTCCACCACCAAAACCTTAAACGTGAACCCTAAACCCTAAATCCTGGGTTTTGAACCCTTAACCGTAAATTCTGAAGGGTTTATTTGTCTTTTTATTCGCGTGTGTGGGCTCGCACATGTGACTTAACTGAGTTTTTGATGGAATGGGGCGTTTTTCCAACATTTTAAATGTTGTGGCAGATTTCCAACATTGCCCCGTTTTCCCAATGTGGAATTATCGAACAAGGAAATCCCTCTTAATGTGTAGACATGAAGTTTTGATCCTGTCTGGTCGACATGACCTCTTACAGTATGGGGGTTCGTCCTTTTTGTGTGGATGTACAAGAGGGTCCAATTATTAGTTACGGTACTTTGAGTTTTGGGATTTGTCAGATTGATTCTATGAAAATAAAATGTTCATTTGTGTATCTTACAAGTTCTATCACTTGAATCGTTCCCCTTTGGCTTACAAATCTAGTTACTGGTAATGGTGAGGCCGGTTCTGGTTAATTTATTTTTATGAGTATGTTAATCTTTGTGGTGATATAATGGTAGCACCATTTATGACACCTTAGATTGTTAGCCAGATACTAGGAAAGTGGTAGCTGCTTGTTTCTTAACCATGGGGTTTGCCCAACTGAATTTTGTAGTTTTGAGTAGGTTAAGGATGTTTTGAGAACAAAGACGTCCATTATGTCTTTTGATGAAATTAAGTAAATGGAAGTTAAACGGTCACATGGGGTTCAACTTCTTATTTTGTACTCATGAAATTGTTGTGTACTGTCTGCCCTCCGACGGAGACATCATTTTATATCTTTGTATGCGTATTTCGTAGCACTTAAATCTCTATATCTCCACCAAGGTCTACTGACGGTTATTGGCCCTCTGTTATTTTCGGCAATTGGCAGTCAATCATTTTGGGCAATTGACCCTCTGTTATTTTTGGCAAATAGCCGCCTATTATCATTGCAACTGGCCGTCTCTGATTTTAGCAACTGGCTATATTTTATTTTCGGCAATTGGCCGTCTCTTATTTTGGAAACTGGCCGGCTAAATCCACTAAGGAGCGAATTTATACTTAAAAATCGAATGGATACGATGTTTCCCGGGAGGAATTATGACACCTTAGATTGTTAGCCAGATACTAGGAAAGTGGTAGCTGCTCTGGGGTTCAACTTCTTATTTTGTACTCATGAAATTGTTGTGTACTGTCTGCCCTCCGACGGAGACATCATTTTATATCTTTGTATGCGTATTTCGTAGCACTTAAATCTCTATATCTCCACCAAGGTCTACAAAAAAGAATTTATTTTTGACTCTTATTTTTGGAAATTGGAACCCTTATAGAATTCTATGAGTATTATGGTATTGGACGTATGCTCATAGAATTCTAACCTTGAGACTAATGAAATTCCTACCGTGTGCAGGATTATGAATGAACAAAAAATTTACTTGAGTGGAGTATTAGAGAGTCGGAGCTTGCCAAGCTGATCCGTCACACCGAACTTATTATCAAGTAATCACAATTTGATTTGTCTCGATCTCGTATCCATAGACGATCACACAAAGTGTGAATACCGATTTGTAGTATTGTCTCGACTTTGTCCATAGACAATCACTTTTGGTAAGTGGACTTATAGGTGGATAATTTAAAGATTGTGGTGTACTTGGGTACCCTCGTCTTTTCAAAAATAAATATACGTGTACGTTAATCCAAGACACTTGATAAGTGATCCTGTAGTCAATCGGTTTTATACCATAACTATTTATCAAGTGTATACCTTGTTGTAGTATTGTCTGGACTATTGTTTATAGACGATCACACTTGGTATTGGACTTATAGGTTGAAATTAAAAGATTGTGGTGTATTTGGGTACTTCGTCTTTTCAGAAGTTTCAGATAAACAACGCCTAAACTAGTTTATATAAAATTGGGGACTAATATGTAGATAACAAAATATAGCATCTATTAACAACGAGAGCTCGAACTCCATATATGGGCTTGACCTCCACCTGAGAGTTCAAACTCTACCTATGAGCTCGACCTGGGATTTATGTCCATATCGAAGACAAATATCAAGTTCAGGTTGCGAAAATTACTTTGCGTCAAAGTAAAGTCCAAATGACGACATCAACATGAGTCAAGACGTGGAAGCAAACAATAAAAGTGTAATTTTATAGATAATTGCCTTGTAATTAGTATAAAGACCCACTTGCAAGGATAAGTGATAGATGTTCTCTCTCTCGATCTCCAACTTATTTCTCTAGAATATTCTCTCTCTTGTACTAGAAAAATGATGTAAACTCTCTGTACTTAAAAACTCCATTGATGATAAAATACCAAAAACTCATAGTGGATGTAAGTCATTCATTAAACAACTTGGGCTTAAGAGCAAATCCTATGGGTAGTGTTACCCTTTCATTTTGAAAGGGTCACTACCAATTTGGCCTAATTTGCTCCCACTATGGTAAGTGAAAGGGTGTATTTTGGTCCCAAAACGTTCAACCACTCGTTCAGTTGAACGAGTGGTTGGTAGTGTAACACTTTACGGGAGACTGTCTCCCGTAAAGAAAATAACAACAAACGGGAGACCGTCTCCCGTTTAAAATAAAAGAAATTTTCTTACGGGGGACTGTCTCCCGTAAGAGTTTTATTTTTCTACCAAACGGGAGACGGTCTCCCGTTTGTTTTGTTTTTAAGTAAAAAACGGGAGACAGTCTCCCGTTTAGTATTTGAATAAATTTTGGCCAACGGC
The DNA here is from genome assembly GCA_023529315.1 of Papaver bracteatum. Classification (NCBI taxonomy): domain Eukaryota; kingdom Viridiplantae; phylum Streptophyta; class Magnoliopsida; order Ranunculales; family Papaveraceae; genus Papaver; species Papaver bracteatum. The sequence continues at coordinate 27,882 of JAJJWX010003682.1, forward strand.
TACATTTTAGCCTATAAATCCCACACCTCCAACTATTTTCTCTTCATCCCACTCCCTCTCAACTTCTTCTACTCCATTTTTGTTTTTAAGTTTTCTTCTTCATTTCGATTTCACACTCTCCATCCATGTCTTCTTCACCAACACCGACTCCTTCAACCCAAATTGCTCAAAAAGGTCGTAGGAAGCAACAAATTAAGTTTAATACGGATGAAGACGTAGCTCTTTGTGAAGCACATATAGCAATAACGGGTGATGGTAGTGTTGGTGTTGGTCAAGGAAAAACCAAATATTGGGAACGAATTATTCCATTATTTATCGAGAAAACGAAAGGTAACCCAAATGTTAGAGACAAAACTAGTTTAGAAAACCGAATATACCAAATAAAGAAAGAAATTAAGTTATTTGTCGCCGTTCTTGGAAAACTATATCGAGGTGGACGAGTAAGTGGCTATGGACAAGAGCACACGGTATGTATTTTTGTTTCATACGTATTGCTCATTATGTTTGTAAATGAATACTAATATGAAAAGTTTACATTGTAGTTGATACGTGGTCGGTGTGAGTTTCACAAGATACATGGGAGACCCTTCATCTTTCCGACACGCTTACATTTTGCTTGTACAACCCCGAATGCACGCTCAACATCTTTCCGACACGCTTCTTGCATCTTGGTAAAACATTTTTGTCTTTCATTTATTGGTCTTTTGTAAGCTTGCACAATAGTACATAACTTGGGATAAATCCCATCGGCCAAGTAGTAACCCATATCAAATCTTCCACCACCTGTTTGAAAATCAACTTTTGGAGATGCCTCAGAAAAAATGCCATCGAATAATGGAGATGAGTTAAGTACATTAAGATCATTATTTGATCCGGGACTCCCAAAATATGCATGCCAAAACCACAAATCATAAGTAGCAACCCCTCTAACACTATCGTGGGTTCACCTTTATAAGATGCATAATATCCTGCCCAAGACGAAGGACAGTTCTTCCAAGGCCAATGCATGCAATCCACACTCCCAAGCATCGTGAAGAACCCTATTACTAATAGCAGAACGTCTTCTTTTTACCTCAGCCGGTTCGGGTTGTTGAGTCATGAGAGCAATTGATTGTTGCAACATTAACGTCCTCACCACCATCGTCCCATTAGTTTGTCTCCTACTCCGGCGTCTAGAAATGACATTGTCATCCGATTCCGTGTCACTCATTGTACCTACAAAAGAATTTAAAACAAATTAGGATCACCAAATAATGTCGATATAAAAATGTCGATATACAAAAAATAACATATTACTTAAGCCAAAAAAATACATTCATTTTAAAAAAAGAATGTAACCAAAATAACATTCATCTTTAAAACAACAATGTAACCAAAATAACATTCATTTTTAAAACAACCAAGTCTACAAAATAACATTCATTCACTACTTCAGTAGGTCCGTAAACCACTGTCCACTCCAGTTAGTTGATTTTTGAGGAGGAACTTGAGTATTAGTAACAATATCCGGAAAAACTTGATTGGAAGACCCGGGGACTTGAGTTTCATTCACAATATCTGGATCAACTTGATCGGAGGAGCACCCAACAATTGGAGCATAACAGTCTTGTGATCTGAAGGACGTTCGTAGAATTTCATTCTCACTTCGAAGCAACTCATTTTCTTTTTCAAGGATATGAACCCGACTTCTAAGGTACTCAAGCTCTACATTCTCATTTTCCTTTTGAGCTCTTACATTTTCATACACGTATGAACTTGTTTGCATAGGAGGAAGGTATGGAACAAGAAATTGAGCTTGAGATGATGAGGAAATGTTGTCACGATTCCGTCCTCGAAGCAATATTGGCTCCTCCTTTGCAAAGTATGCACCAACTGAAACTTTAGACCACCATTTTTCATACTCCTCAATAGTTGCAATCGTATTGGGTTTTCTAGAAGTCCTCATACCTTTGCACTTCTCACGATACTTGCGATTCATTCGTACCATTTCTTGTTGTGGAGGTGGGTAAGGTGGAATACCTAATACCCCGGTTACTTGAAGCAAACATCTCTCTCCCAAGTACCTATAGCCTTTATCATCTTCAATATCCAAGAATACACATCGTTTCTTTGACAACGCCTTTGAATATCTTAGGACTTCATTATTAGCATGCTCACTTCCAAGCCATGGCTGCCATGTTGTTCCATTCATTGACCTATTCTCCAATTGCTTACGAGCAATAGAAATTGAGTGTCTTCCCATATCCCTTTGAACCCCCGACTTGTTTCCCTTGTTAAACACCTTGATTTTTGGCCATAAATCATTCCAAACCGGTGGATTTCCTTCAATTTGGGGAGCCAAAGTGTGGAAATAATAGTAAAACCAATACTACAAAAAAAATATGAAACGAAAAATCAATATATAACATTTAAGGAAATATAAACATTAAATTGGTTTAAGATGTAAGATGAGCCATATGTACATACCTCTAAGATCATCCACATGCCGTTGAAAGACTTCAATTTGCTACTAACCTCGCCCAAAGATTTATAAAGACAAGCCAATGTGGGAGATCCCCAATCAAACCTAATTGTGTTTTCTAAGTTCTCAAAGTTACATAACCATCCTACCTTTGTGGTAGATACACTATTAGGCATAAGCACTTGACCAATCATCCATAAAAGAAAAACCCGAACAATTTCATCCCAATATGGTTCCATAGCAACTCCACCCTTTCCTTGAAATGTTCTCAACCAATCACACAAGTCTACACATTTGATACCACCACTTCTCTGCTTCAAATATGAGAATACATCAAGACCATGAGCTATCCTTTCCCCATTCTCACCAATTTCTTCTTCATTATCACTCGGTTCTTGAGTTTCATCAATTCCTTCTAGTGCTTTCCTCCTTTCCGGCTTTATTTTCCCTTTCTTTTTCGAAAATAAGTTGAACTAAATTTGGCAAAAGGTTTTCCACATACTCCACACAAAGTTCCCTATTATCCTTCACACACCAATCAATATATTCTAGACTAACTCCGTTTTCTACTTCTATACCCGTCAACCAAGTGAAGTCATTGGGTGTGAGTCCTATTTCAAATGTAGGAAAATGAAACGTGTTTGTGGATTTCCAAAAGCGCTCAACAATTGCGTGTGTGAGTTGTTGATCATCTTTCGAAACATTAATCTCTAGTAACCGTCCCAATCCACAATTGTCTATAAACGATTTACATCTATCATTTTGGCATACAATTTCATACATGATATTCATATTACTCCAACCACCCCTAAAATACATCCAAGGTTTATCATCTTCCATGTTAAGTGTGTTGCAAACATGATTTTCTTCACTTCTAGATGACACACTAGTATAATCCATTGTTTCTATAGGAACCCTAAAACACATACCATGAATTATCTATTAAAATTAAACTAAATATCATACTTCAATAACATTCCAAAAAAAATAAATTGGGTTCATTGTTCATACCTTCAATTAGACGAATTTGCTCTTAATTTTCTCCAAACCTTGAATTAGAGGAATTGAAAAAAACAAATTAGGGTTTTATCAAAAACTCAATATATATTGAAATTGAAAGGAAAAAACACTAAAATTAAGGGTTAGTAACTCACCCGAATCGTTAATCAAACTATTCTACGAATTTAGCTTAGTTTTAGTAATGGAGAAGAAGGGGGGAGAATAAAAATGGAAGTGAAGAAGAAGAAAAATGGGAGAAAACTCGTCTCCTGGATGTTTTGTGGATTTACAAAACAAACGGGACACGGTCTCCCGTTTTTATTTTCTTTTTAAACCTTACGGGAGACTGTCTCCCGTAAAGTTATGGAAAAAATTTATTACGGGAGACAGTCTCCCGTAAGGTTTTCAAAAAAAAATTCTTACGGAGGACAGTCCCCCGTTCAGTCCTACTTTGTTTTTGCCCATAGTGGCTAGACTCGCTCATATGGGTGAGTAGTCTTCCATATGGGTGAGTTAGTCTCAATTTGGAGACTACCCATAGGAGATGCTCTAAGAACGCAGTGGAATTTTCTTAGTAGTATTAATGATGAAACAAACAGGCCTTGGTTACTTCTAGGAGATTTCAACTTTATCATGCATGAATCTGAAAATCTGGGTGGTAATATTGAAAACTCGATTGTTCCGAACTTTGTGAGAAGCAAATTGGTAGATATGAATCTAACTGAAGTTTTTCTTTTGGAAATCCTTTTACATGGTGCAATAGAAGATTCAAAGTTCCCGCTTAGCTTATCTTTGAAAAGTTGGATAGAGGTTTTATAAATGATAAATGGATTTTTTTATTGTCGCATACTAGGGTCACAAATTTAGGTAGAGTCTATTCTGACCACTGTCCTATCCTACTAAACTGTTTTCACTTTAAAGAAAAACTTGCCATTCCGTATAAATTCTTCAAATGTTGGCAGCTGAGTCCAGATTTTAAAGATGTCCTTATAAACTCTTGGTCTAAGTCAGTTAAGGGCTCAGCGAGTTACATAGCTACGAATAAGCTTGTAAACCTTAAGAATGACTTAAGTAATTGGAACCGAAAGAGAAGATGTTCGATATTTTCTAAGTACTGCAATAGAAAGAGAAGATGTGTTTTATAGGGTAATTCTATATGTTTCGGATTGAAATTGTTCTCCTCCATTTCAGCCATGCCTATACTTTACTCGTCTATACTTTACCCGTCCATTTCAGCCATGCCTATACTTAATTATAAGCTATATTGTTATGGGCATGCGACCTATTTTATGTTTTTTCTCTCTCTCTTAATATAACCTTTTTCGTTTGAAAATACATATAACCAGGGACGGATCCAAAAAATATTGTTGGGTGGGGCTAAACTATTGAATACTCTAGTGAAAAGGAAACTATGTGAAAAAAATAATTGTTGTACGAGGTTTTGAAAAGAATTTATACAAGAGGAATTTTAAAGCAGTTTTCTTGATGTGTTAACAGCTATGTACACAAAGTGGCGGTATTTGGACGACTAACACCACGATATACTATCAAATTGCAAGCAACAAACAGGAGAATTGGTCGAAATTTGGAATAGCTGCTAGACTGCTACAGCTATAAAGACAGTTCTTCGGTATACATTAGTGTCATTAAATGATATCCTAATTTCAAGCGACGAACAGGAGGAACAATAGGCGTATTGTATGTGTAATATATAGATGCGAACAAGATTTCCACAGACGTTATCTGGAACACAGTCCAAGAGCAACATGGAGTGGAAAAGTATAGCTAGCAACCTCAAAAACAAATAAAGGACCCTAAAAACAAAGGAAAAACAAATGGCCGAGCGAGCATCTGTTTGGTACGTAATTGCTATGAAAATGAAATCGTACGAGCTAGCTACCATGAACCATGAGAAGATATCAATGGCTTCCTCACCTAACTGCAGCCTCAAGTGCGTGCAAGAGTCACAAATTGCACTAATGTAGACACTCCTCGGCTATTTGGAGAACTTTTGTGTTTTAGTTCGTACTAACATGTGATTCTTAACACTTTAATTAGTTGAATTCTTGTTAGATGCGGCGATATTCATTTTGGACAGCGTTTGATGTCATTTTGAATGGCCCAGGTTTTTGGTTAATGAAATCTTCTAATATCAATGCAATAACCTCACATACACGTACAGAGTGGTATTTCTCTCATCTTACACACTGCAACATCTTTAGATAAAGACATCATTATGGTCTGATATACTTTGAGAAACACTAGCTTTTAAACTCTAACTCTTCGTCTCTGGTGACTGGTGATGGCTGTGAGCAACTGAGAGTTGTTTTCACTTTTCGATCGATTGATATACTTGAGAGTCAACTGGGTTGGATGGTGGGCTACTAACATTGATTTAGCAACTGAGCTGTATGGTAAAAATAAATCTGGACCTATGAGGGGCGGATTAAAGCCCCAGTTAGCCCCTCATAGGTCCGTCAGTGCATATAACCTTTTTCGTTTGAAAATACATTTGAAGATAAAATACAAAAATAAATAAATAGAGGTTGGACTAAGAAAATATTTCCCCATTTGATCTGGTTTTGGCCGAATGAAGAGCATGGTACCAAATTATATTGGACATAAATGTCATCCGTAACAAATTACGCAACCCAACTAAGAAGAGATGGTTTTTCACTACTTATTCACCGACAAATAATTCTTCCCCGGTCGACACCTTCATGAGCTAAGAAACATGAGTATATACGCATCACATGGGTTGCATGTTCCTTTCGATGCCCATGCAAAGGGACATACGAACGAATTATTACTCATCCACTGAATTTCAAAGAGGGGACATAACGAATGAATATTAGTTGAGCGCCCAGCACCATCACTTCTCTATCTAAAAAAGAAAACAAACAAAGAAAAAAAACAGGTTGTCACTTGCAATCAGTGGTGAGATCTAATTGAACGTGTCACTTGCAATCGGACCCGAAAATCTTGGAAACTACTCAAATTATCGAGGCTACCGGTCCCACAGGCTTTGTTGTCAACAACGCGACACAGTCAGAAATCAGACCAATCACCAACCTATTGGTCCACATTGAGCGCGTCATCTAACACATCTTTTCTTCATTAATTGAACCTCTTGGTCATACACGTTTTATCGTCGAGAACAATCAATTTATGACCAAAATGATTCATGAATGTTTCTATTTACGTCTACGACGATGAATAACTAGTACAACCGTTGCCACGTTGGGAGGACCGACCGAAGAAGAATCTGAAGATGGGGTTTGTCGATGACTACTTTCATATTCCGCTTCAAAAAAATGATTTTTTCTTCCCGTTTTGGAAAAAGTAATACTTTCACCTCGTTTGAAAAAGTGACAATTTAATTTCGTCTCGGAAAAAATGATGTTTTTGTCCCGTTTTTGAAAGCATCATTTTTTCCTAAACGGGCGAAAGTATCACTTTTCCCAAAACGGAGCGAAAGTATCACTTTTTCCCGAAACGGGGAGAAAGGATCACTTTTCATGAAATGGAATGTGAAAGTTTTTTCTGAAACGGAAAATTAGTCGATCCATAAACCAAAATATGGTTGCATGATTTGTTATGCATCCTTTGTGGTGGTTTGTATAATGGCTATGCATTTAATTTTCGAGAATTGTGCATAAAATGAAAGTATCACTTTTCTTGAAACAGATTGAGTACATCGTTGTATTCGTTGCAACAGAAAATTAGTTGATGCATAAACCAAATTAAATATGGTTACATAAAGTATTATGTATCATTTATGGTAGTTTGCATAATGAATATATGTTTAATTTTCTAAAATTGTGCCTAAAATGATAAATACTTCCGAATTTTTCGTAAAAACTCAAAATTTGATATTGGTGTTTGTGCTCGTTGGATAGATTTTTTATTAGCTTTCCAACGAGATAAAATTTATAAAATTCCTTTAGATATGTTATATTAAAGTTTACTTTCCAATTATACCCCTAAAAAAATAGGATACATAAGGAGTTATAGTAATTGGACTAAAAGGGAGGGATAATTTTGTCAAGTGAAAAAGACCAACCATAGACACCAAATTCAATCTTTTTGTGTCAATTGATCATTTACTATTTACAAAAAAAGTGGCCATATAAAGGTCCGCCCTCGCTTCGCTCGGTCGGCCCAATTAAGTTAGGAATCTCAGGCTACGTGGATGAATAATTATTAAGTACTACTAGTACAACCGTTGTCACGGTGGGAGGGTTGACCGAAAAAGAATCTGAAGATGAGGTATTCTACGACTTTCGCCCCGTTTAAGAAAAAGTGATATTTTTGACTCGTTTCAGAAAAAGTGATACTTTCGCCCCGTTTCAGAAGCGGAGCGAAAGTATCACTTTTACTGAAACGAAGTAAAAGTATCACTTTTCCTGAAACAGAATGTGAAAGTATGCTTTTCCATAAACGGAAAATTAGTCGATCCATAAACCAAAATATGGTTGCATCATGTGTTATGCATCCTTTGTGGTGGTTTGCGTAATGACATTGTATTCAATTTTCGAAAATTGCGTCTAAAGTGAAAATATCACTTTTCTTGAAACGGGAGAGTACATACATAATTTTTTTTTTTTTTTTGAAACAAATACATACATTTTATTAGTTACAACGGAAAATTAGTTGATGTATAAACCAAAATATGATTACATAAAGTATTATGTATCTTTTGTGGTGGTTTGCACAATGGATATAAATTTAATTTTCTAAAATTCTGCCTAAAACGATAAACAATTCCGAATTTTTCATAAAAACTCTAAATTTGATATTGTTGTTTATGCTCATTGGGTAGGTTTTTTTATTAGTTTTCCAACGAGATAAAATTTGTAAAATTCCAAGGCACGGATTTTTAGATATGTTATATTAAAGTTTGCTTTCCAATTATACCCCTAAAAGAATGTGATACATAAGGAATACGAGGATACATAAGGAATTATATGAAAAGGCTTCACCAAAAAAAGCCTCACCGAATTCAATCTTTTTATCAAATTGAACATTTTTGTTGGGTTTCAATTTACAAAAAAGTGATCATAAAAGGAACTCCCTCCCTTCGGGTCCTCCGGTCGGTCGGCCCAAATATATACACAACCATTTCACCGGCTAGTATGCTCGCGAGGCATGAGGGATGTATAGACTGCCAGACCGATCATTAATCATGATCAAAAGCCAATTACCGTTTTCTCGACTCTTCCAAACTGAAGTGGGTATATTAATTATATGTCCCTACTTTTGACACCCAATAAATATATCCTTATTCAACAATAAATATGTCCCTACTTTTTTACAACCTTATCCATTTAAAATTAGATTACCTAAATGCCCTCAACAATATAATATTTTCTTGTATTTCAAAATGGAACAAATTTTTTCCTCTACTTCACCCACTCGTACCACCACCACCACCACTAGGACCACCTCACGTCCACCACCACCAACATTCAACTACCACTCCACCACCACCGTTCAACGACCACCACCAACCAACCACCACCACCACTAATATTCCACTACCACTCCACCACCACCAGTCCGCCACCACCACTGGAGCCACCACCACTGGCGCCACCACCACCACCGGCGCCACCACCACCACTGATGAAATCACCGCCAGTCTTCCGCCACCGCCACCACCCACCGCCGTCGCCACCTCCTCCGCCGCCACCACCCACCGCCGTCGCCGCCACTGGTTCAAATATTTTTGTATCAAAAACAATAGTTGATCCAAATAAAAATTGAACCAACAATAGAAGATTACCTAGTTTATCCAAGAAAAAAGGATCAACAGTAGAATTTTATCTAGTTTATCCAAGAAAAAATAATCAACAGTAGCAGTTGATCCAATTTTAGTGGATCAACAATGGATGTTGATCCATGAAAATTGGATCAATAATGATAGTTGATCCATGTAAAATGGAGTGAACTTGGCGTGAGTCGAACACGCATCATCTGACATGGAGTCAGTCATGCTACCATTGCACCACAAGTTCAACATTAGAACAAATTTATATGATTTAAACTACAAAACATGAGTTCAAAGGATCAACAACAGTAGTTGATCCCATATAGATGGATCAACAACCATAGTTGATCCAATATATATGGATCAACAACCATAGTTGATCCAATATCAGTACCTGCTTCAACCCAGATAACCACCATATTTCATTACCTGTAGGTTCATAAACACCAACAACTCCAAGACCAGCTTCAAAACCAATCTCAGTTGAATCAACAATGGATGTTTATCCATTTCAGTTGGATCAACAGTGGATGTTTATCCATTGCAGTTGGATCAACAACCATTGTTGATCCAAAATATATGGATCAACAACCATAGTTGATCCAATATCACTGCCTGCTTCAACCCAGATAACAACCATATTTCATTCAACAACATGCTTCAATCTCTGTAACAACAACTCATACCAACACTGCCACCAACAAAATAACAAATGATTATCACTTGTAGTTTCATAAACAAAATTTCGACATAGAAAATCATGAAAATTTCGCAATGTGCACAAATTTTAATGAATTTGGACGGCTTCGTAAGAAAATGAAGCAAACAAACATCACGAAAAGTACAATAATCGTCATAGCAAATCATCATTATAACCACGAAGTCCAAAATATGACTTACAAAACATATGATCTAGGAAGTAAGCTGGCCCACAACCAAAAGGATCTTCTCTTTGAGAAACTGACACTCATGCCCAGATCAATATATTATGATAACATCACTCACATTTTAGCTATAATCTTGGAGAGTTGAGTTTTTTTTTCTCCATAATGTTCAGAGTTAAATATTAATGTTACTTAAAATTGGGATGATTACATAGATGATCAAAGATCAGATTACAGACGCTACATGTGTCAAAGCCAGTATTGCACTAACAATTCTTAAATGTGGATACTGGATTCTAGCTAGACATGCCCCTTCAAAAAAATCAACAGATATGGATGATCTCAAACCTGTCAACTATAACAAAATCTCGACAATTACAAACTGGCAATTTAGAAGTAGAACAGTGCTAAGCTCCGAACTATACAGTACCTACCAAATGGAGATGACCCTAATATGACAACGAAGAAAAGCACCTACGTCGACGTTTGTTGTGCAGGCATCAACTAGCGCATCCAGTGACAATAAATGTATGTTTGCTATGTGTGCATTTTGGGTTGTCATTTACAAGATCGGATAGCTAGTAGCTAGGATATCTGATACATCAAGCATAAGCTCATAAAATAGGAGAGTACATTTCTAACAGATATACATCTATTTAACCCAGATAAGAACAACTTTCCAAACGGACCTGATTACAACTCAGTGTCCAATAAAACCTATCCTAGACACTTGAAAATTAAAATTAAACACACATTATTTGCATATAACTAGGCCTTAAGTATCAAATCGATTTAGATACTTTATCAAACATGTAAACACCAATAAATTCAACAAACCTTAGCTAATCAATAAACAAAGAAAGATAAGAAAAAGAACTTTACCACTTTGCACGAGCAGAAACCATCAGTGCCATAGGTTGAGGTTCATAACAAGGTCCTTCAGTAGCCAAATAATCCTTCTCCACCACCATCGCCACCACCTCATTCGGTTTCAAAATAGTGATTTGTACGAATCATAAACTACAATAAAAAGATCAAGACGAGATTGTTACAGATCTATACTTTAATCATGAATCTAATTAGAAAATCGATATGAAATCGACGAAATTAGGTTTTCGAAACATTACAACTAAGTTCTGAAATCTATTTCGAAAATATTGATTACTGGTGGTACTGGTGGTGTTGGTTGTGGTAGCGTCGGAGATGGTAGTAGTCGTTGATTGCAGCGGCGGAGCTGGTGGTGGTCGTTGCAGAGGTGTTGTCGAAATTTTTTGATGGCTCTGTTCTTCTCAGAATTGAAGAAGAAGATGATGTATAAACACATCCGGGGTAAAAATGGAAATCATCCAAATAAATTTTTTAAATAAAATTTCAATTATGCCATCATGGACATTTGTAAAGTCTGTCAGGGATATTTGTGAAGACCCATTGAAAGGAGGGATAAAAGTTCAATTACCACAACTGAAGTTGCATTATTGGTGATAGTTATTACCTTTTTTCTTTTAGTTGTGTATCATCCGTTCATAATTCTGTTTTAGTTAGTTGGACTACCTATAATGCGCTTTTACAAACATGATTATTAAAAACATGATTATTTTAACGATCGTCATTATTTAAATCTCTTGGCTCCCGTATGGTCATATTCAAATTAATGGTTACTATCGGTAAAAATAATTAATCTTCACCCTAAATAAACTCGATCTCAATGATGGTGATAGATCTCCTCCTTGTACTGAATAAGGGGATAAACCTACAAACAAACAAAAAAGGAGATGCCTTGGCATCCAAGTCGGAAAGAGTTTTTTACATGAGTTTCATCACGAACACGATCTGTATAATATCCGCATCCAATGCGCATGGAGTTTGCACTTCCTCCTATACGTTTATTAAGCGAGCAGTTTTCCAGGTTCTTGTAATTTTCTTTTCTTGAAAAAGCACGATCCACATTTTTTGGCATTTTACATGCTCAAAGATGCGTCATTGATTGTGATGTAACTCCATCCCAAGCTTGTGTTCAGAGCATATAGGCTCAAAACTGAAATTATATCATCATGGTGCATCACAAATGTGGGATGCTTGCTAAGAGCGAAATTTCACCTCTATGTTCCCATTCGCAAGTCGAGCATTGGCCGAAAATTGAAATTGTACCGATATGGTGCGACTTCCGTAATTTGTTGTCACGGAAGCATGAAAATTTGGTACATGACCATTCATTCTCATTTTTATGTTTGTATAAATGTCAATAAGACATGTACAGTAAGAGGGAGTTGGTTGAAGGTGTATTAAACAGAAATGCACCAATAATCTATAAAGCTTAGGCGGTAAAGCATATATGATTCGAAGGCGTCAATATTATTGTGTCGCATTGCCCACGGATTTTATGATGTGTAACCTTCATTATTGTTGTGTTGCGAACATGAATACATTAAATTAATGCATTCTAAAAGGAAAGTATGTGATGTACTATCTTGTGCATCATTTGTGAATGACCCTTCGGCGTACATGAATTGGGCTTTGCTGGGATTTGGTCTTCCAACACGAGTTGGCCTTAGTTTCTAGTCCCAACGCGGATGAATGCGGTCTGTGCTAGATCCCTTTGAGATAAAAAGTAGGGTACGCAAGAAGACGTAATGAGTTGCATCATTTGTGGTCCATTAACTTGTCGCTCATATCATCTAATTGGGAGGTGATTGCGCCATTTCGGTAACTCTCATCATCATCTAGCCCGCTATGCACAAGAGATGGTTATTACCATACTTGATGATCTAGTGGTAGTCCATTTCTTGGATGCTCATACCTCCTATCAAGGTACACGAAGTAGGCATACACCAATTGCGGATTGGGCATGGCCTAGAAAGGAAGTTAACTGGCATGCAAGTTAGGGGAGCTTGCATCACAAGGATGATACAAGGAAAGATGACATGAGAATTAATTAATGATGCACTCTTGGCACGAGCAATTGTATATATGCTTGTAATGGCCAATGTGCAATTGTAAGGAATATTCCCCATGCCTGGACAAGACTCGGAAGTCAATGATGCTTGCGACAATGCATCGTTATTAGCCTTTACGGCCTTGCACCCTTCCCAGAAAAAGAATATGTTGGAACTTTGTGGAACCACATCTGGAAACAAGCATGCTTGGAAAAGAAAATCAACGTGCATTTTTTTTTGGTGATAAGTGAATATTTACGGCCCGATCAATGAGTTATGAGTGGCACATCGGGGATTAGGTCTGCGAGGCTTGGTGTCGGAGGCGTAATTTTCCGGTTCATAATTTGAATCAAAGCAATTTCTAAGACATCACTAGGGACTGTACGGGTTATACTCATCAGTTTTTGTAATGAGACGACCAAATTATTCTTGAAAAAGAAATTAATAAGTTGGAAAAGTACATCAACCTTTATGCGTGAAGAATGTTCGTAATTATTTATGTCAGTTACTTCGCAAACTGTGTTGGACTTAGTTGAGTACTGTAAGTTTTCCAGGCCTTAAATAACGACCCACCAGATAAATTGTGATCTGGAAGACCGTCTGAATTGGTAGGCAGGTATTGGACTGATCAGCTCTCATAATTTGGAATGGTGTGCGTTGTCATGCCGACTATCTCCCACTACACCAGTGGCAACCTGGAAGACTTCTAGCTATGAGGATAGCTTGCATCCGATTGTTCTTGCATTAAAGTTTGGTCTTCATAATACTACGCTAAGAACTGCTCGTCATTTCGATGACCCTTTACAAACTGTGTTAGAGCATAGCTCGGTTAGCCCACCAAGCGTTGGTATGTCAAGTTTGGTTGTCATATTTTAGTGAATCAAAACTCATTTAAAGAGTCACTTGATTATTTACTAGAGTCAACTTCGTATAGGTTAGCTAGAAAGTTACTAGGATATGAGACTTACAAGTATTACGTGAAAACTTTGAAGAATGTGAAGAAGTAAAGAACTACAACGACGACTTCATTATTCCACTTGAGGTTAATAATATTTGACTTAAATTGTTTCATTCCTAACTTATCTTTCAAGTCGTGCATTTTGAAAACATAACTGCAAAGTTGTGAATGATTAGACTCTAGTTATACATAGTATTAAGGAATTACAATACAAAGTATAACGTCTATCTTTTGAACTTTGTATATAAGACATCGACATAATCGTATGAATGCTATTGTGATTATATATGGTTATGGCTGAAGATTTCATTCTAGGAAACAATGTTTTACACTCGTTTAAAGGAAGTACATTCATAAACTTGTTTTGTGAATCGAAAGGGAAATCGCTAGGCTTATTGGTATTGTTTATCATTGCAAATATTTGGATTACTAATATGTGTGTTTAGTATAACCGCTCATAACTTGTTTATGTATCTTGGTAAAACTATTCACGATGCCTGACTTTTGTATTTGTATGACTTTTATTAGTGAAACCGATCTTAAGTAATCACCTGAGATGGTATGATCGATTTATTGTAATTGGTATGACCAACTCTAGACATTTGGGAACCGATCCTAGTAAGAGGTGCAACCGATCACAAGAGGGAATCCATCCTTGTAAGAGGTACATCAAGTTTTTAATAATTGGGGAACCGATCCTATGACTTGTGCAACCGAATACAAGTTTATACCATAAATATGTGGTAGCCGATCCTAGTACCTAGTTAACCAAATTTTGGTAACTAACGTGACTAATCTTAGTACCCACATGGAGGTAGAACCGAAACTTGTTTTAGTAGTACCGTGAAACCCATGATTGGTAATTTGATAGGATAATCAATCACATAGTTCTCGGAAGTCAGATGAACCAATTCTAATTTTTTTTGGAAGTGTGGCAAATCGATTCCAAGATTGTAAATATGAAAAAGGATTTACAAAGTAAAGATATCGACATACTTTGAACATGTGCAATAACTCTTATCTTTTATTGTTCAAAGATATTCCTTAATAGCTAAAGAAGAATCCCAGATCGAAATAAATTGAGAATCTTTTAATTAAGGTTTTTAGTTTTTATATGCTTTTAATTTCCAGCAATTAAATCATATCTTTAGAAAATAAAAATTAGTAATGTCCATTTACTAATTGGAGATTTTCTACTGAGATTTTGGTCAATATTTGGGCAGTGCATTTCCAGTAATTATGAAAACATATTTTGGCGTTCATTGCATATCTTCGAGAATATTCGGTTTTGGAAATTCCTTGGTGTCCAAACTTCCTTGGTTTATAAATATTGAAGTTTTCATTTAAAGCAAACTAATCCTAAGAGCCAACAAAACTACCTAGTTATGTTGTTTCTTTGGTGGATCCGTATATTCGGAGAGGAAAGTACCCTAATTAGGATAAATCTCTTACGACCGCTTGTTTTAAAGACTTCTTTGGGATTGGGAACCTCTACGAGTACCATTGGTGGGAAACTAGATAATTGAAGTTTATTATTAGTTTTGGATTTATTTGATTGACTAATGGTTGTTGAACTTTGATTGCACCTAGTTTGTTTATGCTTGGGAATCTTCTCTTCTGATGATATAAGATTCACTCAAACTAGGTCGAAGTATCGACGAGAATCTTTAGAACTGTTTGTAGATCTAAAGACATCTTGTGATTATAATCCATTGTTAACAGACTCCGTTCTCTATGTGATTGATCACAAGATATTCAAGTTTTTTGTGTGCAGGTGTTTATTGAAGATCTAAGAAGATTTGAAGAAAAAAAAAGATTTCTTATTTGGGTTCATAATCTTTGGTGTGCACAAAACTTGAATGGCTGGGGAGCCAACTATAATCGGTTTATCTTTGTTATAACCTTGATTGATTAGTTGAGTAGATCGGCATCAATACAATTCTTTGTGATTCAAAGTATTGATTGCATAATCTAGAAAATTACTTTGGTAGTTGTTTAAGAGATAGATCTAAGAACCCGACAAAGGAGTTTATTGGGATAAACAGAAGAGACTTTTGTCAAACTCATATCATGTTGTTTGAAAAGAGCTGTTACTGAACATATTTGTTGTTCCTTTACTGTTTGGAATACGAACCAACGGAATTGTTCCAAGTGTGTGACTTATTACAAGTTGGAGGCGCAGGGATACTGAGGGAACTAGGTAAACTATAGGTTTAGTTTCTTGGTCTCAACTATACGAAGTTGGTTTAGATTTTGTATAGCGGCTTAATTATGAGAGTATTCAATTCTGGACTAGGTCCCGGGGTTTTTCTGCATTTGCAGTTTCCTTGTTAACAAAATCTTCTTTGTGTCTTTTACTTTTCTATTTCCGCAATCATAATTATTTTATTATAATTAGAAGTAAAATACATAAACGTTAATTCATATTTATTTGGTAGCATTCCTATTGTGTTTTGTTAAGTCCGAACCTATTATCAAGTAAACATACTTTATTGTTGTATTGTGTCGATCTCGTATCTATAGACGGTCACACGAAGTGTGAACCGATTAGTTGAATTATCTCGACTCAGTCCATAGACAATCACTTTCGGAGAAAGGACTTATAGGTGTATTTTTTTTAGATTGAGGCATATTTGGGTATCCTCGTCTTTTCAAACTATAAACTTTGAGAATTCCTAGGTGTTGCGGTATGATATATGCACATAGGATCTTGTGCTGAGATATATAAATATGCTTAGGGGATCTTGAAAAGGAAAGGGTAACTAGTACACCACCAACTTTTTCATTTGGAAACCCATATGGACAACCTGTACAATCTATGCGTTCCGTTATGAAACTGTAGTTAAGATTATTTTAACAAGGTAACCTAGTATATAACAGAGCTTTACACGAACCGAATTCCAATAAGAAAAAGTCTTGTAATCTATATTTAAAGAAGCGAATTAAAAAAGAACGAGTTTTGTAGGTTCTTTACAGTTGAGTTAACATTATTAATTTCAGTTTAAGTACAACATGTGATATTTCAATTATAAAGACAAAACACTATAATGCGGAAAAGAAATAACACAGACACCATAATTTTTTTATTAACGAGGAAAATACAATCTTGTAGAAATAACCCGGGACCTAGTCCAGATTGAATACCATGGATTTAAGATGTTACACAAATTACCGACTACCAAATTTCTAACTAGATGTAATACTTGCTTCATTTGTATTCGTGTACCTGTAAAACTCCTGCCAGGACGCCGATTTTGTTTAGAAATTGCTCTTGTAAATCCTCTCACAAAATGATAATTCTCTTTAGAAGATGCTCTTGAAAATCTTCTACCAAAACATTAATTATGATTAGAAGATTTTCCTCTGAATCTCAGCAGGACTCTACGCACTTGATTCCCGTAACTGATCTCACCCACAACTAAGAGTTGATATGACCCAAAGTCGAAGACTTGATAAACAAATCTGTCTCACACAGAAAATTCTATTGAATAGACAAATCTGTCCCGCACAAAAATACCTGCGAGTTTTTGTTCCGTCTTTTGATAAATCAAGGTGAACAGGAACCAATTCATACACCAGACTCATATTTCCGAAGAACAGCCTAGTAATATCAATCACCTCACAATAATCTTAATCTTATGCTAGCAAAACAAGATATTGTGGAATTACAAACGATGAGCCGAAGACGTTTGTGACTACATTTTAGCTTACCTATCAGAAATTGAATCTCGAGCAAATTTTAGAGAAGATAATACTCAATACGATAGAACAAAGCAAGATCAGAACACACAATTATAGAGAAAATAGTTGGGTATGGCTTCAGATTCCCAAAGAAGTCTTTAAGTCGTTAACCTATAATGGTTTAGAAAAACCTAGGTTAAAGGAGAATCGACACTAATTGCAACTAGTATCACACATGAGGTATGGGGATTAGGTTTCCCAGTTGCTAGAGTTCTCCCTTATATAGTCTTCAAATCAGGGTTTGCAATTAATGCTACCTTGGTAACAAAGCATTCAATATTCACCGTTAGATGAAAACCTGATTCAAGATAATATCTTCAACTGTTAGATCGAACATAGCTTGTTACACACAAATGAAAAGTGACTTCATTTAGATATGGGTAACCGTACCTAAACGTGTACACCTTATTGCCTCAACAATAGTTAACCAAATTTAGCCATATGAACCCTTTCATATCAACCTTGTTCATCTCAATCACAACTAGTTCAAATGTCTCAAATGAAACTAGTTCTAGAGTTGTTCAGTTGTTTATATTCTCATAAAAGTATACAGACACAACTGAAGCAAAATCGATTTTGATTCACTCGAATCAATTCATGAAAATTTTATCAACGGTTTTCAAAAGATTGCATCTCTTATTATATAAATATATTAGTTCATGAACAAACCAATTTTAGAACATAACCTACTCAAGTATGTAAACGTGTACGCATACCTAAGTAGTCGGACTTGGTATGGGTTCCCCAGTATGTGAACGAGTACGAATAGTGTCGTACAACCAAACTCAGTTGAATTCCCAGACTTGAACTATTACGCCGGTAAGCATACAGGTCTACATACTTAGTTCCCAGACTTCAATTATCCAACCAGTACGTATATGGGTATGCATACTATGGTTTTCAGACTTGGAATAACTTGCAACAGTTAACATACAAGTATGCATACTGTGATATATCCAATCAATGGTTAATTTTTCTAAATTCCATTTTAATCACCCAAACATTCTTGGAAGACGGAATAGCTATCCCACACAAACTATTAGCTTCAAAGCAATTTGAAAGTGATCAATACGAAACATTCCGAGTCTACATCAAATGAATGTCTCACACAAACCATGTAAGATGTTACCGGGTAATTTTCACATGATCATTTTTTGACTTTCGTCAAAATTATAGATGAACTTGATTAAAGCGAAACCTTACCCACATATAATTCGAGAAATATGTAAGCGAGTTAAACTCAGCTCGAAATATCAAATGCGTATAATATAAAGTCTATATAGCTATACGACTTTTGTCTCAATAGGAGATAGAATAGAAATAGACTTCTGAGTGATAGATAAGTTCAAGTCTCAACATACCTTTTGTTTATGAAGTTCCACAAGCTCCACTTAGTAGTTCTTCGTCTTCAATTGATGAACGTCGTGAAGTCTAAAGCTCAACTACACATTCTATCCTAATCCAAGACATAGCTAGCTATAAGTAGACTAGAAATCAAGACTTATAGTTTTGGCAACTAAACTTGACAAACAAGCTTGAGATAGAAACACTTGCGAGTTCGATTTGAGAGCATTGCTCTAACAACTTCGAAAGAAGAGAAAAAAACGTGACATTTTTTTACTGGTCGACTCATCAAACTAAATTTCCAACCGTAACTATATAAGGGTTGATTAGTCATTATTATTTTTTTATTTGATAAAGTGCTTTCGAAATTACCATTTAATGAACAATTTTTTCCTATTATAACAGCCCCTCTAATGAATTTCACTGCCCCTATAATATGATCCATTCATTTTTAAATTTTGTCTCACTAATATTTAGATGATCTATATGATTAAACAAGGGAATAGTCCCAAAAGTACTATTTTAATTGATTATTGTTAGTATAGAAAATATGTATAATTTGATTGTATATTCATTGGTGTTTTAAACTGATTGTCGACGCTATAATATAAAGTTTGCAAATATCCGTGAAAAGAGATAAATTATTTCTAATTTTTACCCTTTTATACTTTCACTATGAGGCCTAGAAATGCATTGTTTGCAACACTTTTTTTTTTTCATTTTAGTCGATTCAATTGAATAGGTATTGGTTGTTTTTCCTTGAAATTGAGTCGACAATCGAAGAGTCATCATCCCCGACTATGGTTAGGAACGATGAAATCAAATGGAAGTCAACCGGATTGACAGATAATATGGCATGAAAGTGGCCAAAAAAGTCACCTAAACTTTTAATTTTAATCTTGACCGTTGATTTCCAACAAGATTCAACCATCCGATCTTAAACTGTTATAAAAATTGTTGCACAAATGTTATAATAAGTGTTATGTAAAGTATAACTCTTATAGATGTTACAAAATAACATTTACCAAAAATGTTACAAAATTGTTACGAATGGCATCACTAGAAACAGCTACCAAAATTCGTATAACCGCTAGGCACTCCAAATTTTAGTCGTGCTATATTGTTGCAACAACCTATTATCTATAAGGGTATAATAATAAAAAAGCACATAAAAATAATTTTCTCCTTTTTACCTTAAAATTTATACAAACTTAAATTAGTTGATCTGTTTGGGGAGGGAGGAATAACATTTCCTTATTTCTTTTTTGAAACAATTTGTAATATATTGTTGTGTATAAAATATATTTGCCATCTTATAAGCCACTGATCAGTTGACACCTTGCTTCAAACAAAAAAAAAAAGTTGACACCTACAACTCAGTGTAATAATTCGATTCACTTAATGTGTCACTATTGCCAACCTGATGGATCTTATTTTAGTAGGCCATGCTGTTTTTCCCATTAATTCGGAAACTATTATTTTCTCACGTTAGTGAGGATGCAGTCCCTGCGGTCGGGGGCATGAAGTACGAAGTTTAGCTGGCTAAATTTTTTTTTAACTTTTTCTTCTTCGTTTGATCATCTCCAAACTCCAATAATTCCATGGGGAAGTAGTCGTTATTAAACTTTCATTTGTGAAAAACATAACTAAGAGTAAGCAGTTGATGTTTTACCGTTTGACCAAAAACTTACTTGGGCGCCAAAATATCAGCCGAGTACGCATACATTTTTTTTTCTTTTATATGAAAGAAATCTTAGATGGGAGAGAGATTATAAAATCGGAAGCGGCTAAACATATGTTCTTTGCATCCGGGCAGTACTTATTTTGTTGTTTAGTGAAGACTCTCGAATACCACATTCTAAAGATGTTTTGGAAAAATCCACATTCAGGAATTAATTTGATCGAATTTACCACACTATTCACTTTAAATTTTAAAACTGTCATATTTTTTGGCGTTGTCACTATATTATAATGATAAAATCATTGAATGATGATATCAGTAACCTGAATTCAAAACACACTGACATCCAATAAAAATAAAGAATATAATAGTGCCCTATTCCCCAAATACCCTTGCTCTTAGATGAGAGCTAATTTGATCAAGTTTACCACATTACCCCACTTTAATTATTTTAATATAATAGTGCCCTATTCCCCAAATACCCTTGCCCTATTACCTTATAAAAAGAATTTAAAGTAGTTTTGTTCTTCTCATAGCCCACGCTGTTAGATGGAAAGTGATGACAACAATAGATCACGGCTACACCCACAAACTAGCAAGAACTTACAATCCTGTCCGATGCACTTGCGGATATAGATTCTTTTTATAAGGTACTGAATTCTTTTTATAAGGTAGTGAATCAAAATCAATTATTATTTCCAGATCTTCAATGTAATTATTTTAATTAGTTATTCCTAATCGTATGCATTACAATATTGATATTCACATACAAGAATACACGTTAACCAATATTATGCCAATAATGATAAAGGTCAATTTTGTCATTCAGCCAATCAATCATGCATTAACCACCGCCGTATAACGACGCATAAGGCCTGAATGCGCCTGATGGTCTGTCTTGGTATGAAACTATAAATACCTCCACACTCACAACCTGGTTTGCCAAACCATTTCATTCTCTCTAATCAATCATCCATATATAACCTTTGTCTCTGGAATCTGGATACCGAAAATATATTTAGATCAATTTGGCAATTTTGATGGCATTTTCTGATTCACGGTATAAAATATCAATCAAAACTTTTTTGTCGACTCGGATGTTTTCTGAATCCTTTACTCAATACACACCTGATTGCAGGTTCGTCTCTTTCTCTCTGTTATTAACTATTTCTATATTTGTTTCTGCTTAAGGTTGGAACTATATATGATATCGTACCTGATTTCGGTTCTTCTTATTATTTGTGGCAACTAAAAATATCAAATTATTTGAGTAGTTTTTGTTTTTCATCACTATTAATTAATTGAATAAATATACTTTTTTTTTTTTTTTTTTGGTTTAATTCGCTGAGATTTACATTTACAGGTAATAAGATCCGACCCCCTCAGTTGACTAGAGATAGGCAGCAATCCAGCAACTTACTTTCAATTGATTAATAGAAGCTTCAACTCTCAAATCCCCCTCTGTTTTTTTTGCTGTTGACGGTTCATTTCCCACTTTAATTCTGTTCTAGAAAAATAACTGAATGTTGATTTAGATAAGCAACAAAGTTCACGAAGTGTGAGTTTTGAATCTTTGATGATTCTTATTGATTATAGGATGACCACTCTAAAATTAACGAATTAGTGGAATTCTTTGGTGTGGGTTTTGATAAACAGAAATAAACTAAACTCTTTAGAAGTTTTTTCAAGTTAGCAAAAGATTGGAACATAAAAAAAGATATGAGAAAGAGGTGGAGGAAGATAATAAAGATAGGTTTAAGTTTTGATCTGATATATTTTCTGAAAGCTCTGTTTCTGCACCTATTCATCAATTTTATGGAAAGTGTAAAGAGGAGTTTCGATGTTTATATTCAGCCCTATCTCATTAGCTTCCTTTGCCCAAATTGAACAGTGGTCGAGTATTTCCTAGAATTTCCATATTCAGCCCTATCTCATTAAATGAATCCACATGCTTATAAAATCACCAATGGTAGAAATTCAACTAGCCCCATCTCACTTTATGTGTACCCTAATGCCTTAATTGCGTTCCAAACATTAATTACGTGCTATAAACCGCCAAACATGTAAGGATTGTAATCAAATCTCTCATGATTTCATTCTTTTTCTTTTCTTTTTCCTTTTTACGGAGAATTATGGTTGGTAAACCTCTATGTGAATGCCGAGAATAATAGCCTAGTATAGTTCGTTGGATGGTGAATACTTACTTAAAAGTACCGGGGAAAGTAACAAATTTGTTTCCCAATTAACAATTTAAGGGGTTGTATTGGATTGAGATTTAAATGAATAATTAATAATCTTAAAAATTTCTAAATATTCAATTAGTATTTATAACGAATCATTCAATATTCATGGTATTCAATTTGGATAGTTTTAGATTCCACAAATATCCTAGGTATTTAATTCATCCGAAAATGAGTTATTTGTCCAAATATTTTTAAAACATGGTTCTAATGAACGGGTAAAAATTAGTATGGTTGAAATGGACACAGAAAAAATAACAAGGATGAAAACTGGATTCATCCTGGCTTAAACTGAAAAAATAGCGAGGATGAAACTAGATGCATCCTGATGTAAATTAAAAATAAGAAAAAATATTTAAAAATGGGTAGGATGAAACTGTTTACATCCTGGCTATTTTTACATTTTTGTCCATTTAAACAGTATCAAAATCTAGATATTTTTTTCACCCAGAAATTGTTAATTTTGGTCTTTTTAACCAATTTTGTGTTAATTCATTTAAGATTTCTTGGGATAGTTAAGGGCCAAGATATATATGGATTCTTATGGATATTTGTAGGCAAAATATGTGTGTTATTATCTCATATCAATCTCAACTCACACTACAAGAGGTGGTGGTGGTTGACCTAATCGTCCATGACGACTCGACGTTCCTCGGCTTGACGAACCTCTTGATCTAGTCCGCTGATTCCTCAACTGATAATTTTCGAACTCTAAGGCGAGATTCCGCTGCTGGAGCTCCCTTAATGCCGCCTCCTTCCTTCTTTGACTTTCTAAAATAGCTAAGAGTGTAGGGTCTGTGCTTTCATGGCTAGAGTGTCCGTTAGGGTGGTGTGGCCGAGGCTGTAGTGGTATCGATGTTGGTGGTGGGGGTAATATTGGACCAGTTTCATGACCGGTTGCGTGGGTAGGTGCAGGGCCGACGTTGCTAGCTGCTCCTCACCCCAATTGAATATTCCGGAGACGTTCTTGTTCCCTTCCTAAGGCTTCCTGGTACTCGACTTGTTTCCTTGCGCGTTGTCGCTGGGCTTGTGCTGCAAGCGCTTCCTCATCGTCATCGGTATCTGAGGTTGTGAGTCCGTCAACCTAGTACACTCTTGTCTGGGTCAAGATGACTTGGTCCAATGGTAGGGTGTTATCATCTCGCCCCAGATCCACTTATTCATCAACAATTGGCATGCCTCGTGCAGCTGCATGAGATTCCTCGGGCGGTGGTTGTTGACTGTCATCTTGCCTCGGCCCAGTTACCCCTGCTTGCATGCTGCTGCTAGTTTTCGTGCAATTCCTCAACATCCTTCATGTCCCTGAAGTGATAGCCATCGGGCACGGCGTGTGGTGAGCCGAGTATCGTCCCTACCTACGTCAGAAATACCAAGAACACCTTACTTTGACCTGCTTTTACAAAAAAAAAGTTCAAACAAAAGAGGAAAAAGTTCGACTGACACCACAATTACTACTACTCCAGTTATCAGGTGGGTTCCGCCTATCGACCCTATTTTAACCCTATGCTGAATCTGCGGAAGACTTTACTTCTTCGTCGCTATTACGCCGTACGACGTCACTTTCAGTACCCGACCAATGCATTTAAGTTATCTTGTCCTTTATTCTATATGATCCAAATCATTAAACTTATGCACGTTAGGCTTAAAAGTACGGCACGCAACCCCAAGGATCGAATCAAGTTTGTATAGACTCCATTTTCTCAAGATCTAATCATGACCATCCCTCTCGGGTTCTCTTTATGACCTTTCCGATGACCTATGATACATCGCCGAGCAAAACTCCATACGGTTGAAAGCTTATCACACGAGGAGACATCTAAAACGCAAACTTTCTGTAATTCTAAGCACTCAACAACTTACTTAACGCTAAAATTCATTCAACCATCGGAAACAAGTAGTCATCCTTTCAGCAGATTCTCCACCTAGATTCTAACCCGAACTGTTAGTCGCCGGTGAGCTTATGAAGATTCTATGCTGATCAAACTATTGGCGGGCGAAAAAACGAGATCTCTACTACGCTTAGTGAAGACGCTGCTACTGCTGTAACTTTACACGCATAGTAAATGACTCAAAACAACAATTATTTCGGCCAACATAGTTCATCCTAGCTTCAACTACAACACATTAACGTGTATTTAGGAGCTTTCGATCGTCTCTGAAGGCCTTTTAGGCAAGGTATCCGGAGATCTTAGTCGGATCCCCTTAGTCGGCGCCAGAATGTAGATGCATTTTACTACAAACTACATCCAAAGGATTGAAACCTTCTACTCATACAAATGAAAGTAAAGACTCAACAATGGACACAAGATATACTTGGTTCGGTATGATTACCTACGTCCACGGGGGTGAAAGAGTGAATCTTATTAATTCAAAGTATTACAAAGGTGTTACTCTTAACCCAAACTCCCTTACACGATCAACTCACTTCTCACTTTCTTCCTACTTGGTGTGATATCAAGTCTCTCCCTCTCCAAATTACAACCTACCTCTCTTGATATAAGTTCCTATTTTTATAGGAAGGGTTACATACAACCATACTAGGGCGTTGGTCACATTACATCTAATCCGAAGTTCTGTGGTCGGGACAGCTTATGTCGTCCCTTCTTTTATGTATGTGGTCGATGTATTTTGATTCCTTCGCCTGTCTATCATCCGATCCGATTCCTTCAGGTGTTCTCATGGCACGATGTCTCCCTTCTCGTCTGTCGCCCTTGCAGTTGGTCGATGTGACACATATCTTCTTATCCATTTGACTATCGCTCCTCGTTTGACCCACCGTGTCTTGTCTTATCAGCTTTGTTAGAAGCCTGGAGTCAAGTCTTGTTCGACAGCTGCAGGGAAATCATGCCCGATCCACATGGATTCTTAAATCTCGCGCCTGGCAATCTTTATTCTATGCTTACCGTCTCTTCATTCTTGGGTGCATCATAGATTAAGATGTTGCCACCTAGCCCTGTGGATAATTTACACCTACATAGAGCTAAGCTGAAGTCATCGTGGGTCATGTTCTGTTCAGAACTTGTTTTCACTCCTCCTGTCACTTATAACAAGAGCTAAGAGAGGAATTTGATTTGGTTTATGAAGAATCAACTTGGGTGAAAGAATCCAATTTGTGACTAAGAGGTGGAGTTGTGAACGATGTGTCGCATCCCAATGCTAGAATGATGTACGAGTTGTGTGAATTTGTGATGCATAAATACATTAATCAACTGCAGAAGTTTCTAAGATTTTCATATCAAGCTTTTGTCCCAGCTAGACCTTCCGATTAAAAGAGGGTGTTATAAGGAATGACTTGAATTTCTTTGGGACAATCACAGTGGAAAATATCCTTTCTACAGTTGTAGAGAGTTTTTGTGAATTCATGAGCCGTGCCCGTGGTTACGTTCGTCTGCTTTGTATTGAATTCACTGTGTCCTTTTGCAAGCCCATTGAGACAAAGTAGAAAATCCATGAGGACCAGCCTTTTTTTTTTTACCATTGTTTTATTTTGAGTAAGACATTGGAAGTAAATCTAGGTCACCCCTTATCTAGATATTTATATTAATACCTAAATCACCCTCCTGATTACTTTTGGGTAATGATTAGTTAGTGTAATGATTAGTGAAATGATTAAGTTAAAGATAATTAGTGAAATTAAAAAATCAGATGGGTTTTTGAGTTCACTAAGCTTGAGTATTCAAGTGATGATAGCTCATCTGAATCTTCATCTCCTTCCTTTCCTAGAGTATATGTTAATCTTCACAATGATCTGAATATGAGTGATTTCTTAGATGGTTGAATTGATCCAAAATTTCAAAAAAAATGTAAATTTTTTAAGTAGATTTGGGCTTGTTCGGTTACCTTATGTGAAGAACAGGTAACCGAACACATCTGAAAGTGTAGTTCGGTTACTTTTTCCTAACATGCTGGTTACCGAACTCACTGTTAATGGAGGTTTTTAGTCGTTCTGTTAATAGACATCTTATCGAACTTTGTTTATAGAATTTACAGAGTAATGTTCGGTTTGCCCACAATGTTGTCGAACTCTAGGGTCTAGAAGTTCGGTTGGTTCGCAACCAATATCTAACCGAACTTCCCATTGATTAAGATTTTACCAAGTGTACAAAGTTCGGTTGTTTCTCAAACTTCATACCAACCAATATCTAACTGAACTTCACGTAAAATAAGATTTTACGAATAAACCGAACTCCACATGGATGCAATTAGTGAAGAGTTCGGTTTGTCAAGGTTTTTTGCGAACAAACCGAATATAGTGGGACAAGTTCGGTTAAATCAAAACTTAACATAGTGGGCAGAATATCACAGTTCGGTTACATTGGATTTTTATTTTATTTTATTTTATTTTTTTGTAATATTGATAAAGTTCGGTTAGAAAATAGTTTTAGCCTTCTTCGCGAACCAATCGAACATAGTGGGAAAAATTCGGTTAAATCAAAACTCAACATATTGGGCAAAATAACATAGTTCGGTTATATTGGATTTATTTATTTTTGTAATATTGGTAACAGGTATATATGATGTGTCTAGATTATTCTTACACTTTTAATTAGAATTGTGAAATATGTTATTAAAATTTCTTGTTTGCTGGCGCTAGTCGATATGCTAGTTTTACTCATGTATGGCATCGCCCTTGTTCATTGTTTTTTTTTGTACTACCGTACGGATTTGGGAACGCTACTCTAGCTGAGGACGTTGTAGTAGGTGTTTGTCATATTGCCTCTTCCATTTTAACCTATATATTTGTTATATGCTTATCGAAGATTTAGTAATATTACTGTAAATGCACACCATCGGAGTTAATTGGTGATGTTCTCGTAGCCGTCATGATGGACGAAGTGAGATTAGATTAGCCTTAAATAAAGGTCACTAATTAGTAAGGACCTGCACCCATTTAGGTATACTAAAAATTGAAAGAAGCGTAAAAATGAGTTCTACTGTTTTTGGAACCTTTAATTAAGTAGCTAAATTGTTTTGAGGAGTAGTGGTAGTTCATTTTATTTCTACCAGTTCACTTAATATTATCCGTAATTACTATTTTTCATATACAGCCATACAGTATAGCACTTAGTTGGAATAGCTTTATGTCGATGTAATCCAAAGACATTAAACGATTAGTGTGGGCTTGTGGGACATGAGCACGTCACTATGTGTTAGTAGGCAAAGGCAGATACTAAAACGAAGTTGAAATGACTCATTCAAATGAAACCATGCTGTCCTGTTTTTCATTTTTCTCTTGAAAATGGTTATATTCATTAGTTAGTGAACGAGAATTCTTGTTTATGTGAATGCATATTTTATATTTATAATTCTCTCATTCGTCATTTTGTATGGCTAATAGTACTACACAGGGAGTGCCAACCCAATAATTCTTTCATGAGTACAACCCAACGTTGGAAATCTGCCGAACGTTAAAAAAAGTTGGAAAAATGCCTCATTCCGTTAACTTTGACATCCTACCCAGTTAAGTCACATGTGCAAAGCCACCATCACCACCAGAAATATCATTAAAATCACCGCCTCCACCACCAAAACCTTAAACGTGAACCCTAAATCCTGGGTTTTGAACCCTTAACCGTAAATTCTGAAGGGTTTATTTGTCTTTTTATTCGCGTGTGTGGGCTCGCACATGTGACTTAACTGAGTTTTTGATGGAATGGGGCGTTTTTCCAACATTTTAAATGTTGTGGCAGATTTCCAACATTGCCCCGTTTTCCCAATGTGGAATTATCGAACAAGGAAATCCCTCTTAATGTGTAGACATGAAGTTTTGATCCTGTCTGGTCGACATGACCTCTTACAGTATGGGGGTTCGTCCTTTTTGTGTGGATGTACAAGAGGGTCCAATTATTAGTTACGGTACTTTGAGTTTTGGGATTTGTCAGATTGATTCTATGAAAATAAAATGTTCATTTGTGTATCTTACAAGTTCTATCACTTGAATCGTTCCCCTTTGGCTTACAAATCTATCACTTGAGTGGAGTATTAGAGAGTCGGAGCTTGCCAAGCTGTTATTGGCCCTCTGTTATTTTCGGCAATGCAAATAACCTATTATATTATCAAGTAATCACAATTTGATTTGTCTCTTATAGATTCTGAGTATCCATACGACTAATGAAACACAAAGTGTGAATGAACAAAAAATTTACTTGAGTGGATATTAGAGAGTAATTGTCTTATTATCAAGTAATCACAATTTGTCCATAGACAATCACTTTTGTATTGTCTCGACTTTGTCCATAGACAATAAGTGGACTTATAGGTGGATAATTTAAAGATTGTGGTGTACTTGGGTACCCTCGTCTTTTCAAAAATAAATATACGTGTACGTTAATCCAAGACACTTGATAAGTGATCCTGTAGTCAATCGGTTTTATACCATAACTATTTATCAAGTGTATACCTTGTTGTAGTATTGTCTGGACTATTGTTTATAGACGATCACACTTGGTATTGGACTTATAGGTTGAAATTAAAAGATTGTGGTGTATTTGGGTACTTCGTCTTTTCAGAAGTTTCAGATAAACAACGCCTAAACTAGTTTATATAAAATTGGGGACTAATATGTAGATAACAAAATATAGCATCTATTAACAACGAGAGCTCGAACTCCATATATGGGCTTGACCTCCACCTGAGAGTTCAAACTCTACCTATGAGCTCGACCTGGGATTTATGTCCATATCGAAGACAAATATCAAGTTCAGGTTGCGAAAATTACTTTGCGTCAAAGTAAAGTCCAAATGACGACATCAACATGAGTCAAGACGTGGAAGCAAACAATAAAAGTGTAATTTTATAGATAATTGCCTTGTAATTAGTATAAAGACCCACTTGCAAGGATAAGTGATAGATGTTCTCTCTCTCGATCTCCAACTTATTTCTCTAGAATATTCTCTCTCTTGTACTAGAAAAATGATGTAAACTCTCTGTACTTAAAAACTCCATTGATGATAAAATACCAAAAACTTATAGTGGATGTAAGTCATTCATTAAACAACTTGGGCTGAAGAGCAAATCCTATGGGTAGTGTTACCCTTTCATTTTGAAAGGGTCACTACCAATTTGGCCTAATTTGCTCCCACTATGGTAAGTGAAAGGGTGTATTTTGGTCCCAAAACGTTCAACCACTCGTTCAGTTGAACGAGTGGTTGGTAGTGTAACACTTTACGGGAGACTGTCTCCCGTAAAGAAAATAACAACAAACGGGAGACCGTCTCCCGTTTAAAATAAAAGAAATTTTCTTACGGGGGACTGTCTCCCGTAAGAGTTTTATTTTTCTACCAAACGGGAGACGGTCTCCCGTTTGTTTTATTTTTAAGTAAAAAACGGGAGACAGTCTCCCGTTTAGTATTTGAATAAATTTTGGCCAACGGCTACATTTTAGCCTATAAATCCCACACCTCCAACTATTTTCTCTTCATCCCACTCCCTCTCAACTTCTTCTACTCCATTTTTGTTTTTAAGTTTTCTTCTTCATTTCGATTTCACACTCTCCATCCATGTCTTCTTCACCAACACCGACTCCTTCAACCCAAATTGCTCAAAAAGGTCGTAGGAAGCAACAAATTAAGTTTAATACGGATGAAGACGTAGCTCTTTGTGAAGCACATATAGCAATAACGGGTGATGGTAGTGTTGGTGTTGGTCAAGGAAAAACCAAATATTGGGAACGAATTATTCCATTATTTATCGAGAAAACGAAAGGTAACCCAAATGTTAGAGACAAAACTAGTTTAGAAAACCGAATATACCAAATAAAGAAAGAAATTAAGTTATTTGTCGCCGTTCTTGGAAAACTATATCGAGGTGGACGAGTAAGTGGCTATGGACAAGAGCACACGGTATGTATTTTTGTTTCATACGTATTGCTCATTATGTTTGTAAATGAATACTAATATGAAAAGTTTACATTGTAGTTGATACGTGGTCGGTGTGAGTTTCACAAGATACATGGGAGACCCTTCATCTTTCCGACACGCTTACATTTTGCTTGTACAACCCCGAATGCACGCTCAACATCTTTCCGACACGCTTCTTGCATCTTGGTAAAACATTTTTGTCTTTCATTTATTGGTCTTTTGTAAGCTTGCACAATAGTACATAACTTGGGATAAATCCCATCGGCCAAGTAGTAACCCATATCAAATCTTCCACCACCTGTTTGAAAATCAACTTTTGGAGATGCCTCAGAAAAAATGCCATCGAATAATGGAGATGAGTTAAGTACATTAAGATCATTATTTGATCCGGGACTCCCAAAATATGCATGCCAAAACCACAAATCATAAGTAGCAACCCCCTCTAACACTATCGTGGGTTCACCTTTATAAGATGCATAATATCCTGCCCAAGACGAAGGACAGTTCTTCCAAGGCCAATGCATGCAATCCACACTCCCAAGCATCGTGAAGAACCCTATTACTAATAGCAGAACGTCTTCTTTTTACCTCAGCCGGTTCGGGTTGTTGAGTCATGAGAGCAATTGATTGTTGCAACATTAACGTCCTCACCACCATCGTCCCATTAGTTTGTCTCCTACTCCGGCGTCTAGAAATGACATTGTCATCCGATTCCGTGTCACTCATTGTACCTACAAAAGAATTTAAAACAAATTAGGATCACCAAATAATGTCGATATAAAAATGTCGATATACAAAAAATAACATATTACTTAAGCCAAAAAAATACATTCATTTTAAAAAAAAGAATGTAACCAAAATAACATTCATCTTTAAAACAACAATGTAACCAAAATAACATTCATTTTTAAAACAACCAAGTCTACAAAATAACATTCATTCACTACTTCAGTAGGTCCGTAAACCACTGTCCACTCCAGTTAGTTGATTTTTGAGGAGGAACTTGAGTATTAGTAACAATATCCGGAAAAACTTGATTGGAAGACCCGGGGACTTGAGTTTCATTCACAATATCTGGATCAACTTGATCGGAGGAGCACCCAACAATTGGAGCATAACAGTCTTGTGATCTGAAGGACGTTCGTAGAATTTCATTCTCACTTCGAAGCAACTCATTTTCTTTTTCAAGGATATGAACCCGACTTCTAAGGTACTCAAGCTCTACATTCTCATTTTCCTTTTGAGCTCTTACATTTTCATACACGTATGAACTTGTTTGCATAGGAGGAAGGTATGGAACAAGAAATTGAGCTTGAGATGATGAGGAAATGTTGTCACGATTCCGTCCTCGAAGCAATATTGGCTCCTCCTTTGCAAAGTATGCACCAACTGAAACTTTAGACCACCATTTTTCATACTCCTCAATAGTTGCAATCGTATTGGGTTTTCTAGAAGTCCTCATACCTTTTTTTGCACTTCTCACGATACTTGCGATTCATTCGTACCATTTCTTGCTGTGGAGGTGGGTAAGGTGGAATACCTAATACCCCGGTTACTTGAAGCAAACATCTCTCTCCCAAGTACCTATAGCCTTTATCATCTTCAATATCCAAGAATACACATCGTTTCTTTGACAACGCCTTTGAATATCTTAGGACTTCATTATTAGCATGCTCACTTCCAAGCCATGGCTGCCATGTTGTTCCATTCATTGACCTATTCTCCAATTGCTTACGAGCAATAGAAATTGAGTGTCTTCCCATATCCCTTTGAACCCCCGACTTGTTTCCCTTGTTAAACACCTTGATTTTTGGCCATAAATCATTCCAAACCGGTGGATTTCCTTCAATTTGGGGAGCCAAAGTGTGGAAATAATAGTAAAACCAATACTACAAAAAAAATATGAAACAAAAAATCAATATATAACATTTAAGGAAATATAAACATTAAATTGGTTTAAGATGTAAGATGAGCCATATGTACATACCTCTAAGATCATCCACATGCCGTTGAAAGACTTCAATTTGCTACTAACCTCGCCCAAAGATTTATAAAGACAAGCCAATGTGGGAGATCCCCAATCAAACCTAATTGTGTTTTCTAAGTACTCAAAGTTACATAACCATCCTACCTTTGTGGTAGATACACTATTAGGCATAAGCACTTGACCAATCATCCATAAAAGAAAAACCCGAACAATTTCATCCCAATATGGTTCCATAGCAACTCCACCCTTTCCTTGAAATGTTCTCAACCAATCACACAAGTCTACACATTTGATACCACCACTTCTCTGCTTCAAATATGAGAATACATCAAGACCATGAGCTATCCTTTCCCCATTCTCACCAATTTCTTCTTCATTATCACTCGGTTCTTGAGTTTCATCAATTCCTTCTAGTGCTTTCCTCCTTTCCGCGGCTTTATTTTCCCTTTCTTTTTCGAAAATAAGTTGAACTAAATTTGGCAAAAGGTTTTCCACATACTCCACACAAAGTTCCCTATTATCCTTCACACACCAATCAATATATTCTAGACTAACTCCGTTTTCTACTTCTATACCCGTCAACCAAGTGAAGTCATTGGGTGTGAGTCCTATTTCAAATGTAGGAAAATGAAACGTGTTTGTGGATTTCCAAAAGCGCTCAACAATTGCGTGTGTGAGTTGTTGATCATCTTTCGAAACATTAATCTCTAGTAACCGTCCCAATCCACAATTGTCTATAAACGATTTACATCTATCATTTTGGCATACAATTTCATACATGATATTCATATTACTCCAACCACCCCTAAAATACATCCAAGGTTTATCATCTTCCATGTTAAGTGTGTTGCAAACATGATTTTCTTCACTTCTAGATGACACACTAGTATAATCCATTGTTTCTATAGGAACCCTAAAACACATACCATGAATTATCTATTAAAATTAAACTAAATATCATACTTCAATAACATTCCAAAAAAATAAATTGGGTTCATTGTTCATACCTTCAATTAGACGAATTTGCTCTTAATTTTCTCCAAACCTTGAATTAGAGGAATTGAAAAAAACAAATTAGGGTTTTATCAAAAACTCAATATATATTGAAATTGAAAGGAAAAAACACTAAAATTAAGGGTTAGTAACTCACCCGAATCGTTAATCAAACTATTCTACGAATTTAGCTTAGTTTTAGTAATGGAGAAGAAGGGGGAAGAAGGGGGGAGAATAAAAATGGAAGTGAAGAAGAAGAAAAATGGGAGAAAACTCGTCTCCTGGATGTTTTGTGGATTTACAAAACAAACGGGACACGGTCTCCCGTTTTTATTTTCTTTTTAAACCTTACGGGAGACTGTCTCCCGTAAAGTTATGGAAAAAATTTATTACGGGAGACAGTCTCCCGTAAGGTTTTCAAAAAAAAAATTCTTACGGAGGACAGTCCCCCGTTCAGTCCTACTTTGTTTTTGCCCATAGTGGCTAGACTCGCTCATATGGGTGAGTAGTCTTCCATATGGGTGAGTTAGTCTCAATTTGGAGACTACCCATAGGAGATGCTCTAAGAACGCAGTGGAATTTTCTTAGTAGTATTAATGATGAAACAAACAGGCCTTGGTTACTTCTAGGAGATTTCAACTTTATCATGCATGAATCTGAAAATCTGGGTGGTAATATTGAAAACTCGATTGTTCCGAACTTTGTGAGAAGCAAATTGGTAGATATGAATCTAACTGAAGTTTTTCTTTTGGAAATCCTTTTACATGGTGCAATAGAAGATTCAAAGTTCCCGCTTAGCTTATCTTTGAAAAGTTGGATAGAGGTTTTATAAATGATAAATGGATTTTTTTATTGTCGCATACTAGGGTCACAAATTTAGGTAGAGTCTATTCTGACCACTGTCCTATCCTACTAAACTGTTTTCACTTTAAAGAAAAACTTGCCATTCCGTATAAATTCTTCAAATGTTGGCAGCTGAGTCCAGATTTTAAAGATGTCCTTATAAACTCTTGGTCTAAGTCAGTTAAGGGCTCAGCGAGTTACATAGCTACGAATAAGCTTGTAAACCTTAAGAATGACTTAAGTAATTGGAACCGAAAGAGAAGATGTTCGATATTTTCTAAGTACTGCAATAGAAAGAGAAGATGTGTTTTATAGGGTAATTCTATATGTTTCGGATTGAAATTGTTCTCCTCCATTTCAGCCATGCCTATACTTTACTCGTCTATACTTTACCCGTCCATTTCAGCCATGCCTATACTTAATTATAAGCTACACTGTTATGGGCATGCGACCTATTTTATGTTTTTTTTTCTCTCTCTTAATATAACCTTTTTCGTTTGAAAATACATATAACCAGGGACGGATCCAAAAAATATTGTTGGGTGGGGCTAAACTATTGAATACTCTAGTGAAAAGGAAACTATGTGAAAAAAATAATTGTTGTACGAGGTTTTGAAAAGAATTTATACAAGAGGAATTTTAAAGCAGTTTTCTTGATGTGTTAACAGCTATGTACACAAAGTGGCGGTATTTGGACGACTAACACCACGATATACTATCAAATTGCAAGCAACAAACAGGAGAATTGGTCGAAATTTGGAATAGCTGCTAGACTGCTACAGCTATAAAGACAGTTCTTCGGTATACATTAGTGTCATTAAATGATATCCTAATTTCAAGCGACGAACAGGAGGAACAATAGGCGTATTGTATGTGTAATATATAGATGCGAACAAGATTTCCACAGACGTTATCTGGAACACAGTCCAAGAGCAACATGGAGTGGAAAAGTATAGCTAGCAACCTCAAAAACAAATAAAGGACCCTAAAAACAAAGGAAAAACAAATGGCCGAGCGAGCATCTGTTTGGTACGTAATTGCTATGAAAATGAAATCGTACGAGCTAGCTACCATGAACCATGAGAAGATATCAATGGCTTCCTCACCTAACTGCAGCCTCAAGTGCGTGCAAGAGTCACAAATTGCACTAATGTAGACACTCCTCGGCTATTTGGAGAACTTTTGTGTTTTAGTTCGTACTAACATGTGATTCTTAACACTTTAATTAGTTGAATTCTTGTTAGATGCGGCGATATTCATTTTGGACAGCGTTTGATGTCATTTTGAATGGCCCAGGTTTTTGGTTAATGAAATCTTCTAATATCAATGCAATAACCTCACATACACGTACAGAGTGGTATTTCTCTCATCTTACACACTGCAACATCTTTAGATAAAGACATCATTATGGTCTGATATACTTTGAGAAACACTAGCTTTTAAACTCTAACTCTTCGTCTCTGGTGACTGGTGATGGCTGTGAGCAACTGAGAGTTGTTTTCACTTTTCGATCCATTGATATACTTGAGAGTCAACTGGGTTGGATGGTGGGCTACTAACATTGATTTAGCAACTGAGCTGTATGGTAAAAAAAAATCTGGACCTATGAGGGGCGGATTAAAGCCCCAGTTAGCCCCTCATAGGTCCGTCAGTGCATATAACCTTTTTCGTTTGAAAATACATTTGAAGATAAAATACAAAAATAAATAAATAGAGGTTGGACTAAGAAAATATTTCCCCATTTGATCTGGTTTTGGCCGAATGAAGAGCATGGTACCAAATTATATTGGACATAAATGTCATCCGTAACAAATTACGCAACCCAACTAAGAAGAGATGGTTTTTCACTACTTATTCACCGACAAATAATTCTTCCCCGGTCGACACCTTCATGAGCTAAGAAACATGAGTATATACGCATCACATGGGTTGCATGTTCCTTTCGATGCCCATGCAAAGGGACATACGAACGAATTATTACTCATCCACTGAATTTCAAAGAGGGGACATAACGAATGAATATTAGTTGAGCGCCCAGCACCATCACTTCTCTATCTAAAAAAGAAAACAAACAAAGAAAAAAAAACAGGTTGTCACTTGCAATCAGTGGTGAGATCTAATTGAACGTGTCACTTGCAATCGGACCCGAAAATCTTGGAAACTACTCAAATTATCGAGGCTACCGGTCCCACAGGCTTTGTTGTCAACAACGCGACACAGTCAGAAATCAGACCAATCACCAACCTATTGGTCCACATTGAGCGCGTCATCTAACACATCTTTTCTTCATTAATTGAACCTCTTGGTCATACACGTTTTATCGTCGAGAACAATCAATTTATGACCAAAATGATTCATGAATGTTTCTATTTACGTCTACGACGATGAATAACTAGTACAACCGTTGCCACGTTGGGAGGACCGACCGAAGAAGAATCTGAAGATGGGGTTTGTCAGCGACTACTTTCATATTCCGCTTCAGCAAAAATGATTTTTTCTTCCCGTTTCGGAAAAAGTAATACTTTCACCTCGTTTCAGAAAAAGTGACAATTTCGCCTCGTCTCAGAAAAAAATGATGTTTTTGTCCGTTTCAGAAAGCATCATTTTTCCCTAAACGGGGCGAAAGTATCATTTTTCCCAAAACGGAGCGAAAGTATCACTTTTTCCCGAAACGGGGAGAAAGGATCACTTTTCATGAAATGGAATGTGAAAGTTTTTTCTGAAACGGAAAATTAGTCGATCCATAAACCAAAATATGGTTGCATGATTTGTTATGCATCCTTTGTGGTGGTTTGTATAATGGCTATGCATTTAATTTTCGAGAATTGTGCATAAAATGAAAGTATCACTTTTCTTGAAACAGATTGAGTACATCGTTGTATTCGTTGCAACAGAAAATTAGTTGATGCATAAAACAAATTAAATATGGTTACATAAAGTATTATGTATCATTTATGGTAGTTTGCATAATGAATATATGTTTAATTTTCTAAAATTGTGCCTAAAATGATAAATACTTCCGAATTTTTCGTAAAAACTCAAAATTTGATATTGGTGTTTGTGTGCTCGTTGGATAGATTTTTTATTAGCTTTCCAACGAGATAAAATTTATAAAATTCCTTTAGATATGTTATATTAAAGTTTACTTTCCAATTATACCCCTAAAAAAATAGGATACATAAGGAGTTATAGTAATTGGACTAAAAGGGAGGGATAATTTTGTCAAGTGAAACAGACCAACCATAGACACCAAATTCAATCTTTTTGTGTCAATTGATCATTTACTATTTACAAAAAAAATGGCCATATAAAGGTCCGCCCTCGCTTCGCTCGGTCGGCCCAATTAAGTTAGGAATCTCAGGCTACGTGGATGAATAATTATTAAGTACTACTAGTACAACCGTTGTCACGGTGGGAGGGTTGACCGAAAAAGAATCTGAAGATGAGGTATTCTACGACTTTCGCCCCGTTTAAGAAAAAGTGATATTTTTGACTCGTTTCAGAAAAAGTGATACTTTCGCCTGTTTGTAAGCGGAGCGAAAGTATCACTTTTATATCGAAACGAAGTAAAAGTATCACTTTTCCGAAAAGAATGTGAAAGTATGCTTTTCCGTAAACGGAAAATTAGTCGATCCATAAACCAAAATATGGTTGCATCATGTGTTATGCATCCTTTGTGGTGGTTTGCGTAATGACATTGTATTCAATTTTCGAAAATTGCGTCTAAAGTGAAAATATCACTTTTCTTGAAACGGGAGAGTACATACATAATTTTTTTTTTTTTTTGAAACAAATACATACATTTTATTAGTTACAACGGAAAATTAGTTGATGTATAAACCAAAATATGATTACATAAAGTATTATGTATCTTTTGTGGTGGTTTGCACAATGGATATAAATTTAATTTTCTAAAATTCTGCCTAAAACGATAAACAATTCCGAATTTTTCATAAAAACTCTAAATTTGATATTGTTGTTTATGCTCATTGGGTAGGTTTTTTTATTAGTTTTCCAACGAGATAAAATTTGTAAAATTCCAAGGCACGGATTTTTAGATATGTTATATTAAAGTTTGCTTTCCAATTATACCCCTAAAAGAATGTGATACATAAGGAATACGAGGATACATAAGGAAGTATATGAAAAGGCTTCACCAAAAAAGCCTCACCGAATTCAATCTTTTTATCAAATTGAACATTTTTGTTGGGTTTCAATTTACAAAAAAGTGATCATAAAAGGAACTCCCTCCCTTCGGGTCCTCCGGTCGGTCGGCCCAAATATATACACAACCATTTCACCGGCTAGTATGCTCGCGAGGCATGAGGGATGTATAGACTGCCAGACCGATCATTAATCATGATCAAAAGCCAATTACCGTTTTCTCGACTCTTCCAAACTGAAGTGGGTATATTAATTATATGTCCCTACTTTTGACACCCAATAAATATATCCTTATTCAACAATAAATATGTCCCTACTTTTTTACAACCTTATCCATTTAAAATTAGATTACCTAAATGCCCTCAACAATATAATATTTTCTTGTATTTCAAAATGGAACAAATTTTTTCCTCTACTTCACCCACTCGTACCACCACCACCACCACTAGGACCACCTCACGTCCACCACCACCAACATTCAACTACCACTCCACCACCACCGTTCAACGACCACCACCAACCAACCACCACCACCACTAATATTCCACTACCACTCCACCACCACCACTGGCGCCACCACCACTGGCGCCACCACCACCGGCGCCACCACCACCACCGGCGCCACCACCACCACACGATGAAATCACCGCCAGTCTGCCGCCACCGCCACCACCTACCGTCGTCGCCACCTCCTCCGCCGCCACCACCCACCGCCGTCGCCGCCACTGGTTCAAATATTTTTGTATCAAAAACAATAGTTGATCCAAATAAAAATTGAACCAACAATAGAAGATTACCTAGTTTATCCAAGAAAAAAGGATCAACAGTAGAATTTTATCTAGTTTATCCAAGAAAAAATAATCAACAGTAGCAGTTGATCCAATTTTAGTGGATCAACAATGGATGTTGATCCATGAAAATTGGATCAATAATGATAGTTGATCCATGTAAAATGGAGTGAACTTGGCGTGAGTCGAACACGCATCATCTGACATGGAGTCAATCATGCTACCATTACACCACAAGTTCAACATTAGAACAAATTTATATGATTTAAACTACAAAACATGAGTTCAAAGGATCAACAACAGTAGTTGATCCCATATAGATGGATCAACAACCATAGTTGATCCAATATATATGGATCAACAACCATAGTTGATCCAATATCGCACTGCTTCAACCCGAGATAACCACCATATTTCATTACCTGTAGGTTCATAAACACCAACAACTCCAAGACCAGCTTCAAAACCAATCTCAGTTGAATCAACAATGGATGTTTATCCATTTCAGTTGGATCAACAGTGGATGTTTATCCATTGCAGTTGGATCAACAACCATTGTTGATCCAAAATATATGGATCAACAACCATAGTTGATCCAATATCACTGCCTGCTTCAACCCAGATAACAACCATATTTCATTCAACAACATGCTTCAATCTCTGTAACAACAACTCATACCAACACTGCCACCAACAAAATAACAAATGATTATCACTTGTAGTTTCATAAACAAAATTTCGACATAGAAAATCATGAAAATTTCGCAATGTGCACAAATTTTAATGAATTTGGACTACTTAAGTAAGAAAATGAAGCAAACAAACATCACGAAAAGTACAATAATCGTCATAGCAAATCATCATTATAACCACGAAGTCCAAAATATGACTTACAAAACATATGATCTAGGAAGTAAGCTGGCCCACAACCAAAAGGATCTTCTCTTTGAGAAACTGACACTCATGCCCAGATCAATATATTATGATAACATCACTCACATTTTAGCTATAATCTTGGAGAGTTGAGTTTTTTTTTCTCCATAATGTTCAGAGTTAAATATTAATGTTACTTAAAATTGGGATGATTACATAGATGATCAAAGATCGGACATGACGCTACATGTGTCAAAGCCAGTATTGCACTAACAATTCTTAAATGTGGATACTGGATTCTAGCTAGACATGCCCCTTCAAAAAAATCAACAGATATGGATGATCTCAAACCTGTCAACTATAACAAAATCTCGACAATTACAAACTGGCAATTTAGAAGTAGAACAGTGCTAAGCTCCGAACTATACAGTACCTACCAAATGGAGATGACCCTAATATGACAACGAAGAAAAGCACCTACGTCGACGTTTGTTGTGCAGGCATCAACTAGCGCAACCAGTGACAATAACTGTATGTTTGCTATGTGTGCATTTTGGGTTGTCATTTACAAGATCGGATAGCTAGTAGCTAGGATATCTGATACATCAAGCATAAGCTCATAAAATAGGAGAGTACATTTCTAACAGATATACATCTATTTAACCCAGATAAGAAAAACTTTCCAAACGGACACAGATTACAACTCAGTGTCCAATAAAACCTATCCTAGACACTTGAAAATTAAAATTAAACACACATTATTTGCATATAACTAGGCCTTAAGTATCAAATCGATTTAGATACTTTATCAAACATGTAAACACCAATAAATTCAACAAACCTTAGCTAATCAATAAACAAAGAAAGATAAGAAAAAGAACTTTACCACTTTGCACGAGCAGAAACCATCAGTGCCATAGGTTGAGGTTCATAACAAGGTCCTTCAGTAGCCAAATAATCCTTCTCCACCACCATCGCCACCACCTCATTCGGTTTCAAAATAGTGATTTGTACGAATCATAAACTACAATAAAAAGATCAAGACGAGATTGTTACAGATCTATACTTTAATCATGAATCTAATTAGAAAATCGATATGAAATCGACGAAATTAGGTTTTCGAAACATTACAACTAAGTTCTGAAATCTATTTCGAAAATATTGATTACTGGTGGTACTGGTGGTGTTGGTTGTGGTAGCGTCGGAGATGGTAGTAGTCGTTGA
Organism: Papaver bracteatum; assembly: GCA_023529315.1. Lineage (NCBI taxonomy): Eukaryota > Viridiplantae > Streptophyta > Magnoliopsida > Ranunculales > Papaveraceae > Papaver > Papaver bracteatum. The sequence goes on from JAJJWX010003682.1 coordinate 69,624, forward strand.
TTGCAGCGGCGGAGCTGGTGGTGGTCGTTGCAGAGGTGTTGTCGAAATTTTTTGATGGCTCTGTTCTTCTAGAATTGAAGAAGAAGATGATGTATAAACACATCAGGGTAAAAATGGAAATCATCCAAATAAATTTTTTAAATAAAATTTCAATTATGCCATCATGGACATTTGTAAAGTCTGTCAGGGATATTTGTGAAGACCCATTGAAAGGAGGGATAAAAGTTCAATTACCACAACTGAAGTTGCATTATTGGTGATAGTTATTACCTTTTTTCTTTTAGTTGTGTATCATCCGTTCATAATTCTGTTTTAGTTAGTTGGACTACCTATAATGCGCTTTTACAAACATGATTATTAAAAACATGATTATTTTAACGATCGTCATTATTTAAATCTCTTGGCTCCCGTATGGTCATATTCAAATTAATGGTTACTATCGGTAAAAATAATTAATCTTCACCCTAAATAAACTCGATCTCAATGATGGTGATAGATCTCCTCCTTGTACTGAATAAGGGGATAAACCTACAAACAAACAAAAAAGGAGATGCCTTGGCATCCAAGTCGGAAAGAGTTTTTTACATGAGTTTCATCACGAACACGATCTGTATAATATCCGCATCCAATGCGCATGGAGTTTGCACTTCCTCCTATACTTTTATTAAGCGAGCAGTTTTCCAGGTTCTTGTAATTTTCTTTTCTTGAAAAAGCACGATCCACATTTTTTGGCATTTTACATGCTCAAAGATGCGTCATTGATTGTGATGTAACTCCATCCCAAGCTTGTGTTCGAGCATATAGGCTCAAAACTGAAATTATATCATCATGGTGCATCACAAATGTGGGATGCTTGCTAAGAGCGAAATTTCACCTCTATGTTCCCATTCGCAAGTCGAGCATTGGCCGAAAATTGAAATTGTACCGATATGGTGCGACTTCCGTAATTTGTTGTCACGGAAGCATGAAAATTTGGTACATGACCATTCATTCTCATTTTTATGTTTGTATAAATGTCAATAAGACATGTACAGTAAGAGGGAGTTGGTTGAAGGTGTATTAAACAGAAATGCACCAATAATCTATAAAGCTTAGGCGGTAAAGCATATATGATTCGAAGGCGTCAATATTATTGTGTCGCATTGCCCACGGATTTTATGATGTGTAACCTTCATTATTGTTGTGTTGCGAACATGAATACATTAAATTAATGCATTCTAAAAGGAAAGTATGTGATGTACTATCTTGTGCATCATTTGTGAATGACCCTTCGGCGTACATGAATTGGGCTTTGCTGGGATTTGGTCTTCCAACACGAGTTGGCCTTAGTTTCTAGTCCCAACGCGGATGAATGCGGTCTGTGCTAGATCCCTTTGAGATAAAAAGTAGGGTACGCAAGAAGACGTAATGAGTTGCATCATTTGTGGTCCATTAACTTGTCGCTCATATCATCTAATTGGGAGGTGATTGCGCCATTTCGGTAACTCATATCATCTAGCCCGGCTATGCACAAGAGATGGTTATTACCATACTTGATGATCTAGTGGTAGTCCATTTCTTGGATGCTCATACCTCCTATCAAGGTACACGAAGTAGGCATACACCAATTGCGGATTGGGCATGGCCTAGAAAGGAAGTTAACTGGCATGCAAGTTAGGGGATCTTGCATCACAAGGATGATACAAGGAAAGATGACATGAGAATTAATTAATGATGCACTCTTGGCACGAGCAATTGTATATATGCTTGTAATGGCCAATGTGCAATTGTAAGGAATATTCCCCATGCCTGGACAAGACTCGGAAGTCAATGATGCTTGCGACAATGCATCGTTATTAGCCTTTACGGCCTTGCACCCTTCCCAGAAAAAGAATATGTTGGAACTTTGTGGAACCACATCTGGAAACAAGCATGCTTGGAAAAGAAAATCAACGTGCATTTTTTTGGTGATAAGTGAATATTTACGGCCCGATCAATGAGTTATGAGTGGCACATCGGGGATTAGGTCTGCGAGGCTTGGTGTCGGAGGCGTAATTTTCCGGTTCATAATTTGAATCAAAGCAATTTCTAAGACATCACTAGGGACTGTACGGGTTATACTCATCAGTTTTTGTAATGAGACGACCAAATTATTCTTGAAAAGAAATTAATAAGTTGGAAAAGTACATCAACCTTTATGCGTGAAGAATGTTCGTAATTATTTATGTCAGTTACTTCGCAAACTGTGTTGGACTTAGTTGAGTACTGTAAGTTTTCCAGGCCTTAAATAACGACCCACCAGATAAATTGTGATCTGGAAGACCGTCTGAATTGGTAGGCAGGTATTGGACTGATCAGCTCTCATAATTTGGAATGGTGTGCGTTGTCATGCCGACTATCTCCCACTACACCAGTGGCAACCTGGAAGACTTCTAGCTATGAGGATAGCTTGCATCCGATTGTTCTTGCATTAAAGTTTGGTCTTCATAATACTACGCTAAGAACTGCTCGTCATTTCGATGACCCTTTACAAACTGTGTTAGAGCATATCTCGGTTAGCCCACCAAGCGTTGGTATGTCAAGTTTGGTTGTCATATTTTAGTGAATCAAAACTCATTTAAAGAGTCACTTGATTATTTACTAGAGTCAACTTCGTATAGGTTAGCTAGAAAGTTACTAGGATATGAGACTTACAAGTATTACGTGAAAACTTTGAAGAATGTGAAGAAGTAAAGAACTACAACGACGACTTCATTATTCCACTTGAGGTTAATAATATTTGACTTAAATTGTTTCATTCCTAACTTATCTTTCAAGTCGTGCATTTTGAAAACATAACTGCAAAGTTGTGAATGATTAGACTCTAGTTATACATAGTATTAAGGAATTACAATACAAAGTATAACGTCTATCTTTTGAACTTTGTATATAAGACATCGACATAATCGTATGAATGCTATTGTGATTATATATGGTTATGGCTGAAGATTTCATTCTAGGAAACAATGTTTTACACTCGTTTAAAGGAAGTACATTCATAAACTTGTTTTGTGAATCGAAAGGGAAATCGCTAGGCTTATTGGTATTGTTTATCATTGCAAATATTTGGATTACTAATATGTGTGTTTAGTATAACCGCTCATAACTTGTTTATGTATCTTGGTAAAACTATTCACGATGCCTGACTTTTGTATTTGTATGACTTTTATTAGTGAAACCGATCTTAAGTAATCACCGAGATGGTATGATCGATTTATTGTAATTGGTATGACCAACTCTAGACATTTGGGAACCGATCCTAGTAAGAGGTGAAACCGATCACAAGAGGGAATCCATCCTTGTAAGAGGTACATCAAGTTTTTAATAATTGGGGAACCGATCCTATGACTTGTGCAACCGAATACAAGTTTATACCATAAATATGTGGTAGCCGATCCTAGTACCTAGTTAACCAAATTTTGGTAACTAACGTGACTAATCTTAGTACCCACATGGAGGTAGAACCGAAACTTGTTTTAGTAGTACCGTGAAACCCATGATTGGTAATTTGATAGGATAATCAATCACATAGTTCTCGGAAGTCAGATGAACCAATTCTAATTTTTTTTGGAAGTGTGGCAAATCGATTCCAAGATTGTAAATATGAAAAAGGATTTACAAAGTAAAGATATCGACATACTTTGAACATGTGCAATAACTCTTATCTTTTATTGTTCAAAGATATTCCTTAATAGCTAAAGAAGAATCCCAGATCGAAATAAATTGAGAATCTTTTAATTAAGGTTTTTAGTTTTTATATGCTTTTAATTTCCAGCAATTAAATCATATCCTTAGAAAATAAAAATTAGTAATGTCCATTTACTAATTGGAGATTTTCTACTGAGATTTTGGTCAATATTTGGGCAGTGCATTTCAGTAATTATGAAAACATATTTTGGCGTTCATTGCATATCTTCGAGAATATTCGGTTTTGGAAATTCCTTGGTGTCCAAACTTCCTTGGTTTATAAATATTGAAGTTTTCATTTAAAGCAAACTAATCCTAAGAGCCAACAAAACTACCTAGTTATGTTGTTCTGGTGGATCCGTATATTCGGAGAGGAAAGTACCTAATTAGGATAAATCTCTTACGACCGCTTGTTTTAAAGACTTCTTTGGGATTGGGAACCTCTACGAGTACCATTGGTGGGAAACTAGATAATTGAAGTTTATTATTAGTTTTGGATTTATTTGATTGACTAATGGTTGTTGAACTTTGATTGCACCTAGTTTGTTTATGCTTGGGAATCTTCTCTTCTGATGATATAAGATTCACTCAAACTAGGTCGAAGTATCGACGAGAATCTTTAGAACTGTTTGTAGATCTAAAGACATCTTGTGATTATAATCCATTGTTAACAGACTCCGTTCTCTATGTGATTGATCACAAGATATTCAAGTTTTTTGTGTGCAGGTGTTTATTGAAGATCTAAGAAGATTTGAAGAAAAAAAAAGATTTCTTATTTGGGTTCATAATCTTTGGTGTGCACAAAACTTGAATGGCTGGGGAGCCAACTATAATCGGTTTATCTTTGTTATAACCTTGATTGATTAGTTGAGTAGATCGGCATCAATACAATTCTTTGTGATTCAAAGTATTGATTGCATAATCTAGAAAATTACTTTGGTAGTTGTTTAAGAGATAGATCTAAGAACCCGACAAAGGAGTTTATTGGGATAAACAGAAGAGACTTTTGTCAAACTCATATCATGTTGTTTGAAAAGAGCTGTTACTGAACATATTTGTTGTTCCTTTACTGTTTGGAATACGAACCAACGGAATTGTTCCAAGTGTGTGACTTATTACAAGTTGGAGGCGCAGGGATACTGAGGGAACTAGGTAAACTATAGGTTTAGTTTCTTGGTCTCAACTATACGAAGTTGGTTTAGATTTTGTATATCGGCTTAATTATGAGAGTATTCAATTCTGGACTAGGTCCCGGGGTTTTTCTGCATTTGCAGTTTCCTTGTTAACAAAATCTTGCTGTGTCTTTTACTTTTCTATTTCCGCAATCATAATTATTTTATTATAATTAGAAGTAAAATACATAAACGTTAATTCATATTTATTTGGTAGCATTCCTATTGTGTTTTGTTAAGTCCGAACCTATTATCAAGTAAACATACTTTATTGATGTATTGTGTCGATCTCGTATCTATAGACGGTCACACGAAGTGTGAACCGATTAGTTGAATTATCTCGAATCAGTCCATAGACAATCACTTTCGGAGAAAGGACTTATAGGTGTATTTTTTTTAGATTGAGGCATATTTGGGTATCCTCGTCTTTTCAAACTATAAACTTTGAGAATTCCTAGGTGTTGCGGTATGATATATGCACATAGGATCCTGTGCTGAGATATATAAATATGATTAGGGGATCTTGAAAAGGAAAGGGTAACTAGTACACCACCAACTTTTTCATTTGGAAACCCATATGGACAACCTGTACAATCTATGCGTTCCGTTATGAAACTGTAGTTAAGATTATTTTAACAAGGTAACCTAGTATATAACAGAGCTGTACACGAACCGAATTCCAATAAGAAAAAGTCTTGTAATCTATATTTAAAGAAGCGAATTAAAAAAGAACGAGTTTTGTAGGTTCTTTACAGTTGAGTTAACATTATTAATTTCAGTTTAAGTACAACATGTGATATTTCAATTATAAAGACAAAACACTATAATGCGGAAAAGAAATAACACAGACACCATAATTTTTTTATTAACGAGGAAAATACAATCTTGTAGAAATAACCCGGGACCTAGTCCAGATTGAATACCATGGATTTAAGATGTTACACAAATTACCGACTACCAAATTTCTAACTAGATGTAATACTTGCTTCATTTGTATTCGTGTACCTGTAAAACTCCTGCCAGGACGCCGATTTTGTTTAGAAATTGCTCTTGTAAATCCTCTCACAAAATGATAATTCTCTTTAGAAGATGCTCTTGAAAATCTTCTACCAAAACATTAATTATGATTAGAAGATTTTCCTCTGAATCTCAGCAGGACTCTACGCACTTGATTCCCGTAACTGATCTCACCCACAACTAAGAGTTGATATGACCCAAAGTCGAAGACTTGATAAACAAATCTGTCTCACACAGAAAATTCTATTGAATAGACAAATCTGTCCCGCACAAAAATACCTGCGAGTTTTTGTTCCGTCTTTTGATAAATCAAGGTGAACATGAACCAATTCATACACCAGACTCATATTTCCGAAGAACAGCCTAGTAATATCAATCACCTCACAATAATCTTAATCTTATGCTAGCAAAACAAGATATTGTGGAATTACAAACGATGAGTCGAAGACGTTTGTGACTACATTTTAGCTTACCTATCAGAAATTGAATCTCGAGCAAATTTTAGAGAAGATAATACTCAATACGATAGAACAAAGCAAGATCAGAACACACAATTATAGAGAAAATAGTTGGGTATGGCTTCAGATTCCCAAAGAAGTCTTTAAGTCGTTAACCTATAATGGTTTAGAAAAACCTAGGTTAAAGGAGAATCGACACTAATTGCAACTAGTATCACACATGAGGTATGGGGATTAGGTTTCCCAGTTGCTAGAGTTCTCCCTTATATAGTCTTCAAATCAGGGTTTGCAATTAATGCTACCTTGGTAACAAAGCATTCAATATTCACCGTTAGATGAAAACCTGATTCAAGATAATATCTTCAACTGTTAGATCGAACATAGCTTGTTACACACAAATGAAAAGTGACTTCATTTAGATATGGGTAACCGTACCTAAACGTGTACACCTTGTTGCCTCAACAATAGTTAACCAAATTTAGCCATATGAACCCTTTCATATCAACCTTGTTCATCTCAATCACAACTAGTTCAAATGTCTCAAATGAAACTAGTTCTAGAGTTGTTCAGTTGTTTATATTCTCATAAAAGTATACAGACACAACTGAAGCAAAATCGATTTTGATTCACTCGAATCAATTCATGAAAATTTTATCAACGGTTTTCAAAAGATTGCATCTCTTATTATATAAATATATTAGTTCATGAACAAACCAATTTTAGAACATAACCTACTCAAGTATGTAAACGTGTACGCATACCTAAGTAGTCGGACTTGGTATGGGTTCCCCAGTATGTGAACGAGTACGAATAGTGTCGTACAACCAAACTCAGTTGAATTCCCAGACTTGAACTATTACGCCGGTAAGCATACAGGTCTACATACTTAGTTCCCAGACTTCAATTATCCAACCAGTACGTATATGGGTATGCATACTATGGTTTTCAGACTTGGAATAACTTGCAACAGCTTAACATACAAGTATGCATCTTGTGATATATCCAATCAATGGTTAATTTTTCTAAATTCCATTTTAATCACCCAAACATTCTTGGAAGACGGAATAGCTATCCCACACAAACTATTAGCTTCAAAGCAATTTGAAAGTGATCAATACGAAACATTCCGAGTCTACATCAAATGAATGTCTCACACAAACCATGTAAGATGTTACCGGGTAATTTTCACATGATCATTTTTTGACTTTCGTCAAAATTATAGATGAACTTGATTAAAGCGAAACCTTATCCACATATAATTCGAGAAATATGTAAGCGAGTTAAACTCAGCTCGAAATATCAAATGCGTATAATATAAAGTCTATATAGCTATACGACTTTTGTCTCAATAGGAGATAGAATAGAAATAGACTTCTGAGTGATAGATAAGTTCAAGTCTCAACATACCTTTTGTTTATGAAGTTCCACAAGCTCCACTTAGTAGTTCTTCGTCTTCAATTGATGAACGTCGTGAAGTCTAAAGCTCAACTACACATTATATCCTAATCCAAGACATAGCTAGCTATAAGTAGACTAGAAATCAAGACTTATAGTTTTGGCAACTAAACTTGACAAACAAGCTTGAGATAGAAACACTTGCGAGTTCGACCGAGCATTGCTCTAACAGCTTCGAAAAGAAGAGAAAAAAACGTGACATTTTTTTACTGGTCGACTCATAAAACTAAATTTCCAACCGTAACTATATAAGGGTTGATTAGTCATTATTATTTTTTTATTTGATAAAGTGCTTTCGAAATTACCATTTAATGAACAATTTTTTCCTATTATAACAGCCCCTCTAATGAATTTCACTGCCCCTATAATATGATCCATTCATTTTTAAATTTTGTCTCACTAATATTTAGATGATCTATATGATTAAACAAGGGAATAGTCCCAAAAGTACTATTTTAATTGATTATTGTTAGTATAGAAAATATGTATAATTTGATTGTATATTCATTGGTGTTTTAAACTGATTGTCGACGCTATAATATAAAGTTTGCAAATATCCGTGAAAAGAGATAAATTATTTCTAATTTTTACCCTTTTATACTTTCACTATGAGGCCTAGAAATGCATTGTTTGCAACACTTTTTTTTTTTTTTCATTTTAGTCGATTCAATTGAATAGGTATTGGTTGTTTTTCCTTGAAATTGAGTCGACAATCGAAGAGTCATCATCCCCGACTATGGTTAGGAACGATGAAATCAAATGGAAGTCAACCGGATTGACAGATAATATGGCATGAAAGTGGCCAAAAAAAGTCACCTAAACTTTTAATTTTAATCTTGACCGTTGATTTCCAACAAGATTCAACCATCCGATCTTAAACTGTTATAAAAATTGTTGCACAAATGTTATAATAAGTGTTATGTAAAGTATAACTCTTATAGATGTTACAAAATAACATTTACCAAAAATGTTACAAAATTGTTACGAATGGCATCACTAGAAACAGCTACCAAAATTCGTATAACCGCTAGGCACTCCAAATTTTAGTCGTGCTATATTGTTGCAACAACCTATTATCTATAAGGGTATAATAATAAAAAAGCACATAAAAATAATTTTCTCCTTTTTACCTTAAAATTTATACAAACTTAAATTAGTTGATCTGTTTGGGGAGGGAGGAATAACATTTCCTTATTTCTTTTTTTGAAACAATTTGTAATATATTGTTGTGTATAAAATATATTTGCCATCTTATAAGCCACTGATCAGTTGACACCTTGCTTCAAACAAAAAAAAAAAAGTTGACACCTACAACTCAGTGTAATAATTCGATTCACTTAATGTGTCACTATTGCCAACCTGATGGATCTTATTTTAGTAGGCCATGCTGTTTTTCCCATTAATTCGGAAACTATTATTTTCTCACGTTAGTGAGGATGCAGTCCCTGCGGTCGGGGGCATGAAGTACGAAGTTTAGCTGGCTAATTTTTTTTTTAACTTTTTCTTCTTCGTTTGATCATCTCCAAACTCCAATAATTCCATGGGGAAGTAGTCGTTATTAAACTTTCATTTGTGAAAAACATAACTAAGAGTAAGCAGTTGATGTTTTACCGTTTGACCAAAAACTTACTTGGGCGCCAAAATATCAGCCGAGTACGCATACATTTTTTTTTCTTTTATACGAAAGAAATCTTAGATGGGAGAGAGATTATAAAATCGGAAGCGGCTAAACATATGTTCTTTGCATCCGGGCAGTACTTATTTTGTTGTTTAGTGAAGACTCTCGAATACCACATTCTAAAGATGTTTTGGAAAAATCCACATTCAGGGAATTAATTTGATCGAATTTACCACACTATTCACTTTAAATTTTAAAACTGTCATATTTTTTGGCGTTGTCACTATATTATAATGATAAAATCATTGAATGATGATATCAGTAACCTGAATTCAAAACACACTGACATCCAATAAAAATAAAGAATATAATAGTGCCCTATTCCCCAAATACCCTTGATCTTAGATGAGAGCTAATTTGATCAAGTTTACCACATTACCCCACTTTAATTATTTTAATATAATAGTGCCCTATTCCCCAAATACCCTTGCCCTATTACCTTATAAAAAGAATTTAAAGTAGTTTTGTTCTTCTCATAGCCCACGCTGTTAGATGGAAAGTGATGACAACAATAGATCACGGCTACACCCACAAACTAGCAAGAACTTACAATCCTGTCCGATGCACTTGCGGATATAGATTCTTTTTATAAGGTACTGAATTCTTTTTATAAGGTAGTGAATCAAAATCAATTATTATTTCCAGATCTTCAATGTAATTATTTTAATTAGTTATTCCTAATCGTATGCATTACAATATTGATATTCACATACAAGAATACACGTTAACCAATATTATGCCAATAATGATAAAGGTCAATTTTGTCATTCAGCCAATCAATCATGCATTAACCACCGCCGTATAACGACGCATAAGGCCTGAATGCGCCTGATGGTCTGTCTTGGTATGAAACTATAAATACCTCCACACTCACAACCTGGTTTGCCAAACCATTTCATTCTCTCTAATCAATCATCCATATATAACCTTTGTCTCTGGAATTTGGATACCGAAAATATATTTAGATCAATTTGGAAATTTTGATGGCATTTTCTGATTCACGGTATAAAATATCAATCAAAACTTTTTTGTCGACTCGGATGTTTTCTGAATCCTTTACTCAATACACACCTGATTGCAGGTTCGTCTCTTTCTCTCTGTTATTAACTATTTCTATATTTGTTTCTGCTTAAGGTTGGAACTATATATGATATCGTACCTGATTTCGGTTCTTCTTATTATTTGTGGCAACTAAAAATATCAAATTATTTGAGTAGTTTTTGTTTTTCATCACTATTAATTAATTGAATAAATATACTTTTTTTTTTTTTTTTTGGTTTAATTCGCTGAGATTTACATTTACAGGTAATAAGATCCGACCCCCTCAGTTGACTAGAGATAGGCAGCAATCCAGCAACTTACTTTCAATTGATTAATAGAAGCTTCAACTCTCAAATCCCCCTCTGTTTTTTTTTGCTGTTGACGGTTCATTTCCCACTTTAATTCTGTTCTAGAAAAATAACTGAATGTTGATTTAGATAAGCAACAAAGTTCACGAAGTGTGAGTTTTGAATCTTTGATGATTCTTATTGATTATAGGATGACCACTCTAAAATTAACGAATTAGTGGAATTCTTTGGTGTGGGTTTTGATAAACAGAAATAAACTAAACTCTTTAGAAGTTTTCTGGTTAGCAAAAGATTGGAACATAAAAAAAGATATGAGAAAGAGGTGGAGGAAGATAATAAAGATAGGTTTAAGTTTTGATCTGATATATTTTCTGAAAGCTCTGTTTCTGCACCTATTCATCAATTTTATGGAAAGTGTAAAGAGGAGTTTCGATGTTTATATTCAGCCCTATCTCATTAGCTTCCTTTGCCCAAATTGAACAGTGGTCGAGTATTTCCTAGAATTTCCATATTCAGCCCTATCTCATTAAATGAATCCACATGCTTATAAAATCACCAATGGTAGAAATTCAACTAGCCCCATCTCACTTTATGTGTACCCTAATGCCTTAATTGCGTTCCAAACATTAATTACGTGCTATAAACCGCCAAACATGTAAGGATTGTAATCAAATCTCTCATGATTTCATTCTTTTTCTTTTCTTTTTCCTTTTTACGGAGAATTATGGTTGGTAAACCTCTATGTGAATGCCGAGAATAATAGCCTAGTATAGTTCGTTGGATGGTGAATACTTACTTAAAAGTACCGGGGAAAGTAACAAATTTGTTTCCCAATTAACAATTTAAGGGGTTGTATTGGATTGAGATTTAAATGAATAATTAATAATCTTAAAAATTTCTAAATATTCAATTAGTATTTATAACGAATCATTCAATATTCATGGTATTCAATTTGGATAGTTTTAGATTCCACAAATATCCTAGGTATTTAATTCATCCGAAAATGAGTTATTTGTCCAAATATTTTTAAAACATGGTTCTAATGAACGGGTAAAAATTAGTATGGTTGAAATGGACACAGAAAAAATAACAAGGATGAAACCGGATTCATCCTGGCTTAAAATCGAAAAAATAGCAAGGATGAAACTAGATGCATCCTGATGTAAATTAAAAATAAGAAAAAATATTTAAAAATGGGTAGGATGAAACTGTTTACATCCCGGCTATTTTTACATTTTTGTCCATTTAAACAGTATCAAAATCTAGATATTTTTTTCACCCAGAAATTGTTAATTTTGGTCTTTTTAACCAATTTTGTGTTAATTCATTTAAGATTTCTTGGGATAGTTAAGGGCCAAGATATATATGGATTCTTATGGATATTTGTAGGCAAAATATGTGTGTTATTATCTCATATCAATCTCAACTCACACTACAAGAGTTTTATGGATTCTTATGGATAATTTTTTTTTTTATTATATCATGCTATGTTTTTCCACCGCCACCGCCCACCACCACCACTACCGACCAGCCCCGCAACCATAACCACCACCACCAATGACAAGTTGACAACCATCACTAGCCACCACCATCGACCACCAACCACTAACACCGAAAACAACCACTATAGTCACCACCAACCACCACATACACCACCCATCACCAATGACAACCACCAATATCACTGCCACCTTCACACACCATAACCCACCACCTCAACTTATTGATGGTTTTTTTTTTTTTTTTTTGAAAGGGAAACATGATGCAATTTAATATATAAATCTAAACTAATCCTAATTTATCTATTATAATCTAAAAATTATATACAATATCTATAAGATTCTTTAAAAAAACATTATAAATCCACTAGATTCAAGTAAACTAGTATCTATTTTTATCTATACATATTTTGATCCAATACACCCCTGTTAATTTGCTACTAGTAATTAATAAGGTTACCAAGTTTTTCCTTCATCGTCTGCTCTATGTCTACATCTATCAAAATGCTAGATATTGTTCACTGTGGTACATTTACTTCCGAGGGATGGAAACAAAATATGTCATTAAACTAGGTTACTAGTGGCATATGCCGCATATTTAAACCGCAATTACGAACTTATGAAAGGGTTAACTTGAGCCCAGGCCATATGGAGGATCATTTTCTCATTTTCCACTCGGCAGTCGGTCTGTACCTTTAGCCCTGGTAAAAATAGATTAAAAATAAGGTTGAAACAAATTCTGAGTCCGTTCTTGCATGCGAGCGCCAATTATACCATCACAAGAAATCTCAAACAAAATTTGATTACATGAATCATTTACTGTCAACTTCATGATTAAGCACTTGGAGACTTTCATGTTCTTGATCTTATATAATTTTATTAATTTATTAAGCCGCCCCTATTGTTTGTCATATCTGCAGAACTTCTCACGTTCCTTATTCTAACAAAAATATGCCGCCTACGTTGTTACTTCGCAAGACCAATTCAAATCTAACTTGGGTTTAATTATAGTTCATTATTCAGGGCATCTTTGTGTCAATATAAGTAGACTAGTGACGATCATTCTTTTGTTTTCTTTTGTCAGGAACTTCTTACTCTTCTACTAGAGAAGAAACCTTACAAAGAAGTAGCTAAGAAGAAACAACCGAAGAGAGGATAAAGAAAATCACAACTCGTCTTCAAGCAGTCTTTATCTTAGTCACTTTGATTCCGATTTGAAACAACAACAACAAGAGAGAAAGAAAGAAAGAAAGAAAGATGGGATTTTTTACGCTTTTAGAGGTGGCAACCATGCCTGTATTACAGGTTCTAATCATTAGTATTCTGGGTGCTTACATGGCTACTAACTACTGCAATCTTCTTACGGCTGATGCTCGCCGACAAATGAACAAGGTAACCTCTTAACATAATCTCCTACATAAAACTGACCCGTGCACTGTATTTGGTTGAAATACGAGAAAAAGAACAACTCATTTTAATCGGTTGCTATGAATTATGTAACTTTATTATTGTATAATCTGATTAAGGATGAGATGTTCTTGTTCATGAATGCAGATTGTATTTGTAGTGTTCACTCCATCTCTCATGTTCGCAAGTCTGGCTAAGACTGTAACCCTCCAAGACATCATCTCATGGTAAGGCCGTAAGAATTTACCTCCTTACGAAAGTCACATGCTCATATAGGTGTATCTCCGAATTAACATCCAGCGGCGTTTCCAGAAAATAAACCAAATTCTAAGAGCACATGGATGGTAAGGCCAGAAGGTCCCAAATCAAGATCTCAAAAAGAAAAAGAAAAACACTTGGGGACCAAATGTCATTTTTGTTTCAGCTTCTGTCTCCAGAACCTCTTCTCCTATCTCCCTCGATTGGTGGTCCTTGGATAGGTTCATTCAATTACGGCATCCACGCTAGGGAGAAACGCGCACAACATAATTACTAATCTGCAGTCTTACTTATAACCAAACCCGCAGCCAAGAACATCAAACTCGATGCTGAAATTCAAATTTTGCTGGATAAGAAAATGATAATTATTTTCCGTGCATCCCATAGCATACATGATAATGATATTACCCCATTTTGTAACTTGCAGGTGGTTTATGCCAATCAATATTGGGCTAGTATTTCTAATTGGGGGATGCCTCGGATGGGTAGTTGTTAAAATACTGAAACCTGAGCCTCATCTTGAAGGCCTTGTCATTGCTACATGTTCTGCAGGTGATCATTCGTGCACTCTCCCTCTCTCTGTCTCACTGGATTCCATTTGAATTTGAAGTTCTTTGAATTAACATGCTTTTTTACTTATCGATTTGAGTAGGAAATTTGGGAAACCTTATGTTGATAGTAGTCCCTGCAATCTGTAATGAGAAGGGCAGCCCATTTGGTGATCAGAATCTTTGCAACAGTGTCGGGCTCTCGTATGCATCATTCTCAATGGCGGTAAATGAATTTGCACACCGACGCCTGAATTGATCTTCAGTGAGTTGGCTTGAAACTAATTACCTGTTGGCGATTGATAATGATGCAGCTTGGCGGTTTCTTCATATGGTCCTACACCTACCATCTTATACGAACATCGGGCATTACATATAGGGCGATGCAATTGGCTAAAGAGACTATCCCAAAGTTACCTAATAAGGATTTTGACGCCGATGGAGAGACTAAACTTCTAAAAGAAGATGACGAAGACGAAAAATTTGCTGTAGTTGTGTCATCTCCAGATCTCTATGACGAACAAAACGAAACCCTTGCTGTAAGTCTTCGCTTTTTTTTTTTTTTTTTTTTTAACTATAAAGATCTGTTTTGGTTGATACGTTTCAAACTGATTATTATGTTTTGTCGAAATCTCTCAATTTCAGATTATAACGCAAACATCATCTGGAAAACTAGTTGCCGACGAGAAACAATCGGTCTCTGACAAAATAGTATCAGTTCTCCACCAAATATCGGAAGAGTTACTTGCTCCTCCAACTGTTGGTGCAGTAAGTTCACATTTAATTCGCAAATTGATTTATATGTGCAAATACAATTCTCCAAGTCCTTGTGCATTGTTCAAACTTTAACTCAACAAATGACTTGTCCATTCTCATCAGTTTTTGGGTTTCGTTTTTGGAGCAACCCCATGGCTAAAAAGTCTCATCATTGGTGATGGAGCTCCTTTGAGAGTCATCCAAGATTCCATCAAATTACTAGGGTATGTACTAAACTCACGACTCATCCAACATTACATCAATTCATTTTCTAATGTAGAAACTACCATTTAGTCCTAATAAATGGTAGTTTGATCCAAATGTCTTTTCTATTTCACTCTTGGTAATCAAAAGTATTTTCATTTGAATTAGATTGTTCATTTTATTCTTGTCAATGTGAATAGTTTTTTTTTGTTTTGTTTAGGGATGGAACCATCCCTTGTATTACTCTTATTCTAGGAGGAAACCTCACCCAAGGTTTACGTTCAGCAAGATTAAAGCCCATGGTGATTATCGGAGTTATTGTCGTGCGGTATGTGGTTCTTCCAGTGATTGGTATGGGTGTTGTTAAAGCAGCAGGTGATTTTGGTCTCCTACCCGCTGATCCATTGTTCCGATACGTCCTAATGTTACAATTTACCCTGCCACCTGCCATGAATATCGGTATGTAACGTTTTCTTCTATCTGCATTTAATTTTTTTTTTTTTTTTTGCAATCATAACCTTTATATAATTCAATACTTGACTCAACATTTTCTGATGCTAATCAATGTAGGTACCATGACACAACTATTTGATGTGGGTCAAGAAGAGTGTTCCATTCTGTTCTTGTGGACGTACTTGGTTGCTTCTCTCGCCATTACCCTTTGGTCAACTGTATACATGTACATCTTATCTTGAGCATCTAGGCGACATCCTCATGCTACAGATAGGTCATTACCATCGATCCCGAGAAAAAGCTATCGTTCATAGTTGCTAAATTTAATCAGTTATTTGTGTTCTATGTTTGTAATATTTGATCTTTATATTGAAATTGTAACATTGAAAGTAAAAGTTCAGGGGTTACTTCAATGGGTATAGAAAAGTTATGTTTGCCGTATTTGTAAGAAAATATTTATGCGGAATAAGTATGGATTACATGGCTCATAGTTGATTTGATCGGAATAAATAAATGAACCAATAAAGAGTGCCAGAAATCCAATTGCTTCACTGACTACTAGTAGAATGGCGTAAATAACCAACTACTAGATGATAGCTGCAACGGGAAACGGCCGACCGAAAAATTGACGCAAAACTAAGAGCTTTTCCAATGGTCGTTGTGTGTGTTTTCTATGTGGCAACGCAAACAAGACGTCCTCAATATATTTTTCCTTAAATTTAGGGAGAGAAAAAAAATCATCTCCAACAGTATTGCATGTAACCTCTTCTTTTAACTAGTATAAATTTTATTTTCCATAATTAAGATTTTATTAGAGCTAAAAATGGTTAGTTAATATATTAAAGTTAAGTAAAAGCTGACTAGGATGGTACACAATGTCAAGGGGAATGTCTAAAACTAGACATTCACCTTGACAATGTCTACCCAAAGTCATTTGTATAGACATCAGGGTTGGAGAATGATTTTAGAGAAAATGGATGTGTATCCTAGGTAAATTTGTAAAGCGAAATTGTAAAGCTCGCCTGGTTTACTGTTTTAACTCGCCGGATTTCGATCCCAACCAAGTTTTACCTATAATACGATTGTTCCCGGCAGATTCCATGCCATTTCCACTGCAAAATTCAATCATAAAATTCATCTAAACTACATAGCAAACAACAGCTTCTTCACCTTGATCAAACCTCTCTCAAATCAAACCCACCCGAGTCTACTTCCGGTCACCTAAGTCAAGCTAACAACAACAGTTAAAGTTAACGTGTCAATACGGTCACACTGTTAGTCAACTAGTCAAGGCAGAGAGTGAGTTAGCCGATTCAACACGCTGAGTCGACTAATCAGAAGGGAGATTCAGACAGAGTCTCCTCTGTTTCAGGGCATTTCCAAGGCCAAATTCAGGCATGTTTTCTCCAGTTCCTCCTGCACCACTTGTATCCTAATATATATCTAGTTGAACATTCAATCAACATTTCATACATGACCCATAATTCTCTTCTTAATTACAACACCAACTCACCACTTCAATCTCATCTTGCTTCAAATCCCAGATTCTCTTCTAACCTCTGTACTAGCATCAATTCAAACCCCATTGATTTCTCTTGTTGCCCGAACATATCAAAACCTTGATCACCACCATTGAAAATCCACCACTACCATCATTCTAACTGTGAAGAATCTGTGACAACACATACACATCACTGCAAACATTCATCAAAACGAAACCAACTCCATTATACCAATCTGAAGAGAATTCCAGCTTTGAACCAAGTATTAATGCACCATCATCATGGACATTCCAGAACCACTGTTCAGAACTAAGCTTGCAGTTGAACTATGATATCCAAGCATTCAAACAACTTACCAAACTGAGCGCTCCAGTGACACATGCCGTAAAGAGCATAGATGCACACTTATCCCTTCAAATGAAGCAACACCTCAAGCAGATATAAAAAAAAAGCTTTATCACCAATCTGTAAAGTCTAGATAGTCAAAATTAAATGAATTACAACATGTAGCTGTGGTTCTCATAAGCAACTCATAAAATCAATCAGTCACATAAGAGAGGTTGGAAAGAACTTAGTAGCCAGGAACGGGAACGATATCGGGAGCGGGAGCGAGGATGGAAGCGGGGATCGTAAAATTTTCAAAAAATGAGATACCGGAAGCGAGTTGGGAGCGTGAATTACATTTTTTCAGAATAGTAGTTATATTACCAATTTTCCAATATTGTAATCAAGAAATAAGACAAGTACATAAATATTTATTAATGATGCATTTTTCAAATTTGACCAACCATTGGAGATAATTGAAGCTCCATGATTCTTCCAGTCACTCACTAAAGGATTTAGTGCTTTCTTAACCAACATTTGCTCCTTGTCTAATAAAGAAGTTCTAGCCTTTTCATAAGATGGAGATTTGTATCCTTTTGGTGCATTATTAATGGCAGAGACCATTTCTTCCCAAAATGGAGATCAAAGAACATTCATGGGAATTGCATTTACATATAAACATCTCGCAATCTTTTGATCAACATCATCTCTACTGTGCTTTTGAAACATTTTACTAACAACACTATGAAATAAATCATTTTGACCCATGTGTATATCTTTGTGCTGATTCTGACTCGTACTAGCATTTGGTAATGCAATTTTTTTTTACTTTGTCACTATCACCGAAGAGGACTCTTGCATCAACTTCTTCTTTTTTTAAAATTTCTCTCATCTCTTTTGAAACTTTAGAACACATGTTTATACCTTGAGGCTTGAAGCCCGGTAAAATACCGATCAAGTGTTGACGCACCATTGTATAAGATCCCATTTAGGGTTTCACTTGGCACCCGAAATTGCATATGAACTTCTGCCCACCACCACCTCCTCCTTTATATCCAGTTTTCTTATCAATCTTTTGAACATACTTCCAAAGAGGAGTTGAGGTTGATTCTTCAGCTTGGTCACCATCATCCTCTTCTAAATTTATTACTGGGTTTGAAGATGTATCCATGGAAGAAGAAATGATAAAGAAGAAACGAGATTTGATGATTTGTGTTTGCTGCTAAAGGTATGAAATTGAAACCCTTATAAAGATTTATCGCGTCTCTTTAGTTTCTAGGTATGAAGTTGGAAAGAGGTGAGATTTACGTTTCATGTTGGAATTAGGCATGAGAATTAAGTTTCACGGCTGATTACAAGAACTTAAATGTTGGAAACAGGTGAGAATTAAGTTTCATGTCGGAATTAGGTATGTGAATTATGTTTCGTGTTGGAACTAGTGGTGGGAATTAAGAATTGGTCGGAATTTGAAATCACACGGTTCTTAATGTTGGGAACGCGTTTTTTGCATGCTAGGAGCGCGCTCCTAACACGTTTCTCACTTGGGGGCGCAGAACCGCGGATCTCATGGAGATACCACATAGCCTGAGACGTTCCTGGCTACTAAGGGAATGAAAACTAAAGTGTGTTGATGATGGTAAGTGACTTTGTCACACACAAGCAGCTAAACAAAATACTTCAGCCTCTCATACAATGAAAGACATACACAATCTCTATAACAAACATCGACGAGCAACTATTGGAGCCATAAACTCAAATATCCAATATGAAAGAGACTGAAAAAAAAACACCGAGCTTTCACCATAGTAATGAAAAAACACCGACATACCTAATGAAGAACTCTTCACAGTAAATCTGCAAAACTAGCACCTTCATTAGAAAGTAAATCTCACGGTAGATCTCAAATCCACAAATACATTGTTGAACTACTGTAAGAGAACAAATGTTCATAGATAGATGACCTAATCTGGATAATGTTGTTTTTGAACCAATTACTAGAGACAAGGTCGACTTCAGACACCATGCCAGTGAAATATCATATGTTTGCCTTATTTTTCTGTTTTGGATCATATTTGATCCTTTTAGGGCCTTACGATCTTTAGCCATATGTCCAGGTTTACCACAATCAAAACAATCGCCTTTGATGGTGTGCTTAGTGACACCACCTCTAGGCTTAAAATTGTTACCTTCGGGTTTTCGGACGCCCGTTACGGCCTATTACCCATTTTTGGGATTCTCCAGGAGTTTTCTTTGAAGCAGCCTTTATCGTCCAAAACATGAGCTTTGTTGGACATGTTTTTGCTCAGCATCATGCTCTTGTCCTTGCTGCACATCAGCTCCTCAACCTGGATCTTTTTGCCAAGCTCCACCATGGTGATTTCACGAGTCTTGTGTCGCAGACCTCCTCTTGTATTCGCTCCATGAGGGTGGAAGCTTTTCAATCACAGCGATACTTGTAGAGCTTCATCAAAAGTCAAGCCTTGTAAGAATCTCCGCGATGAGGAGTTGAAGTTCGACGAACTGTTTCTACCACAGGATTTTCGTCCCAGTCATGTTGTATTCTAAGAACTTAGCCATCAAGAACTTCTTACTTCCAGCTAGCCTTTCAAAGATGATATTTTTCTTCTAGAGCTTTCCATAAATCAAAAGCATTAAAATCTTCTTTTGCATTATAGAAGTCATACAAGGAGTCATCAAGACAGTTAAGAATATGATTCTTGCACAAATAATTCTTCCTATTCCAATCGTCTAATTTATCTTCATTACCACTACGATGAAGTTTTCTCGAGGGTTTTTCTAAAGCATATCCATCTAACCTTTGGTCGTTTAGGAAGAATAATCTTAAAGTCCTTACCACTGAACTTTGGTGGTTTTTCTACAAAGATTCTTTCCCCATGTTTTTACAACCGTAAACTATGATGTTTCGTAAACTAATTCTGTTAAACAAAGTTTCAGAACTAATTTCTGTAAACAAAGAAGTAGTTATACAAAATTATGTTTCTGTAAACTACAACTTGTTTAAGATAAGAACTCGATTTTTGTTTCGTAAACTTAAAAGAAATTGTTTCGAAAGCATAAGTAAAGAATAAGAATTTCGGAAGAGAAGAGTTCCGAAAGGTATAGTTTACAAATGAAGTTTACAACTCGTATTTATAGCAAGAAAATGTTCGAACGTTGGAAGAGAATCCAAAGTACGACCGATTCGTGATTCACGCATCTCGAACGTTGCAAAAGTAAGGTAAAAATCGCGTTAAAAGAACAAAGGCACACGCATTCAAAATTTTCGAGATTCTTCTCGAGGAAAACAGTGTGTACAGGTGTCAAGAAAACCGTGTGACACGCGTGAAAGAAGATGCTTTCGAGGATGTCGGTTATCCAAAAACCGAGAAGGCAAAGAATAAAATTCTTTTACATGTGTGGGAGAAGCGTGTGGTAAATTTCAGAAAATAAAGGATGGGTCGGATACACCCACACCCACACCCACACCCACACCAGTACTATGAAATCATTAATATATGGAATATGTCAAGAATCCCAAACACTTAACTGATAAAACTAGTGCTAGGATTGATATCACCAAAAATCAGATCCAATATGTAATGCATATTGAATCATTCATAAGATGGAAGAACTCGTTAGAACTTCAGTCAATAGATCCATCTTTAATTGCATTCATAGTTAAACCCAATCTCCTTTCCTTCAATTAACGGCAGAAGAACTAATACCCATCTTATGTTCATTCCCCATCTCTTTCAATTCAGCGTCAATGTCCCATATCAACAACAATAGTTTTAGATCGAAACCCTTCTTCTACTTGTTCTTGAACATAGATTCATTCTTCATCAGATCGAACCTATCTCTCAGCATCACAATCAATTCGGATTCATCTATGTCTCCTTAAATCTCTAATATCAACCAATGTTCTCGAGAGGAGGTTGAAGAAGAAGAAAGTAAGGAAAAAAAATTGGGTGGTGGTCGGGTTCGATCCCATGACCTCTACCTACTAAAACACCCTAAACAATTTACTAAAAAACTAAAATTTGGGAGGATTCCAACCTCCGTGTCCTTTTTTCTGTCCGCTAAATTTAAGCGATTACCCTTCATTTTTCGTCTTATCTACGAAACTGTCGAAAGAAAAAATAAATTTCACATGCATCCTTTTTGAGGGGCATATTTGGATTTTCATTAATAGACAAACACCAAACACAATTTTTTTATGTCAAATTGAAGGAAAAAAAAGCATGCTTCACAATGACACAAAGTCACCATATATAAAGTCCACATTCGCTTCGCTCGGTCGGCCTAACTAAACTAAGAATAGTTAATTACAAGATCTTCTAATTAATCTCTACCAAACCCTTATATTTTCTCTGATTGATTTATAGAAACTTAAATATAACTCTTCAAGAGTTAACAAGTGTGAGAACCTCAGTTTCAAACAGGGACGGGCCTAGCAAAGGGCTAACCCGGGCTATAGCCCGTTCCTATTTTTGGTTAAACAAAATTTTTATATAGGAAATTTTTGAAAATTATTATTTATCCCACCTATATTCATAACTAGTCCTTGTATTTGTAGATTAAATAATTTTTAGCCCAAGACCTTGTTCATAACATAAAACTTTCTTTGTTACATCCATTTTTCTGGTATAAATCATAAATTCCTTTCTCCGATCATTTTCCGTGATTAAAATTTGCGGATTTTTATCTTAAAATTATCTATTTATCTAGTATTTTATAGAATTTTTTTTGGTTAATCACTAATTTTGTAACTTGTTTCGAAAAATTTGCCGCGACCATTGTTATTCTAGCCCTACCCTAAGAAGATTTATGGGTCCGTCCCTGGTTTCAAAAGACAACTAAATTGTAGTATCTCCTGTTTCCTCCGTATCCTTCTTCTTGATTGTCGAATCTTATAACTTTGTTGTTTCCTCCATGATTGTTGTATAGTCTCTCTCTTTATTCTCTCTCATACATTTCTTGGTCTCTGCTACTCATCGCTACCTGCTTTTGTTGATCTTCTGCGATTATTTTCTCTTTGCTTCCCTTCCATGTGCTCACAACAATGTTCGTCCTTCTTGGTAATAGACTTGTATTTCCTTCCTTTTCGCTCGCAACTGTAATAGGGTAAGACTTCATATCTCTATGCTATTCTTCAAGAGCAATATATTCTTCATGGAACTAGCGTATCTCTGTCATCATTATTCTGTCTTTCATCCTAAATATCTGTGTATACAACAAGTCCGTTGGAAATAGTTCATTGATGAATATTAAGATGATATTTCTTTCATCCACTCGTCCTTCCATTTCGCTACACATTTTCCTCCATCTAGTGGTCATAGCTCGCCGGCTTTCATTCGTTCTCTTTCGTAGGCTGAATACTTTCTCGATTCCTGGCCTTAGCATACTGTTGCTGATGTATCGTCCCAAGAATAAATTCTTCAAAAGCTGGAATGATCTTATTGAACCTACCGGAAATCCATCGAACCACTTCAAATCTTCTCCTGTGAGGCTCGCCGGAAAATATTAACATAAGACCGTGTCGTTATCCTCCCATTGTAGCAAAGATAAACTATACGCCCTTATGTGTTGGACGACACATGTAGATCCGTCAAAAATACTATAAAATGTGGGTAATGTGCACTTTGTTGGTACCGTTACTAACTGTATCTCTCACATGATGGGTATTTTGGCTGCTTCTTCTATCGCCTCTTCTAGCTTCCTTCTTCCACCATCTTTACCTTTTTCCATTAATTATCTTAGCTCTGCTATTTCTATTAAAATTTCACCATTAGAGAATGGGTTCTCCTATTGGTGTATCGGTATTTTCAAGCGTGCTTGCCTCAGTCTGTTTTCATGCCTATTTTGATGCATTGCCTCCTCTAATTCCCGTTGTTCGCCCTCTTCTCTCCTCCTTCTTCGCCTTTCTCTTTCATCCCTTGCGTGATCTTGTGCGGCTCTATCTCTCTCGTTTTGTTGTCTCAACATTTATCTTCCATGGAGTATCATCCTTGCATGTTCTGGATCATTTTCTTATTCTGTTTCGTCTTAGATGTGGTCATACTCTCCATTTATCTCACGTATATCTTCTCTGCAATGTCCTCGCCTAGGTTCAGTATCACCTATCTGTATATATCGATCTTCTATATGATTGCGTTCGCGCTCCTCCCGTATGTTGTCTCCTACCTGAAGATTGTTAGCTAAGTTATTATCTAAAATTTGTCTCTGTTCGTCCCCTCTGTAAAAAGATCTGTTATGCCTGGAGGTTTCTCTACTTGTTCTTGATCTTGATCTTGAGATGACATGTTCATCCTATTTCTGACCTTTGTTCCTGCAATATGTGGTTCTCCTCTTTTAGTTCATCGTTTTGGCGTGTCAAGTTTGGACGCATTTCTTCTTCTTTCATCGTTCAACCTTTGTCTGAGTTCTGCAATAGTCAATTTCTCCTATCGCTCCCTCCCCCTGTGTTCTTTATTCATTTTCCTCTGTGGTGTCTGTATCTGTGGTATGAATGCTAACTTTATCATAATTGATGTTGTTGTTTTTCTCTGTTACTGGTTGGACCTGAGAACGAACTTGTCGAGGTCGATTGTTCCTCGCTCCCATACGTGAATATTATGGAATTTCACTCCTTTTTCTTCTACAATCCTTCTACTTCTCCTGATTGGTATTGCGTTTTCTCCTGCGGATGCCTGTCTCACCATTTTCTGTTTCTGAAATAACACTTTCTTTACAAACTTAAGTTAACACAATCTTCTTTCTAATTTGAAGACCTCAGGTTTTGAAACATATCAAAAGATGTAGACTAGTAAAACTTAACGAAAACAATCACAAATTTTTCCTGAAAACAACTTCTCTTAAAGAATACTGAAAATCTATTAAAACTTTCACAAATAGGTTTAATCCCCTCTCCGAGCTGTATTCTAGCGCCAGAATGTTGTTGCAGGAAATCCTACAAATACACCATTTTGATAATCTATAGAACAAACTATGAAATCAGAATAAAGAACACTTAGAATAATTTTATTAAGTTTAGAAATCAATACAAAGAATAAGATAAAACCCTAACTTGGGAAGCAAATAACTTTCTATCTCCTTAAGTTTTATCTCAACTCTCCAAAAGATCTCTCTCTACTACAATGCTGGCTAGTCCTATATATATGAATTTACATAGTGGAAGACAGCTAATAAATCCCCTATTTTCGGATCTGACGTGCGATGTTCTCACATGCTTATACTGGACCTTCTCGCACGTTATCTTGAATTTCGCACAACTTTCACACATTACTCGTGACTTCATGACGTCATTGGCTTCGTCATCTGGGATATGCTACGTGCGAACTCCGCTCGCTCCTTTGTAATACCATTACTTCGCATAATTACTCATTGTGCGATATTTTCCCCCTACATTGATTACGCTACGAATACCATTCTCAGTGGTCAAAAGTTAAGACCTGGAGTTGATCTAATCTCTTGTAATCGTAAATTATAAGTTCAACAGACCAATGGTATAGTTTCTATATATGAAAAGACAAGAGATGATAACCAAGGCGAAGAGACAATATTTGTAATATAAAGATGCACATAAGGGTTCACTCAGTAGGCCAGTAATCCTAAGTTTAGACACCGGTGGTAACTTGTATCTTGTTGGTTCTGATGGTGTAGTGATTAAATATCTTTACCGAAACAAGAATCGACAACCAAGGATACAAGGAGAAGGAAGTATCAACGAAAAGGATGACGTTCGTATATATAGAGCAACACTGGATTCTTATGGGGTCTTTAATGTGTACAAGGAAAGAATTGATGGAAATATCAGTGACCATGAAAAATATAGAGATATTTTGTAAAAGGGTCGGATATTAAATGCCTAATTAGGGTCTGGGTCGTGGAAGATGTGGTTGATGCAAAAGGGTCATAGACTAACGAAAGACCATTAAAAAAATGTTAGCTGACTTTATGATTTTGCAGAACACCTTGACCACACGTTGACAGGCGTTGATAGTTTATATATCGTCAAAAGATACATCTCTTTCGTCTTTTTCCATCTTCTTCCCATTTCTTGTTGTTTTTAAAACCTCTTCTCAACCATACAGATCTACAATCCATTGCTGCTCCTGCTAATGCAACTGCAGTTGAAGCTTTTGGTGGTTCTATTAAAGAACATTACATTCCACTTGGTGAAGTACGACAATATATATGACACCTCTCTCACTGATCAAAGAAATCCCCAATTCTGAAATTCTAAGAGGATTTCCATTCATCATGTAGTGGCGGTGACTATGGCAACACAGATTTAGGAATTGCTCATTCTGAAAGGTGAAACTAATATTGAGAATTACTCACGGATTCTTATGATTTTGTTATTGCTTCATTTATGCCTGCTAGGATTTTTTGATTTGGAGGATTTGGTAAAAAAAAAAGTGAGTCATGAATTCGTATATCATTGATTCACGCAAGTCTTAACTTGGGGAATCACTTTTGATTTCATATTTAGATAATAAACACCCAAATTCTAGTTTGTACGTTTCTCTGGGAGATTAGTTTTGGCTACGTATATGTCGGATTTATGCAAAAAATATATAGCAGTTGAGATATTTGACAAAATGTCGCTGTATATTTCTCTAGTTAAGTTTTTAATATCTTGGATTAAGATATGATGTCATTTAACCATTTCACAAGGGTATTATGGTAAACGTATTGGACAGTCAAAGTCAGTCTACAACCTTTTTGCATAAACTGCATATTCCACGATTCAGACCCTAATTAGGCATTAAACATTCGACCCTTTTACAAAATATCTCAAAAATCTTCTAGTATTTTTGTAAGACATGTCCAAAAAAACCAATGGACGGGAATCTAGAATTCTTTATCGAATTCCTTATCGTATTTGGTTATACTCCCTCCGTCTCTAAAAGATAGGAAGGTTTGTGTGTAAATTTACACACAAACCTGCCTTACTTTTAGAGACGAAGGGAGTACTTTTTTGGTGTTCCTTGGCACGTGGTTTGTGATATGTCTGATAAGACTGATATGTACTTGTTGTGAAACTCCTTCTTCTTAATACCGATATAATTAGCATTCAAGATCGTATGATTTTGGTACAAACTACAACTATAAAGTGCCTGACTCACTCACTTTTTAAACTATTACGATGCTTCACTTGTTGGAGAACTACAATGCTAAAGACATGCCGCTGCATGTGACAGAATGTAAAGTAAAGTAGAGATGAAAGAGATTTAACATTAACGTGACTGTAAGTATAGGGATGGGTGTTGTTTATATAGGGACAACACAAGAAAAAGATAACAAAACTAAATAGCTAAGCAGTGACGTAAATAGAGAAGGTAAAGAAGTAAACAATAAAATAGTGAAAACAGATACACCTAACCCCACTCTTACACAGTACACATAACCCCTCTCTTATACAGTAAAAACAAGTACTGCTAACACTCCCCCTCAATATGATGTAGGGTGACAGCAATGCATCAGTTGATCAGCAAGCCGAAAGAAGGTAGTAGGTGCAAGACCTTTAGTAAACAAGTCAGCTAGCAGGTGAGATGAAGGGACAAATTGAAAAGCAACAGTACCAGCATCCATTAAGTCACGAACAAAGTGATAGTCTACTTCAATATGCTTGATGTGGGCATGGAAGGCTGGATTAGAAGCTAGAAACTGAGCTCCCATGTTATCACGGTGCATCACAAAGGGTGTAGTAGGAGTAATGCGAAGCTCTTCAAGAAGACTAGACAACCAAACAACTTCAGCAGCAAGTACACTTAGAGCCTTGTACTCAGCTTCTGTAGATAGTAGGTTGTTTCTTATAGGACCATGAAACCAAAGTAGTACCCAAGAAAACACAGTAAACTGATGTAGAGCGTCTTGTGCCAGGGAAACTATCCCAATCAGAGTCTGATAAGCTGGTAATAAAACTAGTGTCATTAGATTGAATAACTGTACCTGACCCAAGTGTGCCTTTGAGGCATCTCAATACTCTTTTTGCAAGAAGCATGTGAACTGTAGTGGGAGAGTGCATAAATTGAGATATGTAGTTGACTGCAAATGTGATATCTGGCCTTGTAAGAGTAAGATATTGAATACCTCCAACCAAACTTTTGAATTCAAGTCGATTAGTCAGCAGATCACCATCATGAATAGAAGCTTTTTTAATCAGTGGAAGTTGGTGTAGAACAAGGTTTGCAGTCAATCATGTTTGCTTTAACCAACAAATCAACAGTGTACTTTTTCTGAGTAAGAGTAAGAACATCCCTTGAGGAAGAAAAAACAGCTTTAATCCCCAAGAAGTAACAAAGGTCCCCCAAATCCTTCATAGTAAACTAAGAGCTTATTTCACTGATTAGAGAATTTAAGAAAAAATCAGAATTCCAGTGAGAATTATATCATCCACATAGAGAAGTAGAACAACAGTCTCAGGGCCACAATGATATATGAACATAGAAGGATCTTCCACTATCATAACAAAACCAACATCAAGAAGAAAACCACTAAATTTCTCAAACCAAGCCCTCGGAGCTTGTTTGAGACCATAGATAGACTTGTGTAGTAAGCACACATGGTCAGGGTATGTAGGGTCTGTTGGAATATTTTCAACCGCGCTACGAAGGGGGGTCCTGGGGGGCGTAGCCCCCGGAAGAATTTTTTGGATATGCAATTGTTTGGACAGTTGGAAAACGTTTCCAGAAAATTCTAAATTCAACAGACAGTGGCTGTTGATGAAGAGACGCATCTCTTTGTGAAGAGAAACCTGTTGGTGAAAAGACATGTCTTTTCCCAACAGATGCAAAAACTCCTATAAGTAGCATCTCCCAAACCCATTTCGAAATCATCTCTTGGAAAATCCTTTCTCTGTTTCTCTCTTCTTCTAAAGCATCATCGTAACCTTCTTTTCATGTGTTCTTGATTGGGTCAAGGGGTGCAAACCTTGAATCCAATTTCCGGTTGTAGGGCTTTCATTGTATCCTCAGGCGCGTATTTCACATACCTGTTGCAATTGCCAACTCGTTGGAAGGGTAGAAATATTTGTCTAAAATAAATCACCAGAACCTTGAAAGCTTTTGAGTACAACCACAGTCTGTTTGTGTTTCATCTCCATTGCAGCCCGGTAATTTTTTCCAACAGGGTCTTCAAAACCTTTTGGATGCTTCATGTACACCTTATATGTAAGTTCTCCATGCAAAAAGGCATTGGAGACATCAAGTTGTCTAATAAACCACTTGTTAGACAAAGCAATAGTAAGAACTACCCTGATTGTTGTAGTTTTCACAACTGGACTAAAAGTTGCATTATAATCAATTCCATCTTGTTGACTGCAACCTTGAGCAACCAATCTGGACTTAAATCTATCAATTGTCCCATCATGCTTCAACTTCAGTTTGTAAATCCATTTGCTGCCAAGAATATTCATGTCAGGAGTAGGAGCAACCAAGGACCATGTATTATTTAACATTAAAGCTTCATACTCTTTGTGCATAGAAGCAATCCATTCATCATGTTTACTTGCAGACTTGTAAGTCTTAGGCTCTTTGGGAAGAGACACAATGCAAGTAAAAACAGTGTAAATAGGATGAGGGACAAAGTAGTTGGTGATGAAATCTGGTAAATATTTAGGTTTTACTATTCCATCTTTAGCTCTTGTAACCATAGTATGAGAGGGAGAAGCTGGTGATTGAACAAAGAGATCCTTAGTAGTGTCTTCAAGAGTAGCAGAATCAAAATAAGAATCTGTGTCTGTAAGATCTTAGCCTTTGCTTCCGCCGCCTACCTCACCCAAAGGCGGCGGTAAGTTAATCATCACGAGAGTTTCATTAAGTTAATCATCACGGGAGTTCTGTAATTTTCTCTTTCAGTTTTTTTCTTCTATTAATTGGAAATAAATGCATCTCTGTAAAAAAGAAAAATTCAAATTGTTTTTCCATTCATAGTTATTGTGCAAAAACTGAAAATTTTATTTGTTATGACAGAGTATATAATGTCAGAACATGTTTAAACCCAAAGGCTAGTGAATAAGCATTAAGACTAAACGCTATGGTAATGTATTTCCCTTGGCTATCATCTCATTTTACCATTTACATTGATCCATACGATTTGTAAGTTTAGTTGTCAAAATCATGTTCCGATGAGACACTGCTTCCACAGGAGAATGAGTAGATATTCCAACGTAAGGGATAAGTCCTGCTTACCATTCTTCCTGAGAGATGCTTCTTTAAGCATTTCTTAACTCTTAATGTTGATAATCTCGCTTCTCCGAGCTCTTTCAACGAAATAAGACCTTTCATGTGAGGAATTGCTTGAATGTCCAAGATGGATTGAGTCCAATTTTGTGCACACTCCTTTAAAGAGTGTGCACATAACAAAACTGGTTGGCTTAAATAAAGAGTTTATCTATTTAATAAAATTTAAAAAGAAATTGATTTTAATCTTAAACATGCAAGGAAAATATGCCATATATACTAGTTACCTTAAACAAAGCGTTTTCATAATCCAGAATAATAATGAAATGTGAAAACTATCGTGAAACTCATTTTGGCAAATTTCTCCTCTATAAAACCCACGGCAAAAAAAACTTCATGGTCGCACCTATTGTTGGTGTTAAAATTATACACACACCCATAATTTAATATTTTATGTTTTCTTATCTTTCTTTTGCATCTCATTCTATAACGACGAGAACACCATTAACATTTTTTTTTTAATATCTTTAATTCTCAAAACCCCAAAGACGTAACCTAAATCTCAATTTTCTATGTTAAAAGGAGGAGGAGGAGGAGAAGGCAGTGATGGTGATGAATACACATGGGAAACCATGCTAATGAAATTCTATGATTATATGGTTTGAAAATCTCACTTTTGTATCTTAAATTTCCGATCTCAAGTTTTCTTTCTAAGAAGTTCTTATGAATGATGGGTGTGTGTTGGATTTTGAAATTAGCCTATGGAGAAACAACAAGAGATTGTACGGAGCATCTATGGAGGTTCGATCTCTATTTTTGTTGATTCTGATTTCTCTTTAAATACTGATTAATTCATCAATTTGTAGGAAAAATTACTCAAACCTGATGGATCTGTGGATACCCAAATTATGGGGTATCATCAATTGTTATTCTTCTGCCTCTATCCCTGTTTGAAACTTTGGGTAAAAACGGAGGATGAAATAAACATAAAGAAAATTGTTGTTGTACTCAAAAGCTTTCAAGGCTCGGGTGATTTCTTTTAGATTATTTCTACCCTCCCAACGAATTGGCGATTGAAGAAAAATCAGGATACAATGAAAGGAAATTGGATTCAAGGTTTCTGTCCCTTCATCTCCAACTAACATCCATTGTGTTTATCCAACACAGAACACTTCCCAATCATAGTGACAAACCAAAAACGAAAACAGTTTTATTTTCTAAGTTATTGAAAATATCCAACAATCCCCTCCCCTCAAATGTGTTTAGTTGTAGAAGAAATTTGGTGTTCTTGTTCATGGATACTATTTGTTATTTTTGATTAATCTGTGAATTCTGTGCTTTGTGTTTCTTTCTCATAATGTAGTAGAGCCGAGAATGTAGGCAATTTCATTAAAGCTGATTCAATCTTTGAACCTGTATGTAGCACCCACCACTATGATATCCGTCTTTTGGATTGAATCCTGATGATATTACATATTCAGCCTTGATTGATGCTTATGGAAGAGCATGAAATGTTGATATGGCGTTCAGTTTGTATGATTGAGCCAGAACTGAGAAGTGACGCATTGATTTTCAACCTTGATTAAGATTTACGTTGCATACTTGCATCTGGAAATCGCCCAGACCAACACTAGCAAGTAGCAACACAATGACATCCGATCCTTTGAGATGTCAGCTTCCATGGAGCTACTTCATGTCTCCTTTTTACATTCTCCTTTATTATATCCTTTTCTTTTTCATTTCTTTATTATTTATGACGTTTTGGTTTCATTTCTTTATCATCACATTTTCATGATGGGAAGATAAAATTAAATTAGTGCTCATGAAATTATGATGTTTAAGTTAAGTGGATACAAGGTCGCAGTAAAAATCATCCAAGTTATTTCAAAACTGTGCCCTTTTCTTCTTCTGAAAATGATTTCATAAACTGTTATGCATCTAAAAAAGTTATTGCATAACTTTTTATACAGTCTAGAAAATGATTGCATAACACGTTATACATCAAT
This sequence comes from Papaver bracteatum, assembly GCA_023529315.1. Taxonomy (NCBI): domain Eukaryota; kingdom Viridiplantae; phylum Streptophyta; class Magnoliopsida; order Ranunculales; family Papaveraceae; genus Papaver; species Papaver bracteatum. Next base: position 101,603 of record JAJJWX010003682.1, read on the forward strand.
TTTTTTATTAGTGAAACCAAAAAAATAAAAAATAAAAATACTACATAACTTATCATGCACCAACGATGATATCTGCATAACATGTTATGCATTCGTGAAAATGGATGCATAACCTGTTATGCATCCGAAAATATGGTTGCATAATGCATCGAGTAAATTGTTGCACAATCTTTTATGCATCGAGAAAATAGATGCATAACCTGATATGCAGCCGTAAATATGGATGCATAATGTATTATGCATCAATGTTTTATGTACGCATTAAAATCAACCAAAACAATGGCTACATAACTTGTTATAGATGCATAATTTGTTATGTAGTCCAGAGAATGGTTGCGTAACTCATTATGAGTCTACAGAATGTGTTATGCATCTTTTTTGGTGGCTGCATAATGGTTATGCATCAAGTTTTCAAAAATTTCGCCTAAAATGATGATCATCTCCGATTATTTTGTGAAAAACAAAAATTTGATATTGTTGTTTGTACTCTTTACGTAGCTCTCTTAAAAAGATTTACAACAATATAAAATTTGTAAAATTTCAAGGCGCGAATTTTTGAATATGTTATATCCAAATTGCGTTTCCAATTATACCCCTGATGCATAACCCGTCATGCAGAGACATTTTTATTAATTTCATATAATTATGGGTGTCAAAAAAATAATTATGAGTGTCACGGTACCTAAAATTAATTATGGGCCTGAGAATATTATTTTTTTTGGACGTGTGCCTAAGTTTCCCTAATGAAATTTTATGAATTATGGTATGATTATTCAAACTTTGTTTAGAAAAATAAAAGGTGATGATCAGTTGATCACAGAACTAGTGTATGTCATTGATTTTAAATTTTCAATGATTAGTGGATCTTATCAATTTCAATTAAGCTTATACTAAGTTGTTGGTCTAAGAGCCTATATCCCCTGCATATCAATGTCGCGGGGAACCGCAAAACCTCCTCTTTTCTCAAAATATACATTCATGTTAGTTACTTCATCTGGTGGAAGATTCAAAAGGTTAATTAATTTGGATGATTTGCTTTCCCACTTCCTGAATGTTCTTCTTGTGTAATGATGACTTGCCTATTCTTCTTCACATGTACGAGACATCCAATACAATATTTCACAGTATCGTGTTAATCAAAGAAAAATATATTGTTAATATCAACTATTAGTAGAAAATGTATCGTACTATGAAATAAAATTGTTGAATCTACTATCTTAGGCACCCATTGGATTGGCTTCAGCATATATACTCTATAATAACTAGTACCTAATATTAGATTAATTGAGGCTGAAACTAATATGGTACATTAACTGGTGATATCGATCCATAATACTTCTTTTGCCTTTTTATTTGATCAATTCTTCATCACATTTTGGATTAAACAAAATGCTCGTGATCTTCATGATCATGATAGTTATTTTTCCGGTAAACCTCTTGTTGGAATTAATTACAATAATCGAATGCAAATGGGAAATAATACTTAGATTACACTGATAGTAGTAACAAATAACTCAATAAACTTAGTAGAGGCACGTATGAGATACGCTGAGCTAAAGGTAATATTGCCTGCTACTCCTCTGAGATGCTATAGCAATTAACAAATTACCTCCAGGATACAACTATCTGTTAGTTCTCCTCTATGTGTAGCATACACAGAGAGAACCCTTAGAACTTGGCGTGAGAAATAAAACAAAAATACAAATCGAAACTCAAATAGTTTCAGAGAAATGTAAAAACTAATTTATGTTTCTGTAAAACAATTTCTCAGTAAATAAAGTTTCGTAAACTAATATTCAGTAAACAAAGAAGTAGTTATACAAAATTATGTTTCAGTAAACTACAACTTGTTTCAGACAAGAACTGAATTTATGTTTCGTAAACTTAAAAATAAATTGTTTCTGAAAGCATAAAAGAAGAAGAAGAATTTCAGAAGAGAAGAGTTCTGAAAGGTATGAGTTGAAAATGAAATTCTTCTCTCGTATTTATAGGTGGAAAAACTAAATGTTCGGATAAGAATCCAATGCACGACAAGATCCGTAAAACCCGCTTCTCGAACGTTACAAAAGTTAGGGTAAAAGCAGAAGTGAAAAGCACAGTGTACACGCGTTCAAAATTTTGAGATTCTCTTCGAGGCACAGGTGTCAAATGCACAGTGTGACACGCGTGAAGGAAGATGCTTCTCGAGGCTGTCGGATATCCAAAACCGAGAAGGCAAAGAATAAAATTCTTTACATGTGTGGGAGAAACGTGTGGTAAATTTCAGTAAAAAGATAGGGTCGGATACACCCACACCCACACCCACACCCACTCCCACACCCACGCCCACGCCCTCGCTCGAGCCGAGCCGAGCGTGCGTGCTTCTGTGCGAAGCACCGCGCGAACGGGAAAGGCAATAAGAAATGCAATAAGGTTTAGGCAACCTTGCCATAGTCTAGGGCTTTCCCCATACACAAAGGTCTAAAGACCCAAAGGGCCATGCCCTTAAGGCTAAACCAATGCTATTTAAGTCTAAAACTCTAAATGTTTTAGTATATATGGGACTAATGTTTTATTCATTCACATGAAAAAACATCTAGGGAGCATAAGGTCTTGGGATCAAAACATGGTTCATGCATTTTTAATTAAATTTTTAAAAACGTTTTTTTCTAACAATCCCCCACATGAATAATAAAACATGTCGATAAAACACGATAAAACATAAGGCAACAAAATAGGATAAGGTGTCCCAAAGATTGAACCTTAACTTAGTGAGAGGTTACCTGAACTGCTTGTTGATACGGTGAACGCAATGTCTTGAACCGCCAACAATGAATGCAATTCAGAAATAACAGCCACACTTGATGCCTCAACCGAAGAAAACAGCTGCCAAGCTCTTGCGGTTGTGCCCATTTTGGCCGTGGGCTAAAATCCCGGACTTAATGAATGTCTCTAGAGAATCAGCTCAAATTCTCATAGGAAGCGGCCCCACTTCCAACATCCACAAAGGTGAGTCCATAAAGAGTGTCCTGCCACACCCCGCTTTAATCAAAGCCATGGTACCCATTAAGATCGCAAAAGATCATCCTGTAATTTACAGCAAAGCACTATCGCACGGTTACACCATAGGGAGGGACATAGATAGTGCTTTCCCAATATCACCATAAATTAGTTGTCTCATTGAACCTTGATCTTGGAAATCCAATCTCAAGGTTGAGTATCCTTCATGGTGATTTATTCAATGAGCTTAAGTCCCATCCCCCTCGATGTAAATTTAACTTCCTCTCTGGTTAAGCCTTTCGTCAAAGGATCTGCAAGATTATCTTTGGATTTTACAAAGTCTATCGAGATAATACCAAAGAGAGAGTAGTTGTTTTTTCACCGTCTTGTGTCTTCTTCGTATATGTATAGACTTCCCGTTGTATACATTGTTATTTGCACAACCAAGAGCAGCTTTACTGTCACAGTGGATTGCGATTGAAGACACAGGCTTGGGCCAGAGTGGAATTCCTCCCGGAAACATCGTATCCATTGACTTCCTCTCCAGCTTTTTCCAAGGCTATAAATTCAGACTCCATAGTGGATTTAGCTATACATGTCTGTTTGGTAGACTTCCATGAGACAGACGCACCTCCAAGTAAGAAGATGTACCCACTAGTAGACTTGCAATCTCTGAGTCCGATATCCATTGGCATCACAATACCCTTCCAAGACAGCAGGATACTTCCCAAAACTTAAGCAATAGTTTGAGGTCCTCTCGGTTAACGTAGAACTCTAAATAGAGCATTCCAGTGATCCAGCACAGGTTGCAAGTATACCCGCTTAATCTACTCTGAGTAAGCAATATCAGGTCTTTGTACAGTTCATCAAATACATAAGACTACCAATAATGCGAGAATACTCAAGTTGATCAATACCCTCACCCTTGTTCTTTTTCAATTTACAAGTGGGATCAAATGGAGTAGATGCAGGTTTAGCATTTTCATAATTAAATCTCTTTAATACGGTTTCAGCATAATGAGATTGACTAAGACTATATCCATCAGACGTCTTTCTTATTTTCATCCCTAAGATTACATCAGTAGGGCCTAAGTCTTTCATGTCAAAATTATCTCTAAGCATGCTTTTAATGGTATTAATAATATCAAGGTTACTACCTAATATGAACATATCATCAACATATAGGCACACAATAACATGAGAATCATCCACAGATTTAATGTAAACACATTTATCAGATTCATTCACCTTGAAACCATTAGTTATCATAACATGATCAAATTTTTCATGCCATTGTTTAGGTGCTTGTTTTAAACCGTATAGAGATTTGTTCAACTTGCATACTTTGTTTTCACAACCTTTTACAATAAAGCCTTCAGGTTGGTCCATATAAATTTCTTCATTCAATTCACCATATAAAAATGCAGTTTTAACATCCATCTGATGTATATGCAAATCATAAATTGAAGCAATAGCAATCAACATCCTAATCGAGGTGATTCTAGAGACTGGTGAATAAGTATCAAAGAAATCTAATCCTTCCTGTTGTCTATAGCCTTTAGCTACCAACCTAGCTTTATATTTATCTATAGTTCCATCTGTTCTAAGTTTCCTTTTGAACACCCATTTGCAACCTATGGATTTACTTCCAGGAGGCAAGTCTACAAGCTCCCAAGTTTCTTTTTGCTGAATGGACTCCCATTCATTTAATGAAGCTTCTTCCAATAAAGGAGCTTCTGGAGAAGTCATAGCTTCCTTGTAGGTTTGGGGTTCAGACTCTACCGTAAGAGTCAAAAAATCTGGGCCAAAACTTGTTTCAGTTCTAACCCTCTTACTTCTTTTTGGTTCAGTCTCGTACTCTAAAGTTGGGGTTTGACTAGTCGATGGAACATCCGAGAGGTCATCATGGACACTTTTTCGAGGTCCAGACCTTAAAGGAAATATGTGTTCATAAAACACAGCATCTCTAGATTCTAATATGGTATTCTGACCAATGTTATTATGGTCAGAGCTGATGACCATAAACCTGTGTGCAGTTGTATGCTCAGGATACCCTAAGAAAACACAGTCGACTGTTTTAGGACCTATTTTAGTTTTCTCGGGATGAGGAATGGCCACCTTGGCCAAACACCCCCACACTTTAAAGTATGCATAGGAAGGTTGTTTACCATTCCACAATTCGTAGGGAGTTTTATCTGATTTTTTAAATGGAACTCGGTTCAAAATATAGCATGCCGAGAGGATAGCTTCCCCCCACAAGTTCGAAGATAACCCTGAACTTGTCAACATAGCATTTACCATATCTATGAGTGTTCTATTTTTTATTTCGGCTACACCATTCGATTCAGGTGAATATGGTGCAGTGGTTTCATGAATGATTCCATTATTTTTACAAAACTCTCCTATGGGTATCACATACTCACCGCCACGGTCAGACCTAAGAGTTTTAATCTTAACTCCTTTTTGATTTTCTACTTCAAGTTTATAAAACTTGAAAGCCTCTAAGGCCTCATCTTTACTTCTAAGAAGATGAACCTGACAGTATCGTGAGTAATCATCTATAAAAGTGATTTACCATTTTCTACCACCTCTTGTTGGTGTTGATTTCAAGTCTCCTAAATCCAAGTGTATTAGTTCCAAAGGAACTGTTTTACGTTCAATACTTTTATTAAATGGTTTTCTTGTATATTTAGATTCAACACAGATTTCACATCTTTGTTTTTTGTCAAAGTTTATTTTTGGTATGCAACCTAAATTAGCAAGTCTTTCTAGAGATTTGAAATTTACATGCCCAAGTCTATCATGCCAAACATGTGAAGAGTCACAAACATAAGCAGAAGAAGATGCATTAACATTCAATTTCAAATCAGATATACTAAGATTAATCATGTTATCAGTAACATAACCTTTTCCTACGAATTCACCTTGTTTAGAAATCACAACAGTATTAGACTCAGCAACAATTTTAAAACCTTTTCCTAGCAGGATGGTTTCTGAGATAAGATTTTTGCATATGTCTGGGACGTAGAATACGTCATTCAATGCGAGAGTTTTTCCTAAAGTTAGCTTCAGTTCGACCTTCCCTTTCCCCACCACTTTCGCGGTGGAAGAGTTTCCCATGAACAGTTTCTCATCATCTCCTACTATGGCATAGGAGGAGAAAGCATTTCTGAATTTACAGACATGCTTGGTGGCTCCAGAATCAAGCCACCAGTCTCTCACATTAGTCATACTAGATACAAGGTCGACTTCAGACACCATGCCAGTGAAATATCCAGAGTCCTCTACTATGTTTGCCTTATTTTTCTGTTTTGGATCATATTTGATCCTTTTAGGGGCCTTACAGTCTTTAGCCATATGTCCAGGTTTACCACAATTAAAACAGTCGCCTTTGATGGTGTGCTTAGTGACACCACCTCTAGGCTTAAAATTGTTACCTCTGGGTTTTCGACGTCTGTTACGTCTATTACCCATTTTGCTGGATTCTCCAGGAGTTTTCTTTGAAGAAGCTTTATCGTCCAAAACATGAGCTTTGTTGGACATGTTTTTGCTCAGCATCATGCTCTTGTCCTTGCTGCACATAAGCTCCTCAACCTGGATCTTTTTTCCAGGCTCCACCATGGTGATTTCACGAGTCTTGTGTCGCAGCCTCCTCTTGTATTCGCTCCATGAGGGTGGAAGATTTTCAATCACAACCGATACTTGTAGAGATTCATCAAAAGTCATGCCTTCAGCAAGAATATCGCTGATGAGGAGTTGAAGTTAGACGAACTGTTTTACCACAGGATTTTCATCAGTCATGTTGTATTCTAAGAACTTAGCCATCAAGAACTTCTTACTTCCAGCAGCTTCAGCATGATATTTTTCTTCTAGAGCTTCCCATAAATCAAAAGCATTAAAATTTTCTTTTGCATTATAGAAGTCATACAAGGAGTCATCAAGACAGTTAAGAATATGATTCTTGCACAAATAATTCTTCCTATTCCACCTGTCCAATTTATCTTCATTACCACGGCGATGAAGTTTTCTCGAGGGTTTTTCTAAAGCATATCCAGCTAACCTTTGGTCGTTTAGGAAGAATAGAATTTTAGACTGCCATCTCTTAAAGTCCTTACCACTGAACTTTGGTGGTTTTTATACAGTATTCTTTCCCATGTTCTTACAACAACGAATATTACAGTATTACAATATTACAATAAGGCACGATATTACCTTTAGATTGTTGGAATTAATTACAATAATCGAATACAAATGGGAAATAATACTTAGATTACACTGATAGTAGTAAAAAATAACTCAATAAACTTAGTAGAGGCACGTATGAGATACGCTGAGCTAAAGGTAATATTGCCTGCTACTCCTCTGAGATGCTATAGCAATTAAAAAATTACCTCCAGGATACAACTACTGTTAGTTCTCCTCTATGTGTAGCATACACAGAGAGAACCCTTAGAACTTGGAAGCAGAAATAAAACAAAAATACAAATCGAAACTCAAATAGTTTCAGAGAAATGTAAAAACTAATTTATGTTTCTGTAAAACAATTTCTGTAAATAAAGTTTCTGTAAACTAATATTCTGTAAACAAAGAAGTAGTTATACAAAATTATGTTTCTGTAAACTACAACTTGTTTTAGACAAGAACTGAATTTATGTTTCTGTAAACTTAAAAATAAATTGTTTCTGAAAGCATAAAAGAAGAAGAAGAATTTCAGAAGAGAAGAGTTCTGAAAGGTATGAGTTGAAAATGAAATTATTCTCTCGTATTTATAGGTGGAAAAACTAAACGTTCGGATAAGAATCCAATGCACGACAAGATCCGTAAAACCCGCTTCTCGAACGTTACAAAAGTTAGGGTAAAAGCAGAAGTGAAAAGCACAGTGTACACGCGTTCAAAATTTTGAGATTCTCTTCAAGGCACAGGTGTCAAATGCACCGTGTGACACGCGTGAAGGAAGATGCTTCTCGAGGCTGTTGGATATCCAAAACCGAGAAGGCAAAGAATAAAATTCTTTACATGTGTGGGAGAAACGTGTGGTAAATTTCAGTAAAAAGATAGGGTCGGATAAACCCACACCCACACCCACACCCACACCCACGCCCCGACGCCGAGGCCCTCGCGAGCCGAGCGAGCGTGTGCTTCGAAGCACCGCGAACCAGGAAAGGCAATAAGAAATGCAATAAGGTTTAGGCAACCTTGCCATAGTCTAGGTCTTTCCCCATACACAAAGGTCTAAAGACCCAAAGGGCCATGCCCTTAAGGCTAAACCAATGCTATTTAAGTCTAAAACTCTAAATGTTTTAGTCTATATGGGACTAATGTTTTATTCATTCACATGAAAAAACATCTAGGGAGCATAAGGTCTTGGGATCAAAACATGGTTCATGCATTTTTAATTAAATTTTTAAAAACGTTTTTTCTAACACCTCTAAGATGCACTTAGCTCCGTCCATGGGAGAAGAGAAACCGATGGCGGCTTTCTTAAAACCGCGAACAACTACTTTATAATGGTTACCAGAACGGCTAGTTTCTGCGCCAATAAATAGTGCATGAATTTGATCTCCCCAATTCACAACAATCTTTCATCCGATCAATCTTTTCTCAATTTCACTTGCTTTCGATTTTCAACCATGAATCCTGATTTTTTGGTTCTTCTAAGGAAGATACGGAGATGGATGAAACTTTGTATGAAGAAGTGGAAGAAATGTATATGGATATTTTGCGTCAAACGGATGATGACGCAATTCAAGATAGGAGGCGAAATTTTATGTTGCAATTATAACCAGGGATGCTACCGATCCCTTTAGATCCCTACGAAGTTATGACTAGAAGATGGACGTGGAGAGAACGATATTTTTACCACGATAAGATGATGCATGGTTATTTTTATCAGGGATGTGTCTATTCCGATGAGGCTTTTCATCGTTGATTCCGCATGGGCCACAATCAGACGCAAAGGATTATTACCGAGCTTTGTCAGGTACAACCTTTATTTAATTATCAGTTTGATGCATGACATGTATGCGGATTTAGTACCGAACAAAAGGTTACTTCCGCTCTCTTTATACTATGTTATGGGTTGCCAGCGGATTTCACAGATGAGTACATCCATATGGGAAAAGCAACTGCATTTAGGTATCTCAATTTTCTTTTTGCGAAACAATAGTCGTGCATTTTGGTCCAACTTTTTAAGAAAGCCTACTTAGGAAGATGTTCAAAGAATCACTGCCAAAAACAGAGCAAGGGGTTTTCCAGGAATGCTTGGTAGTGTTGACTGCATGCACTGAACGTGGCATGCGTGTCCCGTTGAATGGTCAGGTAAATAAGGGTCATTATCCAAAACCAACTGTAATTTTGGAAGCTTCGGCTACTTATGATTGTTGGTTTTCCATAAAAAGAGTTATTTTCTTGCTGACAACCATTGATTTGATCTATTGTATATAATACATAATTCCTACAAATGGCTTCGTCTTCATCCATCGTATACTTTACACCACGAATTCTAGTGTTTCTTCGTTTTGATTGTTGCGTTCGTTGTTGGGACTGTTGAGTTTGTTGTTGGGATTGTGGCGAGGGGTACCATATTTGTAAAAAAAATGGGATTATTGAAACTTTTTATGATAGATTGGGATGGTAAGAGTAGTTGTGCGTAAAAAACAAAGAAAAAAGAATATTGAGATGGTATAAGATTGAGAAATTTTGAGATAGAGGTGTAGAAGGTGTGAGTTTTAAGTTTGAAATGTGCTGAATTTATAGTGAAAAGAGTATGAGCCGTTGGATGTTGGATTTTGGATATAGCCATTGGCGTTTCAAGTTTACCCGCTGGTGAATTTCTTGAATCTACGCTGCTCACCTAAAACTTTGAATCTGCGCGGCTCACTAAAAAGCGCCAGCGGCTACACATCATCCCCGAGGTTCTAAATCAAACACACGTCTCTTCATCGTTCACGCTCAACAAACTAATAAATTTGTTAGTTTTTCCACTCGTTTTTCATATTTATTGAGTCCGTGATGGGAGCAAAATGAATGAATCTTGGATTTATTCATTCCATATAGGAACTGCCCTTTAGGAGCCTGACTTTCATCTTGAGATCAGCAGATTCAGTCTCAGGTTCTAGAATTTGGGGTAAGTCAAATAAATGTCTCTTGTAATCTAGTTGCAGTCGGCTAGCTAGATGAGCCAAACACAGCACGCTGCCACACAAAAGTGACAGAACCTAGTAGTTTTTATTAGGTGGTAATTTAACTGTTTCCTGTTGGGAACTCGGGACAAGTACTAAATCTAATCTAGTTATTACGATTTACTTTTGATTGGTTTTCAGTTTTCAATATCTTCTTCGCTTTTTGTCTCTTTTACCTTTATTCCCTTCTCATCTCCAACCTCAAGATTCTTTACTTCCCCTCTGTTGATTACCCACAGAAAATCAATTCAAACCCAAAATTTCTCTGTTTTTCTATTCATGGTTTCTGACCTTTCCAATTATAATTCACCCGAAAATTCTTGCAATCACAAATTCCTTTTTAATTCACAAATTTCCTTCCATAAAAACAAAACCCGAGATTTAATTTCTTGAATAAACCCTTCAAAGCATTGAAATTATCTCTGTCTTTCTCTGTTTTTTCCTCTGTTTGATTTTCTAAAGATGACGAAATGTTTCAGTTTCACAGCATCGAGAGATTGGTGGTACAGATACATATTCTCATACGCAGGTTTGAAATCGGTGACAACAAGTTTGGGGGAAGGAACAACGATGCATTGCTAGATACCAAAAATCATTAAACCAGCAAAACCAAATCTTGTATTAATCCATGGATTTGGTGCTAATGCAATGTGGCAATGGGGTAATTATCTTAGACCCTTAATTCCTCGTTTCAACGTGTACGTCCCAGACTTTTTATTCTTTGGAGAATCATATACGACACATTTAGAAAGAACTGAACATTTTCAAGCACAGTGTTTGAAGAAATTAATGGAGAGTTTTCAGGTTGAGAAAATGAGTTTTGTTGGTGTGAGTTATGGTGGTTTTGTTGGGTACAGTCTAGCATCGCAGTACCCGGATGCGATCGAGAAGGTGGTGTTGTGCTGTTCTGGTGTTTGTTTAGAAGAGAAAGATATGAAAGATGGTTTGTTTAAGGTTTCGGATTTAGATGAAGCTGCTAGCATTTTGCTGCCTCAAACACCTGACAAGTTAAGAACACTAGTGAAAATGTCATTTGTTGAGCCCGCTGCTGCTAAGACCGTGCCGTCTTACTTTGTTCGCGATTTCATCGAGGTCAGTACATTTTGATTCCTTCAAATTTGTTACTTAGAAAGTTTTTTTGCCATTTTTGTTATTGATGTTGAATCGTTGACAATGGATGATAATTTGAACCCGGAGATCGAATGGTTTATGGAGCTAATTTCATTCGTGGGAATGGTGGCAGGTAATGTGTACACACTACATTGAAGAAAAGAGAGATTTGATTCAAAATATACTCAAAGACCGGCATTTTGCTGCTCGGGTGAAACTCTGGATGATTTCTGTTGGACGGTGGCGTGTTTTTAAGACACGGTTTTGTTGGAGAGTTCAAAAACGTGTTAAACTCCAAAACCGTGTAATATAGGTTGGTGGAACTCTCAAAAACCATGTGAAAAATATTGGTCGGTGGAAGAGTTCCATAGCTTTCCCTTTCCCACTTGTAAATTCATGCATTCAAACAAGGTAGGTCTTTGAGTCCTAGTTTGAAGGCTAAGGAAGTCCAATTGTAGGCTAGTCCTAGTTTGTAGGCTAAAGAAAGTCCTAGTTTGTAGGAACTCAAATTTGGAGTTGGTCACTTGGAGGCTTAGCTAACTAGTATAAATAGGCTATTAGAGAAAGCAAATGAACACACCAAAAAAATTCTTCTTTCTCTCTTAGAGTTAATATGTATTCTCCCTTGTGATAATATATGAATCTCTTGTTTTTCCCGAGGATTCAACCTCGTTAAAATTCTCGTCTCTTTTCTTCTTTAGTTTGTGTTCTTGGCAATATTTTGAGTACCGTTTGTAGCTGTGCAAAATCGCTTCCGCAAGGTTTTAGCGCAACAAATGGTATCAGAGCAAGGTTACGCTCTTGGATACGGGTACTCAGATTGCAGTTGAAGTGAAGGTATTTTTCTGAAGATTGCTTGAGGTAATACTAATCTCAAAGGTTCATTTTTTATCTATATTTGGTTGTTTGAGAACAATGGTTGACGGGGATAAACCGGTTGATCCGAACGATCATGAAGGAGAACATTCGGAGTCCACATATAAAGATAAAGAAACAAAAGAAGAAATACTTCATTCACATAGATCACAACTCAAGGTTGAAAAGTTCACCGGGACCAATAACTTTGGTTTATGGAGAACAGACGTAATGGATGCTCTTGTTCATCTTGACCTAGAAGAAGCTCAAGAAGGTCGGCCAGCGGAGATGTCTGACAAGAAGTGGAACAAGATGAATAAATTATGTCTTGGTTCGATTCGAGGGTGTTTAGAAACAGCAGTAAGAGTTAATTATCAGCACGAGACTTCAGCTAAGGATCTCTGGGAAAAGCTAGAGAAGGAATACCTTGTGAAGAACCACTAGTGGAAAATAGAAGTTCTGCGACCGTTAGGACAAGTCATATATACGAGTTAAACTACCTGTTTTAACGGTCTCTGATGGGGTCGCTGATAAAGCGTCTTTTTTTATACGACCCTTAGCTGTGTGTTTTATAATAACGACCGATTTTAAGGGTTCCGAGGTACAGACCCCCAGACGTGGGTTGTAGATTTAAATTATAATATAAAAAAAATATGGATTCAGATTTGCTGAAATGCCTAAATGGCTGATCTGAAATAATCTGACTGAATCAAAGTCAAGTCAAACTGAACTCAAATTAAAGTCAAGTCAAATGGAACTCACATAAAGTCAAGTCAAAATCAAGTCAAGTTAAACTCAAAGTTTGACTCAAAATTATCTCAAATTGAGCTCAAATTCAATTTACAAACCAAAATTATTCAAGTTCAAAGTATGGAAACTTGGACATTAAGTTCATTAGTGAACATCAAATTCTTTTACATGGCTTCACCTTACAAAATAGAGGGACCAGTTCACCTTACAACACCTTCAGTATCCAAAAATAAAAGCACAGACCTTCAATTTTGTCATAAAAATTCTTTGATCAAATTGGTGTATCTTGCATCACCAGGAGACAATAAACACCTCCTTCTAAGGCTGCTTTAGCTGTTTGGTATTATGAAAGCATGAAATGAGAATTATATAAGAGACTAAAAGCAACGAAAAAAGAGCTGGCAAGGATCTTGCACCTGCGAATGACCCATGAAGATTGCAATCCGAAGTGACAAAGGGTACTCACTGAACTTTAGATAGACCGCATATGCGCTATATCTAGAACCAACAGATCATCGAGTCCAGGTAGCTAGATGCAATATGCAACAACTCTTTATCAGCACATACCAAAAACAAAAACAAAAAAATAATTTAAGTAAAAACAGCGCCGCTACTAACAATTGTAATTTGATCATAAAAATCAGGCTGAAGCTTATATCACCAATTAACACCTTGTAAATATCTTTAGGAGACTTGGGTTCCATGACCTCTGTCACTTGCATTTACAGCGGAAAACTCAGTCCACACCCACCCACATATCCCGCCATAGATAAAGCTTGCAATAAGAACATGTCACCAATATTCTTAAAAATAAAAATGGTTAATTAAATTTGATATTTGACTACCGCCAAAATTCAGTAATAAACTAAACAAGACTATAACCTTCTTCACACAAGTCAAAAAACAACAAGAATTCATGTAACTAAATAAAGGACTGCAAGGCATATGTCCAGTTCATACCCTTACTTACACTGGGAGAGTTACGGCAACCAGGAGATAAAAAATATTCGGATGACGCAACCTGCGCATCATTCAAACCTGACATTCATCAACCAACAAAAGTATTAAGCAACAAGAAAAGAAACACATTGCCAAAAGGTGTAATCTTAAACAAATAAGACAACTAAAATTTCACTTACTTCGCTTGTGGACTCATCCAAAACATCAACTGAGGATTAATCCTGATCGAAGAACTTCTTATCAGCTACTTCCTATGACACAACAATGGAACACTAAACCGAAATCAGAACAATGGTTAAACTGGCTACATAAGCTATTAGACAGGTCCTTCAAGTTACTCACTTACATCCTACAAATAAGACCCATAGCCTTTCGAAGCAATGTCCGGGTTTACATTCTTTCAATTATCGGTAGAAAATCCATGTCTCCATACATGCTCTGAGTACAGAGTACAGACTCTACATATATCAAAGAAAATAAAATATAGTCCAACACTCTACATTTTGTATATACAAAAATGGTGCATCTTTTCTTTTTATTTAATGGTGCATCATTTCATATTAGCCGCCTACTAAAATCATTACAGATAAAATAGGAGGTTGATGCACATAAGAAATATGAAAGGGATGTTATAAATATGTGAGGACCTGCTAGTACATAATGATTCAGCTAAAACAATTCCCCAAGCAGTCTATCATACACCCATTTGCACCAGATTTCAGAACGAAGGGTGATGGATACTAAACACAGTACAAATGATACAAAGTGGTGGTTACGTTTACCTAATAGTCTCTAACTCTCCATAATTTCAACATATGGCCACTAGCTCATGTGAGTCACCACAATAGATTTAAGATAACAAAAGATCAAGAGAACATACACTATGCAGTATTTAATTATTTATGAATTTCTTATATTTTAAACTGACCATGTCACCAATATATATATGTATAGTTAACCACTTAATCTAATATACTCAACACAAGACAAAATTAAACCTCTTTCATACATTTCATAAAGCACCCTGACTTCGACAATTCAAATACTACTTCAAGAACAATCATATATCCAACTTTTCTAGAAAACCCATTCCATGGGTTCACACAAACAAAGTCACAACCACATAAGCCATAATCAAATGTACATTCCAAAAATGAAATAAAGATATGATAGCAGTACCTAAATAAAGCAAGTGACGGCAAGTGCAACATAAGGGGAACATTAATCCATTTTACCATTCCAGAATACATTGATGATCAAATTCATGTTAGCATCTGGTCACCTCATCAGTGGCATGACTATTATTGTTTCTCCAACTAATCTCTATATAGTTAATATATGCAAGTTAATCTTCATCTAGTACTACAAAAACATGTAAGTCCTGTAAAATAAACAAACTCAGTTCAGTATTCCATTCCAGAAACACAACCAATTAACATAGTTCTTGTAGTAATGCGAATATCAGCTTACCTTAATTTGTAAGGCAGATATCATATGGTTGGACCAACTCTCCTAACTAATCTATAACTGTCCCAGTTGCACTCATTCAACTCCAGCTACATCACTTGCACAATTTAGCCACGGCAGCACCCATTTCAGTTAATATTTCCCATTAGCGTATTATACTTCTCATCTGAGTTGAACCCATCAGTTCCTAGCAATTTGTTGCAGCAAAAGGTTCAATCTCTTTCGCTTCCTAGACTCGTCTCGAACCTAGCCTTGACAGATAATCTCAGCACATCCACTTCAATCTTCAACTTATAGACCCATCTCTCAGCACTACTGATTCCATCTTCTACCACCAATAGCTTCATCCAACCAGTTCCCCTGTTACAAATCCCCAAATCAAAATCAATTCCCAGATTCAGAAATCTACGATAAGAAATTGAAACCCTTGATGGATCTTTTCACTCTTAGTTTCCACTACACCATATGGACAAATTTGAGACATATTTATTTTTTGGTTTGAGACATATATAAAGGTCTTTAGTGCTTCCACTCTTATAAGAGTCTCCAATCAACTATATGAGTTGCTTTAATTCTGATTTTTCAACTACTCTTATATGTGTCTCTAAATGTTGCATATGTGTCTCTAACTATTGCATACTTGTAAATGTATAATTTTCTAAATTTAATACATTTTTAATTTATTATAATTAGTATTATTATTCCCCCAAAACCAAAATTTCTCCCCAAAAATTCCTTTTCTCACTTTAATTTCCCCCTCATTTTTCCCTCCACATGTTTATCTCACACCAAAGTCATTTGAATTAAAGTTTAATCATCAATCATTCACTTCCCCCCATTTATTTCTAGTTTCCCACAATATATTTCTAATTTCCTCCCATTATTAAGACCAAAACCAAAGTATCTCATACTGAAATATTTTTTTTAAGACAAAAAGAAGAAAAAGACGTTTCTTTCCTTATATCTTTCCTTCTCTTTTATTTTTATTTTTTTATCTTCGGTTTCTTTCTCTTCCTTCCTCTCCAGTAGCTACTACTAACCAAAAAATTCAGAGGAAACCAAAAATTCGGATAGAGATTGAGAGACATCCAAAGATCAAGTACTCTAGATTTATTGAAAAACTAGAAATTGATTTTGATTTCGTAAACCTAAAGTGATTGAAAACCCACAGAAAAATAGCAATTGATTTTCAACTCTTAGAAGTAGAAGATTGAAGTCGAAGAATCAATTTCCTTCAAGTTCTGTCAGGTATTAAAAACCCCTATTCGAGAAATCATTTTTTTTTTATTTGTTGATCGTATTTTTTTTCCCAATAAACCCTAGAAATTTGATTTCTTTCTTATCTTTTGTTTGACACTTTCAGAAGAAGATTGAAGTACCAATCTTCGAAGATTTCAGGTATAATTTCTAAACCTATTACTTGTTTGTTTTTCTCTTTACATCTTTTGGTTCATTGTTATTTAAGTACATTTTTTAGAACTGTCAGTTTTTGTTGGTGGTTATATCATGTTGATCTTTAAAAAGGGTTATGATTTTTATCATGTTTTGATGTATCATGTTTTGCTGGGTATTTTTTTTTGATTTTATTTTATGTGGATCTGTGAGTTTTGCTGGTTTTTGTCACCTGTTTGATCAAAGTAGAGGTTATCAGTATGTTATGTCTTAATGACAAACAAAACATAAGGGTTATCAGTGTGGTAGAGGGCTGTTATAACATGTTTTTCTTTTCATGACAACATACTTGATTTTTAATATGGTTTTTTGTTTTGTATCTAAAGTGAGTAACTGAGTATCTTATTTTGAATGAGCATATGAGTTATATGTGTTGCTGGCCTTATGAGTATTCAATTATGAGCATATGTTATTTGTTTACTTTGTCATTCATATCCTGATATGATTGTGTGGGATGTATATGTGTTGTTGGCCTTATGAATATATTCAATTATGTTTCTGGGGGAGGGGTCATTGATTGACATACTATGATATGTGTTGTTGTAGAATGGTGCAAGTAGGTGACAAAGGTTGGATGAATGAAGAAGATAGGTTTAGTGACGTCTATAAAAAGGGGTGTCTGATTTTATAGACTTTGCATATAGTAATAGGATAAGAAGTTCATTATTATGTCCTTGCCCTTGTCGTATATGTCGAAATAAGAACTCTCTGTCTTTTTCGCTAGTGAAGTATCATTTGGAAGTACACTCAATAGACAAGTCATATGTAATTTGGTCTCTACATGGGGAGAAATCCACCACATTAGCATCAGAAGTAGTGCAGGAACACGTAGAGGAAGATGTAGAGGGAAATGTAGATGAGGAAATATCAGTTGAGGAACATATGGAAGAACAATGTGGGTTAGGGGACTTTATAGACAAGGCCTATGGAGTATTTGAAGGGTTAGACAAGGATGTAAATGAAACTGATTTTCCCAACTTAGGTAAGAAATACTATAGGTATAAGGAGTTAGCTAAGGAAAAAATTTATCCGGGTTATGAGGGTGATGAAACAACACTTAGTGTAATTGTAGAACTGCAGCATATTAAAAATATGTTTGGTTGGTCAGGGAATAGTGTTACGTACCTCTTGGGACGACTAAAAAAATGGTTCCCAGAAGGCAACACTTTCCCTGAAAAATATCCAACAATGAAATCTATGCTGATAGATCTAGGAATGAAGGCTGTGTCCATTCATGCATGTGTTAATCATTGTGTTTTGTTCCGAAAATAACATGAAAATGCTACTGTGTGTCCCATCTGTAAACAATCAAGGTTTGTGGTGAAAGAGGGTAAAGATGGACCAATAATTACAAAAGAGCCTCGCAAAGTATTGAGACATTTTCCGCTTTGTAAGAGAATTAAGAGATACTACACAATATCATGGATATCACGCTATATGAAGTGGCATCATGAAGAACAGACTTATTTCGAGCATATGCGTCATCCAGTAGATTCGCTCCAATGGCAAACTATGAAGAAAAAGTGGCCGGAATTTGCAGCTGAAGCGCAAAATGTATGGCTTTGTGTTTCAACTGATGGTTTCAATCCGCGGGGAATTCAGAGAACTGGTTACAGTTGTTGGCCAGTAATCTTGGTGATGTACAATCTGCCACCCTCTCTATGTATGAAAGAAGAATTTCAGATAATGTCGTTGTTAATACCGGGACCGAAAGCGCCAGGTCAAGACATTTGTGTGTTTCTTCAGCCCTTGATAGATGAGTTGAGAAGACTTTGGATTGATGGCTTCACTGCTTTTGATATGCATCTGAAGGAAGCTTTTATCTGCAGAGTTATTCTCATGTGGAGTATAAATGACTTACCAGCTTATGGAAATGTATCGGGGTGTACAACACATGGGTATAAAGCTTGTCCCCATTGTGCTGATGAAACTGAAAGTATATGGATGGCTCATTGCAGAAAAATAGTGTACCTAAACTACCGCAAATTTCTTAAGACACGACATCCATTCAGGTCTGGCAAGTATTTAGGACTGAAGACTGCAGAGAGAATAATTGCACTGCATCGATTGAGTGGAGAAGAAGTAATGTTAAAGACTTCGAACATCAATTATATTCCTTGAAAACTGTCCAAAGATGGCAAAAAGAGAAAGAAAGATTGTTACGAGGAAGTTGGTTGTAATGTTGTTGATTCTCCAAGTAAAGCTTTTTATAAGAGGGCACAGTTGTTCGATATTCCATCATGGAAGTATAATCCTTACCGTCACTGTGTAGATTTAATGCATGTTGAGAAGAACTTTACCGAGCATTTGATAGATACCATTCTCGACATAAAGGGCAAGTCCAAAGATAGTGTAAGAGCATGGGAATATATGAAGAAGATGAATATTCACAGTGGGCAGTGGATCACTACAGATTCTGAAATAGTCAAGGACAGTGTACCGGTTGCTAGTTTCTGTTTGAGCAAAGAAGAAAGAAATGATTTCTTAACGATTTTGAAAAAGATGAAGTTTCCTACTAGATTTTCATCCGATATTGGGAACAATGTTACAGTTAAACCTCCTGGTCTAAGTTGTTTGAAATCACATGATTATCATGTGATTATGGAATACTTGCTGCCGGTGCTGCTCCAACATTCTTTCCCGAGGTACCCAGACCTTCGTAAGGTGCTTCACCAGATGAGCTTGTTCTTCAGGATCTTGTGTGCGAAAGTTCTAATTAAAAGTGAACTTCAACAATTCAAATTCATGGTTTCCGAGGCATTATGTGTGATGGAAAAGTATTTCCCTCCTTCATTTTTTGATATTAGCATCCATCTTGTGGTGCATCTGGCTGATGAAGCCCTTGTATGTGGACCAGTTAGATATCGATGGATGTATCCGTTTGAAAGGTAAGTACCTTACATTTACTGACTTACTTTCAGTTATCTTTATTTGATATATTTGTTTCATGTTAACTTGCATTGTTTCTGTTAAGCATGGCGATGAAGAGTTGTAAAAACTTACCAAGTAACAAACGTTATGTGGAAGGTACAATTGAACAAGCGCATCTTACTTCTGAATCTGCGAGGCATGCAATGGAACACTTGTCAAATGCAAAGGATGGGAATCACAGAGCTATGCAAGAATCTTTCTTAGACCCTGAATCTGAGTACATCTATGAAGGCCCTATTTATGGTGATGACAATGTGACTTTGACTCATGCCCAGTTCATACAAATACGTCGATGGGTACTTTTTCGTCGTGAAATAGAAGGTGTAGCAGAGTACTATAGGTGGGTTATGTTCCTGTTACCATTTTATATCAGTTTTTGTTACCATTTTATATCAGTTTTTCTTATTTTTTTGCAACTAATTGAATTGCAGTGAGTATTGTAACGAAGTTTTAGTTAATTTAAATGGGAAAAAGAACTCGATCAGCGAGGTGGAGCGACAGACGAATTTCATTAAATGGTTGTATAAAATGGTATGTCGCAGTTTATTCCCCAACTGTGGTAATTAATTTTTGTTGTTAACTACAGGTAATGTTCTTTGCTAACAAGTTCTTACTGCTTACAGTTGGAGAGAGAGCGCAAGATGAATGGAAAATTGTGGCGCTATGTGCAGGGACCAATTGGATCAAAAGAGTTTAAGAAGTATCGGGTGAATGGTTATACGTTCTCAACAAAGTCATATGAAGAGACATTTGTTACACAGGATAGTGGGGTCTGGTTCGAAGATACTACTACATTCAGGGCAAGCAGCAAGGATAAGAACCTACAGGATCAGAGTACCAAGTATTATGGTGTTATTCGTCAAATGTTGGAGGTTGACTACACAGAATTTACGGAGGTAGTATTTTATTGTGACTGGGTGAAGGTAGAGAACAAGAGCCTCGGTTGTAAAATTTGCCCAGACTCAAACCTGGTGATGGTAAACTTGAATAGATTCAAGAGTATAGACAACTACTATGATGAACCTGCGATTATGGATTTTGAGGCCAAACAAGTTTTTTATTCTCAAGATGTAAAGAATCCTGATTGGTGTGTTGTGCTTCACTCACCGATGGGTATGACAAGTCATGTGGACGATTTGTTAAAGCCTGATTTTGAAGAAATTCAATCTGTAATTGCGGATGAGCCCAACTTGGATGTGTTGTTGGTTCAAAGGGAATAATTTGCTTCTGATGGTGTCGTTGTTTAGATTGCGGATGAGCTCAACTTGCTTTCTGAATGTGTTCTTGTTGTTATATATTGCTTAATATGACTAATGTGAGAAGTTTAATGTTCATTTTTGCTTAGACTACTAGATTGTTTAATCATTTGACCAAGATTTCACTTATTCTTTTGCAGTACAATGGAATCAAGTCAAAGCGGTTCTGATTTGTCTCGTTCAACTACGACATCATCCCAGCAAAAGGTATCCAGCAAATCAAAAAACCCGAAGATGTCTATCAGTGTCAATTTTGCTGGAAAGATCATAGGAGATAAGATTTCCACTGCGAGATTCGCTACTAGGATTGGAGAGCTCATACGAAGTCGTATTCCTATATCATATAAGGAGTGGAGGTGTGTCCCGGACAATTTTAAAGTCGACGTGTGGACTGATTTGAAGGTATAACACAAAATTATGTTACAATTTTGTATGAATATGAGAAAGAAAGATTAGATCGTATTGCTGACTGTTTCTATTGATATTAATGTGTACATCAGGGTGAATTTGAATTGAATATGGACCCAGCAGCCTGCCGGAAAATTGTTGAAATATCATTTCCACCCTTTTACAGACGATTCAAATATGTGTTAAGGCAGCAATTAAAGCTACGAGTTCTTGCTCGTAATAAAGAGCAAAAACTAAGTGAGGAAGGAGCTGACATACCCGAGGAGGTAGATGAAGAACCACTTCGAGAACTCACTCCTGAAATTTGGGAAAGTGCAAGAGCAGATGTTCCACATGGGATTGATCCATATATCTGGGAGGAATTTGTGGATATGGAGAAGAATCCTGAAAAGATAGCAAAGAATAAGGTGAATGCAGAAAGCAAAGCAAAGAAAATTATCCACCATACACTTGGGAGGTGCACATACCATAACAAGAAGCATAAGTTGGTAAGTTCTCGTGTTCATGATCTTAGTTGTTTATCTTCAATTAATAGTATTTGTAGATAACCACATGTATGTATTTATAGGATGAACCTGGAGAAGAAGTGGTGCCACCTTCTACTACAGAGAAATGGTTATACGGACATGTAAGACATGACGAGAGTGTCCATCCTAGTGCAGTTAAAGCGTATGTAAGTTACTAACACATACTATTTTGGGGCTTTTTGATCTTTATTCTAATATAATGTTGAGATTATGTGAAAATGCAGAACAAAGTAAGTGAGGCTTATGAGAGGAACAAAGAAAAAGGAAAGCTTCCCAGCTCTAGTAATGTTATTTCTGATGAACTAAAGGAGGTGTTTGGAAAAAAAAAATGGTGGTATTCGTGGATACTCATCTCATATGTCAAAGAAGCAAGTTGAAATGGCAGCAGTTGGAGCTGCTGCCCTTCACCAAAGAGATGACGAAAATGCACTTAAACTAATCAAAATTGAAGGTGAATTGGGGTCCTTGGGTAACGCAGTGAAGGTAACTTTTATCTTGTTGTTCGTGAAGTAGCGTGTAGTTCAACATTAATATATAATGATTTTATCTATTTGTTATTAGGAGATTTTAAACTGCCTAAAATGCAAGGAACCTACATCATCAGCTCGTGTATGCACTCCCATCCCAGAAAAAGGCTCCAATTCTCCCTTAGGTCACCCAAGTGATGAAAGCATGGATCATGCTGACAGTTTAAGTAATGGGTCTCCTTCCTTGCAAGTTGACATTCTAGATAATAGAGGAAAAGTTGTTGCATCTGGATGTATCGCCGGCGGCGCTTATTGTCATTCTAGAAAGGTGGAGCCAACAGAGAAGAGGGTCTTTATCGAGGAAGTGCATGATCAGTCTGCATTAGTATGGGATCCTCCACAAGGAAATGGATGGGTGCATTTGAGGGATGTGGAAATGCCTACTTGGGTAGTATGGTCTGCAGATAGGTTGCAATCGAGGCTAATGAGGGAGTAATATCATCCTGGTTTGTATTATTTTTTGTTCATTTGCATCGAAGAATTTGCTTGTTAGTGTCATTTTTTGCATCGAATAATTTGCTTGTTAGTGTCATTTTTTGTTTGTTTCGGCCTTAGTTGTGTTGTATAGCACAATGAGGATAGGCTTTTTTGGGGTCTGTAACTGCCTATGTTTAATCAATATAATATATATCTTATTGTGTTAGACCAAAACTTTTTTAACTCCGCCAGTGCTTGCATTGCCGGTCCCAAGCCCGGATAAAGGAGGAGGGAAAATGATCTATCTGTACTCGGTATTAACTACTTTGCATCTTTTATTACTTAATTCAGCCGGTTGGTGGACATGAAGGAGAGCTGCTCACAAGTGGTACTTTTCAGGTCAATTCTATCCTACACATGTGTTCTTGCAGTCTGATTTCTCCAATTATAATCAAAGTTGATTTATGTTTATGGCAGGAACTATATTTGAGAACAAGATACATGTAGACGGTGTTTGGTATTCACATGAAGTGCACCCAGCTGAAGTGTATGACAGATTGTGTAAGTTTAAATAATGTAATGTTGTTGATCTGTTTTGGTTTATAGAGTTTCTAAATTGGTAATGTTACAATCCTCGTTTTTATTGTTGTTGTTTGCCTTGGTTTTGAACTTTGTTCAGTTCTTGGCGTGTTACGCATATGACTTGTGAATGTGATGCTAATTGGTTCTGCCGCCAAATAAATTGTTAGGTGAGACATTATAGAAAATTCCTCTAAATTTGGTACTTGCCTCAATCTGATCTTAATCAGTTGGACTAATGATCTACATCAACGGTCACTCATGTGTTGACATATTTTCATTTGATTTTGTTTTTGTCAGGTTACAAACATAATGTAATGGATATCATCCTAGGTGTTTTGTTCCCTTCCAAATCTAATAAGTAGTAGGATTCAGCAAGTTGTAGGTAATTCCGTTCTTAATTTCCTGTAGAAATGTATTTGAAGTCCCATAATGTAGATTGAACAATTTTATAGGAGGTACTCTGTTATTCAGCACCAAAATTTGCTCAACTTTGATCCAAAATTGTAGTGACAGACTTGTAGTTATAGGAAGTTGTTTTTAATTTTAGTATATATTACATATGTAATCAACACTTGAGATTATTTATGTTTGAATTGTTCTATCATATTTCATATTTGATGGAAAATGGAATGGCTGGCAGCTCTTGCTGGGTGCCTGTATTCAGGATCAACAATGAAATGTACAGGTCCAGGAATTCTGGATTCTGGGAATTGCAAATTGAATAAATTTTATTTTTTTCTAAATTTTTTTTAATTTTGAGACGCATATAAGTGTATTAAATAAAAATATATAGGTGGCAAAATATTGGAGACTGATTTTTTTATTTGTTACCTATGAAAAAAGCGACGAGAATTAAACGTCTTTTAATTAATTTATACGTCGCACTAAAACAATGTCTCTAATTAATTAAGAGACGGCTAAAATGCTTCTCTTTATTTAATTAAGAGACACGTATAAGTGTCTCTTTATCCGTCTCAAAGGATTCCGGACGCACGATTTGAGACACTTATATGTGTCTCTTAAATTCATAGCAACAGATATAAATGTCTCAAAACCGTTGATTTGGTGTAGTGTTCCTGTCAACAACAATTAGCAATAAATCAGAGAAAACAGAATACATTGACGTAAACCAGAGGATCCATCCATATCAATTGAGACAAAATCAGTCATCAACTAAATCAGTTAACAACTGAATCTAACAAACCCCAAATTCAGATAAAACTTTCACATCAAAATCAGTTACCATTAAACATATCCACCAATTACCTAGACCCGAATATAAAATCAAGTTGAAAGAAAAGAAAAGAAAAAATTAAAACCAAAATTCTGTACCTGATGAAGTTTGTAAAATCAAACCCTAATAACATCACCAAATTTAGAAATCAACCAATAATCGAAATATGGTTAAAACCCAATGAAGAGAATCAACCAAATCTACAAAAAAATATATATATATATATTTAAAACTCAAATTCCGTACCTGATGAATCCTAATAACCACACCAAATTGAGAAATCAACCTGAAATCGAAAAATGGTTAACACCCAATAAATATAATCTACCAGATCAAAAACTAAAGTTATAAGAAAAGAAAATAAGAGAACTTGAATTCAAACCCTAACTTTACCTGATGTTGTTTGAAAAATCAAACCCTGCACAAAATAAAGAGATGTAAAGCTTTATCGAGTTTCCATTAGGTTTTCAAGTGAAAAAATTCATGGTGAACTCTGGTTCGTGGTGGTGGTGAACGAAGAGGGTGGTGTTCTTCTGCGGATAAGGTTTGGGAGAAGTGAAATGAGAGAAGGATATCGAGATATATATATAGGCTCGATAATTCTTGACCATGCAAAATGAAACGACCAGATCTAAAGCGGAGGTCGAGGGTCGTCGAACCGGTAGCTCCTTGATGGGAAAATAGTAACTAACTTTTCTAGTTCAGAGACGGCTGATTAGCCTCTCGGAATTTTTCCGTGTTTTTACCAAACTAGAGACCGCTATCTTTGGTCAACGGTCTAACTACAGTCAACAAGGGTCTATGATAAGGGTGGCTAAGTACCCATTTTCCACTAGTGAAAGTGGCAAATAGGATACATCTTAAAAGGAATTTGTATCACTATAACATGAAGAGAGGTGCAACCCTAACCGAGCACCTAGATTCATATAATAAACTTTTTTCTAAGCTGGTTAATTACGATGAGAAGATCAACGACGAGGAACAAGCTTTGTGTCTGATAAACTCTCTTCCTGAAATGTATGAACCCGTGATTAAAGCTTTAATGCACAGAAAGGATAAGATGACATACGCCGAGGTCACTACCGCATTGCGCAGTGAGGAATTCATGAAGATGGACCGTGAAGACCTGTCAAGTGAAGCTAACAGTGACTTGCTTCTTGAAAGAGGTCGTTCAACAGACAGGAGAAACAAGAATGGTGATTGTGGCAAAGTTAAAGGGCGTTCAAAGTCAAGAGCGCGTCTGCAGAAATATGAATATGCATGGTGTCATGACTTTGGCCATTGGGCTAAGGATTGTACCAAGCGTAAGGATCGAGAAAGGGACAGCAGTGAGGTGAACATTGCTAAGGCAAGTGAAGATTCAGATGAAGCTTCAGATTTCTCGCTGACTGTGATACCATCAACTTTTATCGTAACTGACGGTACGTGGGTATTAGATTCTGGTGCTACTTATCATATTTGTCCTCATCGGGACTGGTTCTCAGACTTTGAATAGTTTGATGGAGAAGTGCGTATGGGGAATAATCACACATGCTGGGTGATTGGGATTGGTAGTATTCGATTCAAGATGCATGATGGTATGGTTCGGGAGCTGAAGGAAGTAAGGTTCATACCTGCTGTGAAGAAGAATCTTATTTCGTTCGGAACTTTGGAAGCTAAGGGCTATAAGTTAGTCGATGAAAATGGCATTCTAAAGGTAATCTCTGGATCGTTGGTAATCATGAAGGGAATAAGGCATCATAACTTGTACTAAGTAACTGGGAGTACAGTAACGGGAGATGTGTCTATTTCTGAACACATCGAGACTGCAACGATGGATACCACGAAGTTATGGCATATGCGGCTTGCACATCCAGGTGATAAGTCGTTACATTCTTTAATTCGTAAAGATTTATTGAAAGGTGTTAATGCCTGCAAATTAGAGTTTTTTCAAAATTGTGTGAAAGGAAAGAAGACAAGAACAAGCTTTAGCACAACAATTCACAACACTAATGGAGTTCTTGATTATGTTCACTCAGATATTTGGGGTCCTTCTAAGAATGCATCATTGGGAGGGAAAAATTGGTTCGTGTCTTTTATTGATGAATATTCTAGGCGCGTATGGGTGTACACCATGAGGCATAAGGATGAAGTCCTAGAAGTCTTTGTGAGGTGGAAAAAGGCAACCGAGACTCAAACCAGCAGAAAGATCAAGGTACTACGTTCGGACAATGGCGGAGAGTACAAAAGTGATCCATTATTGCAAGTATGTCAGGATGAGGGAATACATAGGCACTTCATAGTTAAGAAGACACCGCAACAAAATGGGGTAGCTGAACACATGAATCGTACTTTTCTGGAGAAAGTACGATGTATGTTATCTAATGTTGGATTAGGTAAAGCGTTTTGGGATGAGGAAGTTACATAGGCGTGCTTCCTCATTAATAGTTTTCCATCAGCTGCGTTAGAAGGTAAAACTCCAATGGAGAAGTGGTATGGTAAACCAGCTTATGATTATGACTCAATTCATATCTTTGGTTGGCCTGCTTGGTATCATGTTAGTGAAAACAAGCTTGATAGCCGTGTTGTTAAAGGGATATTTATGGGTGTGAATAAAGGAGTTAAAGGGTTCAAAATTTGGAATCCAATTGATAGGAAGATAGTCATGAGTAGAGACGTTACATTTGATGAAGCGTCTATGGTGAAGTCTTGGGGTTCTCAGCAGGTGGAGAACATAAGCACCAATACCAGTGAACCTTTGCAGCAGGTGGAGATTGATACAACTCCATTAATTCCAGTTAAGTCTTTATCTGTTACGAATACTTCCGAATGCGTGGCGTCTACAAGGGAGGAAAATACTGAAGTTCCAAATGATAGTGACGATGTTAATGAAGAGGAACGTGAAGAAGTGGAAGATACATAAGCTACGGTTACTGAGACCATAGAAACCAGCAAACCGAGAAGATCAATCAGGAAACCTAGTTGGATGGATGATTTTATAGCTTATTCATTACCAGTTATTGAAGAAGACATTCCAAATACCTCTTTTGAAGGTATACACAGTGTAGAGCGTCAAGAATGGGAAGCTGCTATGCAGGATGAGATGGAGTCTCCTTACAAGAATGACACATGGGTTCTTATGAAGCTTCCGAATAGTAAGAAGGCCATTGGGTGCAAATGGGTATATGCTAAGAAAGAAGGATCTCAGGTGATTCAAGAAAGCTACAAGGCAAGGTTAGTTGCAAAAGTTTATGCTCAAAGAGAAGGGATTGACCACAATGAGGTGTTCTTTCCAGTTGTGAAACACTCATCAATCCAAATTTTGTTGGCCTTGGTAGCACAATATGATTTATACCTAGTTCAGATAGATGTCAAGACAATGTTCTTACATGGTGATCTAGAAGAGGGGATCTATATGACTTAGCCGAGTGGGTTCAAAGTTGCTGGAAAAGAAGATTGTGTATGCAAGATGAAAAAATTGTTGTATGGGCTGAAGCAGTCTCCAAGACAGTGGTACAAGCAATTTGGTCAGTTTATGATTGGACAGACATACACAAGAAGTCTGTATGACCATTGTGTATACTTCAAGAATCTACGTGATGGGTCTTTCATATATTTTCTCTTGTATGTTGATGATATGCTGATAGCATCGAATAACAATAAAGAGATTGATAATTTGAGGCAGAAAGTGTCAACTGAGTTCGAGATGAAATATCTAGGAGATACTCTTTGGGGTAGAGGTTCTTAGGAACCTGGTAGAGGCCTTATAGCAAGGCCATTGAGTGAACTACAGTCGGTTTGATTCCTAGCAGAGGATACGTAGGCATCCTATGGCGTAATCGACGCTGGAATACGAAGGAGATTTCTTATATTGATCATCTCATGCATGAATGCATGATCTGAGGTGGAGAATTGTTGGACGGTGGCGTGTTTTTAAGACACGGTTTTGTTGGAGAGTTCAAAAATGTGTTAAACTCCAAAACCGTGTAATATAGGTTGGTGGAACTCTCAAAAACCATGTGAAAAATATTGGTCGGTGGTAGAGTTCCATAGCTTTCCCTTTCCCACTTGTAAATTCATGCATTCAAACAAGATAGGTCTTTGAGTCCTAGTTTTAAGGCTAAGGAAGTCCAATTGTAGGCTAGTCCTAGTTTGTAGGAACTCAATTTGGAGTTGGGCACTTGGAGGCTTAGCTAACTAGTATAAATAGGCTATTAGAGAAAGCAAATGAACACACTAAAAAAAATCTTCTTTCTCTCTAAGAGTTAATATGTATTCTTCCTTGTGATAATATATGAATCTCTTGTTTTTCCCGAGGATTCAACCTCGTTAAAATTTTCGTCTCTTTTCTTCTTTAGTTTGTGTTCTTGGCAATATTTCACTAGTGGATATTGAGTTTTAAACAACTTCCTGGGCTTTAGTAAAACGACTTTCTTGGCTAGTGGTAACTATAGGTGCTGTCAAAAAAAGTAGTACTTTAAAAAAAAAAAACATGTTTCAGACACAGTCGTAATACAAGGGGGCATTTTTGTTATGAAATAGTGCTTTCTAATAGAGTAAAAGAACTACTGTTGGAGCAACTAGTTTCTATAGGCCCGGTTTTAGGCTATAAAATCTCTCTTCAGTTCTTATCTCGTTCACCTACACCTACCTTATCTCGGTCTGCAGTATGCTACTTCGGTCGCCCCCTTCACTTCTTCGTTTTAGTTCTCTATCTCTCACAACTTAATCACGTTTCAGAAGATTTTTTTTTGAAATCATAACAATAAGTCTCTTATGAATCTGTATTAGGTTTTTCTTCTCTTCTTCTTCAAAGAGATCTCGTCACAGAGAAATCTGTTTTGAGGTTTTTTTTTTCTGTAATGGATAGATTTTACCTACGGGTTTTATTTAGTTTCTGTTTTTTTATTCTGAATCGATCTGTTGACGAATTGGAAATACAATATGTTTATCGATCTGTTGACGAATTGGAAATACAATTTATTTCGGTAAATCTGAATTTAATTTTCAATCTTAAGTGTTCAGATTCAGAAATAGTTTTGTTTCTTTGATTTCCCCTCTTTTGTCGGATCTATTGAACTTCTTTGATCATCACTGTTTCAATTTCTCATTAACTCAACGTGTTTCTTAATTACATGTTTGAAGAGCTTGTTTTGTGGTTTTTCAAATCCCTTGAAATGAGAAATTTTAGTAACGAAATTGATGTGATTTTGGTATTTTGAGATTGATTTTGCCATCGGGTCCTCAACAACAGCAACAGCCACAACAACAACAACGCTATTAGAATTTTCGAAATCCAAGTTATGATGCTGGACATCGTAGTCTCAGAAATTGTTGGTTGAATCCTAACCTTCTTCAATCGATTTGATTCAATACCATTAAAATCTCCAACATCCAGGTTATGATGTTGGACCTCGAAGTCTTAGAGAGATTATTAATTCATACTCTAAATTGAAAATTAGGGGTTTGACTGTGTATGATTTTCTCTACTGACAATTGGGTTCCACTTCAAGTTAGTTTTCTGACATTTCATATCTCTTTTTACAATTGCTTATAACCTGTTTGACAAAACTTCTCTGAGAGTTATCTCTCATATTTGGTTAATTCGATACTGAGGAACTTCATTTATGTTTTTGTTTCATATGGAGTTTGGATTCTTAATGAGGTCATTTGAAAGAGGGTAAGAAGATGATCTGGAGAATTTATGAGGTAATAATCTCTATCTCTAGTCATGATTTAACTAATTCATGTGAGGGTTTGCCTGTTTTT
Source organism: Papaver bracteatum (assembly GCA_023529315.1). Taxonomy (NCBI): domain Eukaryota; kingdom Viridiplantae; phylum Streptophyta; class Magnoliopsida; order Ranunculales; family Papaveraceae; genus Papaver; species Papaver bracteatum. The sequence continues at coordinate 131,987 of JAJJWX010003682.1, forward strand.
TTCATAATTTGAACATGACTTTTGTCTTGTACCTAATTGATGGAGTTTACAATACTTTTACTTGTACTGTGTATGTGTGATAAACGAAGTCTTTTGCGAAGTTCCAACAGGTAATTGATAAATGATAAAAGTTCTAAAAACTTCTAGTGTAAAGATTAATAATTGGTTGAGACTTATTTTGTTTGATCTACATATATTTTAGTGATATGATAGAGGGTATGAATTACTCTTACTTGAATTGCAATGATGCCTTCACTGGGGTTTTGTTGATTCTCCTCTTGAGTTTTTTACTGATGGACTTTAAATTTGCAGTAGAATAAAATTCTATCATCAAATTCGTATATTTGGACTCATGCTTCAAGTTGATGAAACTAAGGCTGGTTAATTGATCCTTTGTATTTGCTTATTATATTTTTTTGCTGGTCTTACAGATAATTGCTCAATTTTGTGAATTATTCTCTTATTAGGGGATCAATACCTAGCTGAAGAGAAAGTTGTCAGCTACATCGAGAACAATGTTATACTTGATTCATGTCAAGTTGAAGTCAAACTTTCAAGGTCCTTGAACTCTCATGAACCCCTGAAATCGCTCAAAAATTGCTTTTTGAAGTTTCAAGCAATTGGTCTCAAGGTTTAAGCTTGCCACAGAGCAATCCTAGTAATATACTTCACCCTTAAATAATCACCCCTTGTTGTCTCTTGCTTAAAACTTGGATTTTACTTTTTAAATTGTTGAATCCGAGTGTTGAAAGTGTCAGATTTTGACTTGAGTGATATGGGTTGTTGGATTTTGTTCATACATATTTGTAAAATTTGTATTAATGCTGTCAATTTCTATTCATGAACATTTTGATCAATACCCCACTCTAGCTGAACTAAACACTAGATATAATTTAGTTTATTCATGTTTTGCCTGTTCAGTTTTGAAAATTCGTGTAATGGGATTGTTGATACAGGACATCAATTTGGAAAAGGATTCATTAGCATTAATGGGTCGTATAGATTTGCAAAAATCTCATGCTTCCGGTCATTCCATGGGTAAGCAAATCCTTTTCCATCCTATTTCGGTTCACTAGCTTGGTTTGGGCATCTAATATTAGGTATTGTTCTTAAAGTTGTTTCATGTTGTATGTTTTGAAGTTTCTTAATCATGTTCTTTGTGTCATGAGAAGGATTTGTTTTTCCCAATTAGTGAACCTCAAAATCTAAAGTGTAATATAGCTTTAACCCTTGTTTTCGGACAACCTGAACTACATCCCGTTGTCTGCGAAACTGTTGTCAATGTGCAGGGATTTAGAGGGTACTTCCTTGACAGGAAATGTCCATCTATGTCTCCTCTATATATTGTTAAAAGGGCTTAGTGTTTTGACTGATCGTTTAGGATTTACGGCCTTCAACGTCCAGTATGGCAGGACTGAAAACTGTAGGTTTTCAGTTCTGTGACCATTTTAGCACACTCGTTTCACAAACTAAATGAACTCCAAATCTAGATTTTTAAGATGATTATGAAAGAGGGTTCTTTCTACTTTCTAAATTGGGGTCAATCTATAAATTTGGACTTCTAACGAATCCTATGGAGCCTCGCCAATGCAGCTCGTCTGTGACGTCAGTTTTGCGATGTTTCTGTCCAGTTATTGCTGTGTAGTCTTTCGCATCCTATTTCTTTTGTTTACTGTGGATTTATCCTATTTGCAGGGAGAACTTATAGCGATCTTAAGTACTTTTGGAGTACCAGAAAGAAGAGATTGGCAAGGATGCAAACTAAATTTGGTATGAAAGGGCTTGCAATTTAATTGGTCACTTCATGTTTAAGTTCAAGAGAGGTTTGAAGTAAGAAGAATTACACTGGTATTAAATAACAGGTAGTTTATCAGTTTCATAAATATTAAACTCTCCGCATATCTTCTTTATCATGTTCTTTAACTAAAAAAGGGAGACTATAAGGATTCTTTCTCGTACCAAAATATGTAGGTTGACAACTTCTCATTGAAACTTAGCCAATGGACTGTTGGTTCCTAGCCGTGGACTATCATTGGAATTGTTGTGTTATTTGATCTACCTAGAATATATCCTATCCTATATTTAAATTGTCTTGTTGTTTCAGTGTTGGAGTTGAACAATATCTGAACTCTGAATGGAGAATAGTTGCAGTGAGGAAAAAGGATGTTGCAGAGTCGTGAACCTATGCATTTTAACTCCAAAAGAACTCAGGTAGATTAACATGAAATTTGATATCTGTGCGTTTTTATTAAGCTCCATTATAACTTCAGAAAAGCTTTAGCTGCTAACTGTTTTACATCCCCTGTGAATTTTGACCTTTCTCCATGAACTTGGATTATCTCATAAACATGTATCTATGAACATTAAACTTGAAGCATTTAAACTTTGAAATTGTGTATGTTGTTCATAAATATTGAGCTGAAAATTTGCAGGTTCTGAAAATTTTCTTCACCTGAACTAAGTTGTGGAGCTACAATAGAAAGAACAATAGAATTGGTATAGTAGTCAAAGCTTGTTGCAAGACAAGATAAAAAGAGTCGCGAATAGCTGCGAATCTTTAAACTGGGTTTGATTAGCAAACGAAGACACGAATGGTGAAGTGGTGCTAGTAAAATACTACTAAATTGTATGGGGGTTTGAAGTTTTTCTAGTTAAGTAGGTGAAACAAATTGAAGTTGAGTACTATTAGGGTTGAAAGTTGTCAGATATGAAATTGGGGTGATTTCAGTTGTAATGAAGATTGCAATAAAATGCTCATTCAGGAATAAATTCATTATCATCATAATTTTGATCTCATTTATAATTATGAATTTCTATACTGTGTTGTTGGTTGTAGCTTTTGATTCAGCTGAATCAGATTTAGATTTAACTGAATCAGGTCTGATTTTTTTTTATAAAATAAAATCGATATAAACTACTGTGTCTATCAGTAGTTTTTGGTATTACTTCTGAAACTAGTAGTTTTTTGAACAAAATCAATTTGTGTGAGAAACAGTCGTTTTGGAAAAAACCACTACAGAATTAGAGCTGACTAAAACAGTCGTTTCCTGCAATATAACCTCCTGTTTTGACAGTGGTTTAACTTCCATTTTCCACTAGTGTTTTGAGTACCGTTTGTAGCTGTGCAAAATCGCTTCCGCAAGGTTTTAGCGCAACAATTTCATTATTCTTATTGCGCGCGGTAGTCTTACATATGTGAATCAATCAAGTTGATGGTAGTGATTTCGTTTCGTACGTGTAGTTTGATTTCTTATTTTGGCGTTTCTTAAATTAATGCAGCCAACATTAATAGTATGGAGAGAAGAAGACCAGGTATTCCCTTTGGAATTGGGGTACAGATTAAAAAGGTATGACTTGGTTTTTATTGGTTGCATTTTCTTTTTAACTCCAAACTCGTCTAAGGAAGGTATAAGCTGATTATGCATTCTGTTGGAACATTTGTAGGCATTTAGGAGATAATGCTGAACTAGTAGTGATCAAGAATGAGGGGCATGCCGTAAATTTAGAGAAAACCAAAGAATTCTTGAAGCACTTGAAAGCTTTTCTCATAGACAATGGTACATTGCATGGTCATAATTCTTACAATTATGTAAATGACAACATCGATAGCAAGAACAGCGAAAACAATCGTAACTAGTTAAAGATCCTGGATGTATATGATGCACTTGTAATTGAGATGGCATGAAGAACTTGAAAACAGTTTTCGGAAACATGTTCTAGCTTGTTTCTAAATAAGTAGATGAACATAATATGTACGACGCTGGAAGGTTGGGATCATGAAAGAAGTAAGCTGAAGTCATTGCAGCAGGTCATGTTCTTCTGTTCAAAACTTTTTCTTGCTTCTAGACTCATTTTAAACAAGAGTGAAGAGAAGGAATTTGATTTGGATTATGAAGAATCGATTTTGGTGGAAAAATCCAATTTGGTCATAGAATGGAGTTGTGATCAGTCTTGACCAAACTGAACGATGTATCGCTGCCTAAAGCCAATGTTTTACGAATAGTCAATTTGTGATGCATATCTTTCAAAAAATTACATCTCAAGTGAGTTTCACAGACATTCTAATATTGGTCTCAAGTATGTTTCTAGTGGGTTATAGATCTGTTATGGATCTTAAATTTGATTACAATACCATATTTAAGATGGTATAGTCTTAGAAGGGGTATGTCTCTATATTTGGTATTGTTTCCTAATTTTTGACGATTTCCATTTCCCAATCTATTGCTAGTTTAGGAAGTCACCAAGTTCTGTTATTTTTTACCTTATGGAGTATAAAGGAGTAGCTAGCCCATGTTTCTGCTAACACGGACAACCTGATATTCAGTAAAAAGTCGTCCAAAAACATGAAGTTTCAACGGGTAATTTCGATCACCTTCTCCTTAATATTTTTTCTTCCATTACTGGTTGTTGAATCTTCATCTTTGAGAAATAAGAATTTTATGAGCAACATAACAAGAGGTTCATCACTTTCTACTTATTTGAATGATTCTAGTTACTGGCTTTCTCCCTCGGGTAACATTGCTTTTGGCTTCTACCAGCAGTTACCATGGTCTCCTGATCGTTATGTAGTTGGTATATGGTTTGTCAAAACTCCATCTAAAACCCTAGTTTGGACAGCTAATCGTTACGATCTTCCGTTACGTGAACCATCTTCAATTCTCTTCAACAACGAAGGAAAGTTGGTGTTGCAGACAACACAAGATAATAAAGAGAAACCCTTGATCCCCAACTTACAAGAACCAGTGTCATATGCAGTGGTGAATGATAATGGAAACTTTGTATTATATGGTTCAGACTCTCAAGTTGTCTGGGAGAGTTTTGATTACCCTACAGATACCATTGTCAGCGGTCAAAAGTTAAGAACTGGAGTTGATCTACACTACACCAAATATGGGGTTTAGCAACTCAGATTGGCAACAACTTAGCAGCTGTTGCGAATTTTCAGTTGCTAATTTTTGTTGCAAAAAATTCGCAACAGTTTAGAACAATTACGAAACTCGCAACTGTTTGATTCTGTTGCGATTTGCAACTAAACCCAGTTGTACGCGTGCGAAAAACTAGTGTGGCTACCTACACTTTGAAACTGACTCACTATTCAGCTCACTCAGATTCTTGGGAGTCTGACTCGGTTCTCTTATCTTCTATTATTATCGAATCTCGGTCATTCATTCTATCTCATTCTCTTTTCTTCGTTCCTCCTGTGAACCCTAATTAAACACCAAATCCTTTTCCCTCTTTTGGAAAAAGTTCTGAAATCGTTCAAATGAAAACCTATGTTCTTCATTACTGTCCTACATCTTCTCGATTGAAAAACCAATATCTAACCCCTAACCCTAGATTTGCTTAAAACAGATTTGATGTTCCTTCTGCCGAACAAGACGAACAAAGAAAATAAATTCTTATATCTGAAACTCACTAATCTCGTGTAGCAGATTTACAATTTTTGTTACATTTCTGAACAAATCGATGAAGTAGTTCGACTCTAGAACTGGTGGTGGTGAAGAAGAACAAAGAATCGATTCATTGGTAGTCTGTGTTGTCAATGATAAAATATTTTTTGCGATTGGGTATTTATCTATGACTCAATCTTCTTCATCATCGTTAATTTCATAAATTTTAATATTAGGGTTAGGGTAAAATTTCAAGCTCTTGATTTTCTTAATAATTGAAGTATTATTTTTCTTGATTAAGGTTGCTGGTGGTATCTATAGTGATTTCTGATGATGATGGTGTCGTGGTGATGATGATGAAGAAGATGACCTAGTTTGATAAGAAGATTTCTATTCACTGTGCTGGTCTAATATAATGATTTGACCTATAGGTTATGTTTGTTTCTTCAATTTGGGTTTAGGGGTATAGATGTTTCAGTTCTCCTTTTGGTTGATATATGTGCATATATACTGATGGTTGCATCACAGTTTAATACCTTATACCTCTATGTAACATATATGCAGATGACCCTAATCAAATTAGGAGGTTTGGTATAGGGTTCAAGGTAAGGTTGAGTTGTTTGGTTTTCCTCAGGGTACCTAGAACTATTTTTTATGTCACATGCTGATTCTGGAAACTGATGTTGCATAAGGGAGCAATGAAACTTGGCCGTGATGCAATTGTTCTTACAAAATTTCTTAGATGTAGAAGTCGAAATCATTATTTTGCTGGTGCTTATTTATTTGTGTTGTGATGTTTCTTAGTGAATTTCAGATATCATTTGATTACTCGCTTCGATCGTACCTCGAAGTTATTTTTTTGGAGCCACAGATGAAAATATATGTGCTAGGTTCACTCGTAAGTGATTTTATTATGGTTGTTTTTTTTTTGCTCGAATGATACTGCCGAGATTTGTGTGTAATTTCATTATGATTGCTCCTTTTTTCTTAGTCTTTAATTTGTTTTTATTGTCATTCCTTGTTTTGGCCTACAAGAGATTTAGCGGCATGGTTCATAGTGTGGATATTGGGCGAGGCATAGTTGGAGTTATAGATGTCACTGAAATGGTAATAATCGGCAAGTTAATCTCGGTAAGGTTCTAATTGATTTTCGATATTGTGGGTGTTTGAGTGTTACATTTTCTGAATTATGTTATAGATGATCATAATGATGACACAACCTCTTAGAAACTTTGATTGGGTCCTGATTACACGGTGGCGTCGTTTCATTGTTGCACTTTGCTTTGGCATCTAGTTTGTGTAGTTGTTTCGTTAGTGAGGTAATTGGCAGTGATTTGCGTAATTGGAGTTCTTGTGCAGGGAGGGATGGATTCACACATAATATGTTGGAGTTAATCCATGAGCATTGGAAGAGGCAAAGGATTTGTAAGGTTCGGTGTAGAGGTGTGCCGACTGTTGATATGGACAATGTCTGCTATCGTCTTGAGGTTAGACCATGAGTTTTTTTTTTTTGATCTTATTGGCCTGTGTTTGTTTCTCTTTGCTCAAGTATGAATGATAATTCCAGGAAAATATAGGTGGAAAGATAATTCATCGGGTCGGTGGTGTTCTATATCTTTTCCGTGAAATTATAAGAATTTAAACTGACATATTGTTTGTTGCTGTATCTGTTATTGTTGAGTTTCTTCAGATATAAGAATTATTACAAGTCTTTCTAGTAATAATTAGGTGGTCAGGGTTATACATAGACACCTCTTGTTGATAGTCCTATAGCATGGTATTTAATACCTTGATTTTTTGTTTGCCAACAAATAAATGGTCTTTGGACAAGAAGCTTTAAGAATTAAGTTTTGATTTATTTTTTCGATTGTTGAATATGAAATTTATGATTTAATCTATGAGCTTATTATGGTGCAGAGTCATGAGCAGGCACTCTTTTTATATACCTTGAATGTTGTTTTCTTTTGAGATATTAGCTAATAATGGATCTTTGAATAAGAATTTTGTAAAAAATTAAGGTTTTCTCAGGAAATTTGGATATGAAAATCTAAGCTTCATCTTACGAGCGTATTGTGTCAATTTTTTGAAATTTGGTTCACTGGAAGCATTTATAAAGGCATATAAATATGTTTATCTCTCTCTCTCACGCGCACAAATGCACACGTATTCTAGCTGTCATCCCTCTTGTGTGCAGTTCATTAAGTTTTTATTGTCCATTTTGTTTGTAGTATATATTTTCTCATGTCGAACTAGGTGTTTTTTATTCCCAATCGCGTCAAGTTTTAGAGGCCAACAATCTTTGTTGTTTCTTTCAGTAGTTTTCTTATCTTAGCCATAATTTGTTTGTAATTCTGTATGATGTACCCTATACGGCTTTAGGTATCTTATTCTCAAAATCTCATTGCTTTTAACTAGAGTTTCGGGTGCTTTGTTTTGTGCAACGTACCTGTATAGTATTTGTCACTTGTATTTGTACACTATCCACTTCGATTAGGCAGAGGATGCACATCTGCTGGCATTTGCCAAGTATACCACCTTTGTGGGGGATTTAGGTGGCTTTACTCTCTTAATGCATACGTAATGCATGCTTTTGTTTGATATGATACTTTTATCTACTTTTGTGCCTTTAATTCCGTCTCTTTTGTTCTGCCATAGTTTTGTATATATCTTGTGTTCGATTACACAAATAGTTTCAATAAATGCATAGAAAGGTTATTTCGTTTCATTATTGGCAACTCTATTGCAAAATCGGGTCAGAAATCCATCTGGGTGTGGAGGATATGTTCCTAAACAAGGTCATCGTCCTGCAAGTTGTGTTCCTCCTGGGGCTCCCCTAATGCGCACAAACCTGGTTGTGGTTACATGCAAAGATCCTTGAGCATATCCTAGTCATGCACATCAGGGTATCAGCGCTTCTGAGCCACCTTATCCTGGTTATCCACCAGAACCGACATCAGGTGGATATTCTGCTGGTGGGACCAAACGTATGGTCAAACCAATCCACAGGGCAGTGGTACTGGATATGATTACTACAGCCAGCAACCACAGAGCGGGCCTTCGACCACAACAGATACCACTGGTTATGGTTATGGTTATGGTTTTGGTCACACAGTCACTTATGGTCAGCAATATGGGGGATTGTATTGAGATTCCGGATGCTGAACCTCCATCTGAGCATTAGAAGAGGCAAAGGATTTGTAAGGTTCGGTGTAGAGGTGTGCCGACTGTTGATATGGACAATGTCTGCTATCGTCTCGAGGTTAGACCATGAGTGTTTTTTTTTGATCTTATTGGCCTGAGTTTGTTGTTATTTGCTCTTTCAGACAACTCGATGTGTTTGTTGCTCTTTGCTCTTTGATCTTATCGTCTCACTAGTATTGTGGTTGTTGTGTTATGTCTGTAAGTTGGTTCCATCTCTGACAACTCGATGTGTGGTTTCCTGGAAATTTTTCAGGAGAGTTGCCTAGCGCAAATGAAAGACTCGTCCCTAAGTTGGAAATCTCTAGCCCAAAATTTCTGTCAAGATGGAAGAGGGAAATATAGTTGATCAAGGCTTTGTGCTACCAGTGTAGTATTCTATTAAACAGCTTACATGCATAAGTTCTAGTTTGGTTTTTGGATATTCAGTTGGAACTGTAATTTAAATGTTGAGCCTAAGACCTTGCCTCAGGAAGGCCAACTAATGCTTCAAAATTATTGTGTTCATTTTTTTTAGTCTTTAATATGTTTTTATTGTCATTCCTTGTTTAGGCCTACAAGAGAGTTGGCGTCATGGTTCATAGTGTGTATATTGGGTAGCGAAAATGACATTAAGGAGTCTTGTCCCTGTGTTTGGAAATGCGGTCATTCGGTGACACCTAAAGTCTTACTCTAGATACATTTGGTTCTGTAAGTCTTCCTCTTGTCCTCCAACTTGAGCTTTTCCTCTTTTTTCTGTTGTGTTTGTTTTTCCTTGTAGTTTTTTTTTTTCGTGGTTGTGTTGTTTCCTCATCATAATGCGTAATTTGTCTTACATTGCACAAGGATCTTCTTTCTATGGAACTTGCTAAGAGGTGAGTGAAATAAAAGCTAAAGGGGAGGCAAAGAAGGACAAACATGTGGTAATTTATTGTTAACTTGTTGTTTTTCCTTCAATTATCCTAACTGAAATGTAAATATGACATGTGTTTTTCCTTTAATTATTTTCTGCAGGAAGTAAGTAAAGAATGCTAGTGGAGATGAGAAAGTAATTTGTGGTCTCGCATGCTTGATGTCAGATACTATGAAGGAAGTTTAACGAATCGCTTTGGAAAAATTCAAGGTTCTTCTGTATGTTCATAATTTTATTGTATGTCATTCTTTTGATACTACATACAGAATTTATATGTCCTTAGGACTTAAGAAATGTTTCTAGCTATACTTAGTGATGTGTTTCTTACTTTTTGTGTGTATGTAGTTCATCATGGTATGTTATGGTGAATTAACATTGAGAAAGAATTATTTTTTTTGGATTAATTTGATTTCTAAATAAACAGGATGTTTTTACAAATAATTACTTTTTTGTTGTATTAATTTGATTTCTAAATAAACAGTGGTCACTTGATTTTGTTCTGGAAACTCTAATCTTGACTGGTTTTGTCAAAACGTTTTGACCAGTCAAAACCAAGATTTTTGACGTTGCAAAAAATTCGCAACTGTTAATATCTGTTGCGATAATTCAGTTCGCAACTGCTGAAAACAGTTGCGTCCTTCCAATTCGCAACAATTATGAACAGTTGCGAACTTATGACGTTGCTGTGATTACAAACTGTTGCGACTGAGAATTTGCAACGGTAATGTAGCCGTTGCGAAAAACTGCAACATCGACTTTCGTAACAGAGCTAAACTGTTGCAACCCCATTTTGCAATTGCCAGCTACCGTTGCTAATTGCTAAATTTGGTGTAGTGCTAATCTCCGGTAATCACAGATTATCAGTTCGACAGACTAATGGTTTAGTTGCTATATATAGGAAGACTAATTTTTATCTAAGAGGTGGTGATATAAGTGCAGAGAGTGTATCTGTTATATCAGATGCGCTTAAGGGTTCAAAAAATAGGCAAGTAGTCTTAATTTTAGACATTGCTGGTAACTTATATCTTATTGGTGCTGATGATGTAGTACTTAAATATCTTTACCGCAACAAGAAGCAACAAGAAGAAGGAAGTGATCTGAAGGAGGATGTTTATGCATATAGAGCTACACTGGATTCAGGAGGGAGGTTTAATCTGTACAAGGAAAGAATTGATGGAAATATAAGTAGTAATGATCATAATGGAAAATCTTCTTCAACTCAAGTACTACTATGGCCGGTTCATCATCCTTGGAGTATTGCTATCAAATTCCTAGTCGGTGTAGTCGCATTTGGTGGTGGTGTTGGGCTTGGCTTCATATGCTATTGGTGTTGTTGTGTTATTCGTTTTCGTTGTTAATATGAAGATGCCACATAAGTTAATTCTTAGGAGTTATCTAATTTTCTCTTCTGAATTGCTTTTTATTTAATGAACTTTCTTTTATCTCCGTAATAAGAATTTTGTTTAGTACTATTTGGAACTTGTTTCAACCCAAAGGTTAGAGAGTCAGCACCCAACATCCATACCGTAACTGCAGGAAATCCCATAGTCACACTCGAATTATTGTCAGTTAAAGTTCTAAGACATTTTAACGAGATTCAAATCAAAGTTCTTATTATTATGAATTATATATGATGGTGATGACGACAATAGTACAAATAGAAACTCACAAGAACCCTAATTTACTTTCTCTCAACATAACCTCTCTGATTACAAAATATCCAACCCCTTTTACAATGATCTAAGGTCTTTATTTATAGGCAAAGTGAATAGTGGAGTACATCTCATTTTTACTTCGCAGGTAGTCACACAATCCATGTGATTTTACTTTTTACTTCGCATGACTCGTTTTCAATAAAATTTTCCCCTCTCTTTCGTCGATAACCTTGGTAACTTGTTGGTACAGCTGTCTTGGTTTCTTGTTCAATAATTTATCTTCGTCTAGAGTTGTTATTCACTTCGCTACATGACTTCTTCTTCGCTAACTATTTCTTCATTCAATTATCTTTATCTCGTCGTTTGGTTACCTCGAGACATTCTTCTTTGTTATTTATTTCGCAGATCTATTTTAATGGGAGAGTTTTCATACTTCGCTAATCCAATTTTCATAAAAGTAGTTCTAACAGCTGACTTATCACTGACATCTATCCTCGAAGATGGTTAAAAGATCTTCTGATGATATTTACTCGTCCATTTCGTGCCATCTCGTTCGACCACGTGGCGAGTAGGTTTTCTGTACCTACATGTCACACCCCGTGTTTTTAGCATGGCGCATGCTATAATATACGCCATTAGCTTGTGATGAAGCTTCATCCAAAAGCTTCTGTTGTTTGGTAAGAGGTAGATGGGCGTAAGACCAATACCGCGCCAAAATGGAGCATTATGTTTGGCATTTGGCCAAGAGACAAATCTCGCATCAAAGGATGCATTTGGCCAAGGGCCAATATTTGGTGCCAGGTAAGGCACATCGTGTATGCATATTGGCTAAGGCCAATATGACATTAGTTGGAAGTTACATTGGCCAAGAGCCAATCTCGCACCAAGGGTGCTTCCGGCCAATTGGGTAGATGGGCTTAAGAATGTTCAGCCATCCTGGCCGGACATCGGAACTGGCATGTGAGCCAGAACTGAATATACAACCATCTTGGCCGGTTATTCAGTAAATATATGGAAATGGCCATGAATAGTAAAGTGGGGAGTTGATGAATGATTTTTGATCCCCCAATTTAAGTTGTAAAAATTTCATTTTTACATATATGGGGAGGGGTAGTTGGTTGATGGTGCATATGCGGACTATGCACTAAGTAAGCTTCATAGCTTAGACAGAAGAATATAAATGATGCCTAAGGCTCATTTATAGTTTCGTAGCCTCGCGAAGAGGGCATTTGATGCTTAGGCATCGTTATTCCATATTGTGGACCACACATGCATCACTTGGATGCATTTTGACGGAACGTCCTATACGGACTAGGCCATTACCACTATTGCTTGGCCACGACCAAGAAAATGAGTTGTATTAAGTTGCTTGTCCCTTCGTGGATGAACTACGGTCTGTGCTTGATCCCTTTAGAGTAGGGAAGGGTACGTAGGCAGACGCAATGAGTTGCAGCATTGCCGGTGCAGCACGTGGTCGCTCATATCATCTAATTTAGTGATGATTGCTACACTTTGGCCTCTCATATCATCTGGCTCGGTAGCTCGACGCAAGAGATGATTGTGTCCATACTTGATGACGCTAGTTGCATTTTATTCCTTGGATGCTCATAGTTCCTATCAAGGCATTCCACATAGGCTAAAAACCCGAGTGTCATAATTTAGCTCAAAAGGAGTCCATTTTGATGGGAAACTTCCAAATATCAAGACATGTCGATCTATAGATCCACATGGTCACCATAATTTAGCCAAATTCCATCGTTTAGAGCCTCAAAAGGCTGTTTTTGCCGTATTAAGAAAGTTTTTATTTTCTTAACAAATCCTTCGAGGATCAAGGGTAAGTTGGAGCGGTGTGGAAGCTTAAATAGTTGCATCATGCTCCACGAGCATGCTTGCAAGGGAAAATGAACGTGCATTTGCCTAGCTTTAAGGCTCGGATCGTAGCTTCATCATGGCGCATCGGGGAAGTTATGTCATGTGGGGAAACGCGCCAAAGACGTAATTTTCCGGTCCATCACACTACAATTTTCATTTTCTCGTTCCATTCGCAAAGATTAAGAATGGAAAGAGAATCTCATGGTAGATTCGTAACCACCACGTCTCCGAAATTCCAGCCTTCACGTTGCCAGGTTCACTCCTTAACCGTTTAACACCGGTTCCACTTCTTCCATCGTGTCTATGGCCTGCCTTAGCCAGTGACATGCTGCCTTACTATAAATACTTCGACCAGCCATAACTTTTTTTATTTTCCCTTATTCTTCTTCTTCCCTTCTGCTGCTGCTACTGCTGCTGTTCTTCTTCCATATTTACCAGTTTCCCAATCGCTACTTTCTTCTTCTTTTAATATTTTTTGAACCCTTAATATTCAAACCCATGGCTCCCAAGAAAACTGCATCACCAACATCGTCTAAAACCTTTGAAGAATTTCCTGCCGAGTACATAAAGGTCCTTCTCTCTTTCCCGCAGTGGATTCTTCCGTTAGTCCTGGTGTTACTTCAGCAAAGAACAAGGAGTGGAATTACAGATGGATTCAATCCAATACATGGTCTACCAGTAGGATTATTATCACGGCGGGTTAGTTGAGAGCAGGTCTGTCTTTTCCCTTGTACGATCCTACAAATCCTCTCTTCTACGAAGCTCTTACCAAGATCCAGCGAGGTATTTTCAACTTAGTGGAAACATCATTCGTATTGTGAATGAATTTGCGATTCTTTCAAAAGGTGGCCCTTCTTAGATTCTGAAGTTCGGGAAGGAATGTAATCATCTGGATTATAAGATTGACTCTTTTGTTGCCAACTATTCTGCCAAAACTATGAACACGAGGAAATATCAAGAATGGGGTGTTCGTCTCTCTCGAAATACTCTAGATGACCTTCCCAAATATCTGCTTCAAGATGTTGAACCCTTTGGTCGTGCTACAAATGACTATCTTCGCTGGTCCAATGATGAATACTGGACGATGTATCCTATTTTTCTTGAAGGTTCCTTGATCTGGGGCATGAATCCTGATGTAAGTATTGAGTATTCGTACTCCTCCCCTTCGTGAGCATAGTCACTTCGATGCTTGTGAACCTTAGAGGTTCTAGTGCTCTGAGATGCCACTTAATGTAATTTTTCTTCCTTTCTTAACTCCTTTGTTTTTTGTTGATGATATTTTAACCAAATTTCTTATTTTAGTATCCTACTCCTCCTCCAGCTGGTTTGATCAAGGATCGTAAGAAGCAGGATCCTACAGCTGAGTCTCCTGCCTCTGATTAGGTATCATTTGGTTATTTTTACCTCATCGATTTTGTTATCAAGTTAATCTATGAACTTGAGTTTCGTAGGATGACGACTCTTCCGGTTCTCAGGTTGCTCCTGGGCTATTTAAGGGTCACAAAAAGCGTGATCGTTCTGTGGTGTCTCCTGTTTCTAATCAGGTATTTTCATCTATATTTACTTCGTAATCCCTTTCTTCGAATTGTTTTTTAACTTCGCGTTTTGCAGAATGATCCCATCAATCCTCAAACTGCTGCTGGTCCCGTGAAGCGTACTCGTAGGACTTCGAATTTATCTGAGCTAATTCGGGCGAGAGATACCAAAGTAGCCTCAAGCCAATCAACTCCTCCTCCTCCAAAGCAATAACCGACAAGCTCACACCAAGATGTTATTTCTCCAAAGCTTCCGAAGGATGTGGATCCCTCTCTTCTTACTCCTGAAAAAGTCTCCAAGGATGCCCGCACCAAGGACAAGAAAAAGATGAGCAAAGATAAGTGAAATCTTTACGAGATGGATGATCCTACATATCTTCTTGATCTTGAATTTCTGAAGTACATCTACTCCTTTGCTCAACAGAATGAGGCCATTAAATCTCCTTCTATTGGGTCCTTGATTTCATTTTGCACTGATGCCTTCGCGGCACTTGATCAATCTAAGATGGATAACGCTTCGCTGAATTTGTCTCTTAATCACCACGCTGCTTTGATGGCTTTGGTAAAATTTTATCCTTTTCTTTTTTGTCATTTTTGCAAACTCCTATCTTATTTTCTTTCAATGTTTCATAGGAGTTCAATCGTCACTTCGCTAACCTCGTGGAAACTAGAGCATCTCATGAAGGTTGGGGGTGCTTAAACTCGCATTAAAGAGCTGGAGAAGGAACTTGCTGAGGAGAAGAACTTAGCAAACAAATTGGAGAAGAAGGCTGGTGAACTTCGTAGTAAGACTGAGAATGAGATTTTGAATCTTACAACCCAAATTGACAGTTCTGTGACTGAGAATGAGATTTTGAATGAGAAAATAGAAACTCTTTTTTCGCAAGTGGATCATTTGACTGTTGGGTATGCAAACAACGAAGAATTAAACCTCCATCTACACAAATAATGTAACTGCAGAAAATCCACAGTTACACCCACTTACTAATTTGATGAACTCAAAGAAGAACACGAACAAGATAAAACACAAATATTATATTTCAACTGATTTATTAGAATTTTAAGCTACAAGTCGCTCAAGAACACTCAAAATCTTAACTCTTCCCTCACAAGATTTCTCTCACCTATTCCCCAAATGTTCTAAACCCCCTTCACAGAGGGCTAAGTCCCCCTTTTATAAGAGAAAGTTACATAATGGATTACAACCCGATTTATCTAGGATACACACTTTTTACTTCGCTCAGATCAACTTTTCACTTCTTCTACGCCTTAAAGTTCGGCTGTTGTCGGGGAAAGTGGTACCATTTCTTGCACAACAATCCACATCTCGCTCATTTTACCTCGGGGGTCTTACTATTTCTTGCGCCGCAAGGCTCACCTAGCGCCATTGACTTCGTATGCTCTCCCTTTTCTTGCACAACAATCCACACTTCGCATTCCCAATCTTCTTCGTGAAGTATCTTCCCGTATAAGTCAGTGATGTCTCTTTAACTGATACCTCGCGATATGAACATCGCTAAAGTAAATTCTGACACTTGATTTGACTCTTCACTGAAACTTTCTTAGGAATTGGTGAATAATATCTTTCCTGATGATTCACTTCGTTGCCTCGTTCAATCTACCTCGCACACGTGGCGGGCAGATTTTCTGTACCTACATTTTGCCTTTTCGCATTCCATTTGCGGGAACCAAGGAAGGAAAGAGTTATTATCCGGTTATTATTTGTACCTGCATTAAATTCGTAACCTCCATGTTCCCGGATTTTTCGCTATCTTGTCTCCCACGATTCCTTTTGACCGTTATTATCCGGTTCCTCTCCCCGTGTAACCGCTTCTCCCTGTCGCCTTGGCTCATTATAAATAGTTCCCTTCTTTATCTCTTTCTATTCTTTACGATCTTCAACTCTTTCTTCTCCGGCATCGCTCTTTTGCAAATTCTGTTTCTTTTCTTTCTGCTATCCTCAGTCTTCTTCAGTTCCTTAGCATCATTACCGTCTCTTCTTTTAACAATGGCACCCAAGAAATTTCCCCCTGCCACTACATCAAAATACCTTGAGGATTTCCAGGCTGATTTCAAGAAATTGGGTTTAACTCTGTCCCCGGCGGTGGATTCTTCAGTTACGCCTCCGGTTCTTGCAACCAGGAAAATGGAATTAAACTGCTGCTGGATCGAAGCAGAAACGTGGCCGTGCACCAGGATGATTACCACCTTAGGCCAACTGAGAGCGGGCTTAATATTACCTCTGTATGATTCCCAGAATCCACTTTTCTATGAAATTCTGGTTTATCTCAACAGAGGAGTTTTCCAGCTGAGTGGCAATGCAATTCGCATTGTCAATGAATTCGTGAGACGTTCTTCCGGTGTTCTGTCTCAAATTCCCACAGCACCGGAGGAGTTTGTCTCGGCTGATTACAACATTGCTTCTTTCTCGGAGAACTACATCGATAAAACTCAAGGACGAAGAGGGAAGTATCAAGAGTGGGGCATCGCTCTATCTCCGAAGTCCGTGAAGGATCCCACCAAGGTTCTCCTCCTGGATGTCGAGCCCATCAGTTCTTCGAAGGATGCTCCTAATGGCCCCTCTCTGCGCTTTTCTAATGATGAAGACTTGATGATATTTCTAGTAGTTGTTAAGGGTCCTTTGGTTTGGGGTTTCAACGAGTCAGGAAAAGCTCAGGTGGGTCCTCTCCCGGATCATGCCCATCTCGCGGCCTATGAGCCCTGGAAATTTCGTTGGTCCGAGAGGCCCTCCGATATAAGTTCACTAGATTTCCTATCTATTTCGTTTTTCATCCCTTTATCCAAGCTTCCCAATTTCTACAGTATTCGCTCCATGCTCCTGGCTTGATCAAGGACAGATCATCTTATGCCAAAAAATCCACTGTCGGATCTCCAACTCCTGATCAGGTGATTTGTTGTTTACTTCGCCCCTTTTCGTCCGCCTTGCTTATTTTCTTCCAGATGGACTAATTCTTGTGCTTCGTAGGAGGATGACTTTGCGGAGCCTCCCTCCGATGGCTCTGGGGTTCCCAGGAAGCAAGATCGCCAAGAAAGTTCTTCTGCCACTGCTGTTGTTACCAAGGTATTCTGTTGTTAGTTTTATCTCGTAGCCTTTGTCTTCTGTTTTATTAACTTCGCACTTGCATACTTCGGTGTATTGATCTCGTGTTTTCCATGATACCTCACTTCAGTCCCCTTCTGCTGCTGCTCCTCTGAAACGCCACCGAGGTTTAGACATGGGTGCCTTAACTCGGATTCCTAGCTCCACAAAGTCCCTAGAGTTGCTTGTTTCTCCTCCTCCTAAAGGAAAGGTTGCCAAGGTGTTTGAGAAAGTTTCTTTTACTCACGCCCCTAATCCCACCATGCCAACTCCAATCAGTATTTCGGGTGATCCTCCCACTGAGTCACCTGCTACTTCGACTGGCGGGTCTCAAGGGAAGCCGGGGAAGGTTTAAGAAGTGGAAGATCCCGCTTATAAGCCCGATCTGGACTTCTTGAGGAATGCCTTCCTTTTAACTCGTGACACTTCATCCATTAGATCCGCTTCCACCGAGTCTCTGATTTCTTTTAGTTCCGACTCCTTTTTGGCTGAAGAGCAATCCTTCATGTCTAATGCCACCCTGAATCTCTCTCTCCCGCAACATGCTGCTATTATGGCCTTGCTAGGTATTACTGACTTTAACCTAGCTGCCTGCCTTAGTTCTTTTCTGACTTGTCGTACTTTGAAGGAATTCAAACGCCACATGGCTCAACTCGTGGAGACAAGAGTTACTCGCGAGAATTTGAAGACTGCCAGGGCCCAAGTTCAAGAAATTAAAAATGATCTTACTGACGAGAGGGACCGCTCGGCTAAGAAGGATCAAAGGATTTCATAACTCAGCAGTAAGTTCATCCCTTTCTCTGTCTTTCATTTTATTTCGTTCTTGTCTTTACTATTCTTTTATTTTCATCAAGCCCGTTCTACGAAGTGTTATATGGATTATGAGGAAGCCAAATCGACTGCTGAGGATTGCCTAGCCGAACAAGCAAATCTTATGTCTCAAATTAACTGTTACTTGTCTGAGAATGATATTTTAAGTGAGAAATTGACGACGTCATATTCCTTGTATGATCATTTAGCCAACGAGTTTGCTAATAATGAATAGCTAAATTCTCATATCCACGAAGAGAATGAACATTTAAGGATTGAGTTACGTCGGGTTAATAATCTTCTTACGACTTCACTAAATCTCCATTCCTCCTCTATGGCTCATGGTAAACGGCTGGAGGAGGATAAAGAGAGGATAATTAAGTGGAAGGATAAATCCGAAGTCAAACTCTGCAAACTCAAGAGTGAACTTTCCGAGTTAGGGTTGAAGTACGAGAAGTTGGAGGCTGAGAATATTGGGATAAGGGACGAGAATAATAGGTTAAGCGGTGATATGTCCTCCATATTGGCTCTCTTGGAGAGGTTTCAAGGTAAGAAAATATCTCCTGCCTCCCCTATGAATAAGAAGCTTGTTGTTCCTCCGAGGAGTGGAAAAATTGTTATAGGGTCTCCGGATGATGATAGTCTTTCGTCTGATCTTAACAAACATGATGATAAATATTCTCATGAAATCTATAATTTCCTTGAATCAGAAGCATCAAGACTTGACTTTCTGAACATTGACATTCAGAAAACTCTAAGTTATGTTATTTCACTGAAAGAAGGTAGCTCTAGGTGTTATTTTCATGCTTCATATTTTGCTCCGTTTGACTTGTTTATCACTTCACTGTCATTTTGCAAAATCTGAGGAGAGTTTGAAGAATCAAATCCTGCACCTGTCTCGCCAAAGGTATGGTCTTGCCAAAGAGGTGTTCGATCTGAAGGAAAGTATTGCACTCCTGAAAGAAGATTGTGATAAGATGGAAAAGGATGCCAAGAAAGTTGTGAAGTTTACTCGCATGAATGCCCAAGAGGAGAAGGTGAAATTTGTCACTGAATTCTACCGTTCTCATGGCCTTGACATTCCTCCCATGGATCTCGAAGTCTTCTCCGATGATGAACCTCCAGTTGATGTCGATGGTGAGAGCGAAGATACAGAGACTGACGAAGATGTTGAGGAGCCCAAAAGCGAAGTTCCCTAAGGCGTGGAGGGAAGTAATGGAGCTGGTACTGGTGGTGGTGACACTGGAATTCAAGGATCTGGAAGTGGTTCTACTGAGGAGGAAGCTAGCAATCCTTGATTATTTATTTTGATGTCGGTTCGATCTTTTGGTTCCTTATTTCTTTAACATTTTATCTGGGCGCTCCCAAGCTTGGGGGGCATAACATTTTCTGCTTTTATTTTGCCTTAATATACCTGCTTTTTATGATCTGTTATTTCATATTCTTATATCATTCTGCTAGCTGCACTTACCATGGTTAGCATGTATAATTTGCATATCCTGATAAATACTGCATGTACTTCGCTAGATTATCCTACTAACTCGGAATCAATTCGACATACCAAGTATATACTTTACGAAGGAGATGGTCAAAGAATAATAAACGTATTTAAGTATATACTTTCCCCTTATTCTTTGGGTATTTCCGAAGTTTCTCGGAAGTAGAGAATATAAATCATTATGTATTTTGCTAGATTCATTGGTCTCCTACCTTAGCGCGAAGTAAATGCTCAAAAGACTAAAACCTTATTTAAAAGTATATACTTGCCTCTTATTTTTTTGTGGATTTATGTAGCGTACCATAATTTTTGTGTATCTATTCTCCTTGCATTCCTTCTCGTTCCCATCTCGTCTGTAATTATACCTCGTTGCCTTTTAGGGCTTGTTCGTGCATTATAAATATTCAAATCATAGCATAATCAAGTTAATATAAATATTACCATATGCAATATTTCAATCGCAAGTGTTTCTCAATTGATAAAGATTTCTCGAATCTTCATCACTCTTTTTCATTTGATATGATTCATGAGATCAAACATGATTATGTGCTTGCCTCTTGCTTTGCTTCGTATTTTTCCTTATTGTTTTGCCTCGGGTCTCATTTATGCCTCACATTTATCTCATTATTTCGGGGTCTTATTTTGCCTCCTAATTAAGGTCTTTTTTTCCCCACCCCGTTGTGCAGGGTTTCACGACGAAGTCTCAGGCGCTCTTTACTCGGGTTAGAATAAAGATCCATCAACCTCTCCTTATCTCGCTCATTGAGGTATTATTATGCGGCAATATCACAGGCCTACCTACTCCCATGAGTACCAGCCCCGTAATATTTTCGTCTTTTTTTGGTCACTCAGCTCCCTAAAGGAGGGTGTCGTCCCTTCCCCTCTGAGTACCCCCGTTCTTTTGGGCTTAGGTATCAGTTATTTCGTGACCTCGTACCCTTTCGCCGATATGGATCTTGTTTATGAAGTCACACCCTAGGTTGGGTGGTTTTGGGACCGAGCGGATGAACTACACCAGGCCATCTTCTTCTCCACTGGCTCGTTCTTACACTCCTTATCGAGTGGTTACCCAATCGGGGGGCCCGGCGGATGGGTCTTACTTTTTCCCCTAGCTCATGGAGGATGGGCCATCTCCTGAGGTTGTCTCATGACGCGCGTTAGGTCTTACTTTTGCCTCTTGCACTCTTTGCGAACTAGGTTGCACGCCACGAGGTCTCATACTCCCTAAGTAGAGGTTTTATAGAGGACTTACTCTTGCCTTTTCTTCTATATTTTTTATTCATCCTCCTAGTGAGGTCTTACTTTTCTCCCTTGCATTCTTTTTTGTTTGGTATTTTCATTTTGCTTTTCGCTTTGTTCTTGCTTGCTTAATAAACGCTTTATTTCATTTCTCTTGTCATTTACAAAAAGATAACCCTTTTTTTTAATTACACTTTTCTCCGCGAATTTCTTCGCTTCCTAAGGATAATACTTTTTGATATAGATCGGGTTCCACGGGTGGTCTAGTCTTCGGCCTTGCCTTTCTGCTTCGCCATATATGATGTCTCCGTTGCTATCTGTATCTTTACCCTCGTAGTCTGTGAGCTCGTTAGCTCCGTTCCCCACTCTTCTCTTCACAATAAAGGGTCCTTCCCACGTAGGCTCCAGTTTCCCTCCAGGTCCTTTTTGATATGGCGGTATTTCTCGTTAGACCAACTCCCCTGGAACGAATCCCCTTTCCTTCACCTTCTTGTTGTATTCACGAGATAGCCTTCGGTGATAATTCATCATGTGTTGTAGAGCAGTTTCCCTATCTTCCTCTAAGTCATCCAATTTTTCCAGAATCATATCCGAGTTCAAACCCTTTTTCCTGGCCTCTCGCTTAGTGGTTGGAAACATAATCTCGGTAGGTAGAACCGCCTCTACTCCATACACCAAACAGAAAGGAGACATCCCGGTTGCTTCTCGCCTGGTGGTTCTATATGACCATAGTACCTTCGGAACCTCTTCGCACCAGTTATGGAGATGCCCATCTAACTTTTTTTTTAAAGTGAAAGCTATCGTTTTGTTCGTCGCCCTGCATGTCCATTACTCTGTGGATATAGCGGGGTCGATTTTGCAGATTGTATCTTGACATTTTCTCCTTCGAATTGCATCCCATTATCGGAGACAATTTGTATAGGGATACCAAATCTAGATATGATGTGCTCTAGTATAAAATCGTACATGTCGCCATCTCGCGTATTCTTCACAGGCTTTGCTTCAACCCACTTCGTGAAATAGTCTGTTGCCACTATCAAGTATTTTCGATGTTGGCTTCCGGAAACAAACGGTCCCACGATATCTATTCCCCATATGGAAAATGTCCATACACTTAACACAGAATTCAGGTTTGTTGATGGCGCATGTATCCGTCTTCCGAATATTTGGCAAGCTTCACATCTCGTCGTAATATCCTTTGCATCTTTATGTATGTTCGGCCAGAAGTACTCTTGCGTCTTAGTATTGTAAGCCAATGACCTCGTTTCGCTATGATTCCCGGCATCACCGTAATATATTTCTTTCATGATTTGTATCCCTTCTTCCTATGATAGGCACCGCAACAGTGGGCCTAGGAATGACCTCCGGTATAATATTCCTTCTCGCAACTCATAGTTCGTGGATCTCCCCTTGAACTTGTGGGCCTCAAATCTGTCCCTAGGTAAATCTCATTTCTCCAAATATTTGTGAATTGGGGTTCTCCAATCATCTTCTTTCAGCTCGTCAGGTGAATTTTCCTCCTTTATCATTAGGACCTTTTCACCTTCCAACTCGTTAGTCACCGATGGACGCATTAATCTTTCAATTCGGATGTATTTCTCAGAAGAATTACCAATCATCGATGAAATGAAGGCTAAGGCGTCCGCATGTCTATTATTATCTCTGCTTACTTGCCTCCATATTATATTTGGTATCTTCTTTGAATATTCTTTCACAAGTTGTAAATATCGATTCATCACGGCATCATTCGCTTGATACCTTCCCTCTATCTTCCGTACTACCAACTGGGAGTCACTAGTTATTCTTATCTCGTCTAGTTTAATCTCGATGGCCAGCTTTAGAGCTTGGATGACTGCCTCATATTATGCCTCGTTATTAGTAGCTTTATATTCCAACCGGAAGAAGAATACTGTTTTCGCTCCTGCTGGCGAAGTAAATACAATTCATATTCCTCCTCCGGTGCTGTTTGATGCTCCGTACATAAATATCTCCCATCTCCTCGGATAATTTTCTTTTAGCAAGTCTTTAGGGTCTGGACGTTCCTCATCTACATCTTACATCTCCCCCACTCCTTCATCTTTTTCCATTGGGAATTCGGCCAAATTTCTGCAACCATGTGTGACTTCGTGGAAGTCTGTACTTCGTATTTTAATCTGAATTGATCAATTCGGGTATTCCACCTTTCAACTCGCCCAACTCTCTTTGTATTCTTTAAAGTTGACTCTATTGGGATTCTGGTTATAACCTTAATTTTGTGAGTTTGAAAATAAGTTCGCAATTTTTCTGATGAGTATACCAACGCTAGAATTAGTTTTTCTATCTTCGGGTAATTCTTTTCAGCAGCTTTTAGGTTTTGCTGACGTAAAAGATAGGTTTTTCGACGCCTTCATCTGATCAAAGTAACACTGAACTTATTGCATTTGGTGTGGTCGCGAGACAGATCAGAAATTCTTCGTTTGGTTCGGGCTTTTGGAGGATTTTGAGGTTGATAAGGTATTATTTTATATTTTGTAATGCGTGCTCACATTCTTGCGTCCATGATAATTTAGCTCCCTTTAGTTTTGTAATGCCTCCAGATCGAAGAATTGCTTGCATTTATCTGAGGATCTAGAAATGAATCTTCCCAAAGCTGCCAATTTCCCATTTAGTTTTTGTACGTCTTTTACCGTCGCAGGAGATGGCATGTACAATATGGCTTGAACCTTGGCAGGATCTACCTTGATTCCCCTTTCGGACACGATGTGCCCCAGGAACTTCGCTGACTCTCCGCCGAATATACACTTCGCGGGATTTATTTTCATCTTATATACTCTCATCTGTTCGAAGATTTCTTTCAAATCCTCAACGTGATCTCCTGACTCCTTTGTATTTACCAACATATCGTCGACGTAGACTTCCAATTTAGTGTGCACCCATTTAGCGAAGATCTTCTCGACCATCCGTTGGTAAGTTGCCCCTGCATTCTTTAAACCAAACGACATTCTTGTATAACAGTATAACCCTCTAGGTGCGAAGAAAGCTGTGTGATCTTAGTCTTCCTCCGCGAGTGGTATCTGATTGTATCCGCCATAACCATCTATCAATGTTAGCCGCTTGTATTCGGAGCGCTGATTCCACCATCTGGTGTATATTGGGTAGCGGGAAACTATCCTTCGGGGAAGATGTATTCAAGTCGTTAAAATCTATGCATATTATTATTCCATTAGTCTTCTTCGGTACTATTACCATATTGGAAATCCATGTTGGATACTTCTCGGGTTTTATTATTACCGAGTCCAGCATCTTCTGTAATTCTTGCTCTATCTGCTCGTGGTAAGAAGTTGCTATCTTCTGTATTCGTTGCTTTACTGGCTTGATTGCTGGGTTTAGATCTAGTTTATGGCAAGCGATTTCTGGTTCTATTCCTGTCATCTCGTCCATCTCCATCTTCGTCCTGATCCTCACCATATTCACCTCATATTCGTTACCCAAGTTTATCTCCTGTGTAGGTTCTACTGCTGCGAAGTTCATGACCGGTTCTCCGAGTGGAGATGGCTCCTTTAATTGCTATAAGGTTTATCTTTTTCTTCGGGAATTAGACTAGGAATAGCCCACCCTTCTTTTTACTTGGCCATATATACCATTAACTCTTCTTCCCTCTTTGCTTCTAGCACCTTATTCTTTTTTTCTTTCTTGCGTATTAATTTCTCATCATAGTTATGCACGTCCTCTTTATTGCATTCCCTGGCCTCTCTCTGATCTCCCTTTATTTCGCCAATTCCACTTGGAATCGGGAATCATATAGCTTGGTGGTAATTTGGCGCTACTCCCTTGATCACATGTATCCATGGTAGCCCAATCAGAGCGTTGTAAGGGGATTCTACATCCACCACACACACTGTTACATCGGTATCTAGTTCCCCTGTGAAGATCTTCACGACCAGTTCTCCTATTGTCTTTGATGCCACTCCGTTGAACCTATAGATATTGTAAGTTGACGGCACTAGATCCGGGTTTCGGTAGCCCATTATTTTGAATGTGTGGTAAAAGAGTATATCCACCGAGCTTCCCGTGTCCACTAAGATTCTGTCTATGGCCCATATTCTCTTTTTTCTCGTGGAACTTTCTTCCCACTTCGTTTATTCTCCGAAGTTCAAGGTGATCACCAATGGGTCTGTGTGCGAAGCTCCTCCATCTAGGGCGTATGTTGCTAAAAAAGAAATGGCTCTTTTTTGCTATTCTTCCAATGGCTCCTTCTTTGCGATACTGAATATCTCATTTCCTTCAAAATCCCGTTTATGAACCCTTTGTAATACATTATCATGAAAATTTCGTATGTTCATCACATAATAAATGATAGAATTATAATTTAGTTTCTGAGTTCCCTTATCAATTTCGATTCTATATATCTTTGCTTGATTTTGATCATTTTTCCGAGGTGGTGGTGGCGGTAATGGCCCGGATTCGCCAGAAAATGTTTGAGCTTCCCCTTTTCAATCAGACGAAGTATTATTCGTCGTATGTTTCTGCAGTCTTCCGTGAGGTGTCCGCGAAAACGATGATATTTGTAAAAGTCTCCACTTCTTGCACTTGGATTGGGTTCCATCCCAAAATTTGCTGGGGGAGGAATTTCTTCGGTTAGAACAATCGCTTCCCATATCTTCTCGATTGTGGTGTTAAGTTCAGGAAATGCCACATCTTCGAACTGTGGTCTTTTATCTCCATATTGTTTCCCTGGATTATATCTTCGGGATTCCTTGAATTGTCACCTCGTGACTCATAATTACGAGATCTGGGATCAATATACCTCGGATGCTGATCTATCCACTCTTGATCTCCTCTGGATACTGCTACCAATTTCACTAGAATTATTTCTAACGGCTCTGCTTCCACATATTTCATGTCATCTTCTATTACGCTTGCTACTCTCGGCAAGAGACGCGAATTTCCCTCCTTGAATTGTATCGGAGCCGCATCAATAGCCTCCCTTTGTTTCTCCTCTAGCGCTACGTACTCCTCCCGATACTCTCGGAGTTCACTCATCGTTATCGTGTTACGAATTACGAATAGTTGTGTGTGCAA
The DNA here is from genome assembly GCA_023529315.1 of Papaver bracteatum. NCBI lineage: Eukaryota > Viridiplantae > Streptophyta > Magnoliopsida > Ranunculales > Papaveraceae > Papaver > Papaver bracteatum. The sequence continues at coordinate 158,237 of JAJJWX010003682.1, forward strand.
AAGATCAGTTGGTATTAACGCATTGACGAAGGACAAAATGAAATTCCTCTCATCTAAGCTTCCTGCAAGGTCACTGCATACCGACCTCCATATCGTTATGAGACTTCGCAGGTTTTAGCCTGGTTTCCTTCTCAGGTCGAATAAGGTTTCAATTCCGGGTCTTAGCATGTTATTGCTTATATATGTTGTCAAGAATATCCTTTGCAAATATTTAAACGACGAAATTGAACCTTCTGCTAACCTTCAAACCACTTCGAGGCTTCTCCGGTTGAACTCGCTGGGAAATACTGGCACAACACCGTCTCGTACTTCGCACATTGCATTAGTGAGATGGTGTACTGTTTTAGATGCTGTACTGTGTTCGTTGTTCCATCGAAGATGCTTCCGAAGGTAGGCAATGAACATCTTCCTGGGATTCTTCCCTCCAATATTTCGCACGAGAATGGTGATTTGTCAGCCTCCACAATTGCTTCTGCCAGTTTCACTCGTCATCCTCTTCGCGAATTGTTGATTGATGCTTTCATCTCATGTATCTCGTTCATGACCGTTTGATTGACCTCGTCTTTTCCCTCATCTTGCCTACGCCTTCTCCTTCTTCTATCTCTCTCATCATCATTTTCCCTTCCCTCTTACTCATGCCTCCTTCTTTCTTATTGATGCCTCTCTTCTTCCTTTAACGCTTACCTCCTCGCCTTCTCTTGCCATTCTTGTTCACGGCGTCTTTGCTCCTCACGAGATATTTCTTCTGTTCGTATTCTTTCTTCTTCTCTTAGTATTTCTTCTTCACTAAGCCTTTTCCGCCTCTCAAGTTCTTTCCTCTTCAAATCGCCTTCTTTGATCTTCCCACCTAGTTTCTTCCAATGCTCTCCTCAACAACCTTTCTTCGCTGCTTTCTCTTCGACGCCTCCTCCTTCGTTCTCCTCTTTATTCTCCTTGATCCTCCGGTAGTACTCCTCCCCCCTTGCGTTACGTTTTCTCATGTACCAGCTTCACCTCGTAAATCATGAACAGTCCTTTCCTCGTTGAGTTGGTTATTTTGCTGCATCAGGGTCGCATTCTGCCTCATGAGTATGGCTCTCTGCTCCATTAGAGCTCTCTCTATTTCTCTTTCTAAACGTAACACCTCTCTGATTTGTTCCAACATCATATTTTGTTCATTGATATTATCCTCTCCGCTTCCTTGCACAAGTTCTTCCTCTTCTTCCGTTTCGGTGTTAGCGGTATGGATGGATCCTTCTCGATAATGATCATCTTCTCCCTATTGGACTGCACCTTGCCTTCCTCCTCTGTTTTACGTTTCGCCTTTCTCCATCTTTCCTCCCTCTCTTACTTCCAGACGCAAGCTCCTTCTCGATGCGATGATGTGATGTGCTCGTTCCGGTACTCTTGCCATGGATGACCTGTTAACCTTTCTTTTTCTGATTCACCAGCTTCTGACCAGATCTAACTTGTTCACCTTCAAGATAACAGATCTCAAATCTACCTTTTCTCTTCCGATACTTACACGGTTTCTTAGTTACTAATCTCCAACTCTTATGAAGTAACAACTCACTTAATGATTTAGAAGAAGGACTCTCATACCATCACAAATCTCTCAAACTATCTCAAGTGAGATTGAAATCTCAACATGAGATCCCTGTTTCTAGCGCCAAAATGTAACTGCAGAAAATCCACAGTTACACCCACTTACTAATTTGATGAACTCAAAGATGAACACGAACAAGATAAAATAAAAATCTTATATTTCAACTGATTTATTAGAATTTTAAGCTACAAGTCGCTCAAGAACACTCAAGATATTAACTCTTCCCTCACAAGAGTTCTCTCACCTTTTCCCCAAATGTTCCAACCCTCCTTCACAGAGGGCTAAGTCCCCCTTTTATAGGAGAAAGTTACATAATGGATTACAACCCGATTTATCTCGGATACACACTTTTTACTTCGCATAGATCAACTTTTCTCTTCTTCTACGCCTTAAAGTTCGGCTATTGTCGGGGACAGCTTTCCCATTTCTTGCACAACAATCCACATATATCTCATTTTACCTCGGGGGTCTTACTATTTCTTGCGCCACAAGGCTCACCTCACGCCGTTGACTTCGTATGCTCTCCCTTTTCTTACACAACAATCCACACTTCACATTCCCAATCTTCTTCATGAAGTATCTTCCCGTACAAGTCAGTGTTGTCTCGTTAATTGATACCTCGCGATATGAACTTCGCTAAAGTAAATTCTGACACTTGATTTGACTCTTCACTGACACTTTCTTAGGAATTGGTGAATAATATCTTTCCTGAAGATTCACTTCTTTGCCTCGTTCAATCTACCTCGGACACGTGGCGGGCAGATTTTCTGTACCTACAAATAAAATAAGGATTTGAAGGTTGAACTAAGACGGGTTGGGAATTCTCTCACGACTTTAAGGAATCTCCATTCTTCTTCTTTAAGTTTAATCAAACGATTGGAAGAAGATAAAACTCGCATAATCAAGAGAAAATATAAAACTGATGTGGATCTTCGCAAATCCCGCAACGAAATTAAGGAACTAAAATTTGAGAATGGTCTTCTAAAAGAATAAGTGACTTTTCTTCATTCTCGCTTGGAGAAACTTCAGTGTAAGAGACCCGCTAATCCTTCCTTGATGATAAAACCTACAGAACCTCTCAATAATAGAGGACTTCTTTTCATTCGTACTAGCGAACATAATTCTGAATCTGGCTATAGTAAAGGATGAGACAATTTGTATCACGAGACCTGTTACCAACTCGAAGCTGCGAATCTTGAGATTTCTAGGCTCGATAATTTTATTGCAGATATTCAAAAGACTTTGGGTTTCATTATCTTTCAAAAGGAAAGTAGTCTTAGATTTTGTAGATATCCTTTCCATTTATTCAATGATTTACTCGCCATATCTCTTATCACTTTTTTTTGTTTCTCGCAGAATATGAGCAAAGCTTGAATAACCAGATCATACACCTTTCTCGTGAGAAGAATGATTATGCCAAGGAAGTTTCCAAACTCAGAGAGGAGGATAAGAGTTTGAATAAGGATATGGATAATATGGAGAGGGATGTTGCTAAAGTCGCAAAGATTACTCGAAGAAATGATGAAGCTTCTAAGAAAAATCTCTTTGATGACTTTTCTGATAAGCATGGACTACCTCATGAACCTCTTGATCTTGAATAATTCTCCGATGATGAACCATATGATGATGAGGAAACTCTATCTGACGAGGAAGAGGGTGACAAACATATTGATGGTGATGATGAAGCTGAAGTTGAAGTTCCAAAAGATAAAGCTTTTATCCCTATGAACACAGTTAATGAACCTTCATCTTCGGCAAATCCTCCTGATCAATCTCAAGGTGCTACTACGGGTGAAGAAGAATTAAGCAACTGGTGCCGTCGCTTTGCAATAATTACCTCTCTAACCCTGATCTTCTTTTCGATTGTTATAAACTTGCATCAAGTTAAACTAATCATCATGTTTTTTGGTTATATTTTGCCTGTTTATCTAACATTTCACTTTAAACTGGGCACTCCCAAGATTAGGGGGCAAGATATTTTGTGTCTCCTTTTTCCTTTAATCATCATGTTTTTTGGTTATCTTTCGCATGTTTCAAAATTTCCGTCGTATACTCGAATCAATATAATCAGTATATGACTAAGAAATATTTCGTATGATTAGCTTGATATCTAAGATGTTTTAATATATTATGATATGTTATGTGCCTGCGTGCGGTTTAAAGTAGGGTTCATGAGGCTAATTTCACTCTTGGAAGTGAAAAATATTAAACTCGTGTCTAGTATATACTTGCCTTTGTTTTTTGCTTTCAAGAGATGAGAGTCTTTGCGAAGCAAATACTCAAAAGAATAACTTTTTTTAAAGTATATACTTGCCTCTTATTCTTTTGTGTGATTTTGATGCATACCTGTATTTCTTCGTACGTTATCGGTCCTCTTCGCTGCCTTAGTTCAATTTCCTCATTGCTTTTCGTGTTTGGGTCTGAGATTGTTCCTCTCTTTCGTTCTTCATATTTCATCATTTGAAATTTTCCTGCAATGTTAATTGTTATTCTATGATAATGATATACAACTCATAATTTTTTTTCTTTTTTCCTTTGTTTCATAGATTTGCCTCTTGTATTCATTTTTCGTTATTGTAGATCTTGCATCTTGATTTGGTTTTTCTTTTATTTCTTCATGTCAATGGTTATGAATTGTTATTTCGAGGTCTTATTGTGCCCACTAGTTAAGGTCTTATTGCGCCTCACCCAATTTTTCAAGGGTCTTAGTTTTCTCAACGAAGTCTCAGGCACTCATTATTCGTACGAATAATGACCCATCAACCTCGCCTTAGCTTTCGTGTTCTTACCTCGTCAGGTTATTTCGCGATAATAAGACATGCCTAGTTATTCCCGTGAATAATAGCCCCATGATATTACCGTATTTATGGTCACATAGCTCCCTAATCTGGAGGGTGCCGTCCCTTTATATTCTCCCTGACTGACCCTTCAGGGAAGTTGCCCCTAACATGCATGTTGAGTTATTCCCATCTCATTATTACAATAATCAGTTGTTTTCGTGAATTCTTATCCCTTCGCCGATATGGCTTACGGTTATGAAGTCACACCCTAGGTGGGTTTTCTTGGGGACCGAGATCGTAGCCAGGGCTTTTCATACGGTAATGCTCCAGATGTCCCAGGCACCCATAGCTCAACCGAATACGTCGGCTCCATGATATTATTTATGTACCCCTTATGGAAGGCCATCATAAAAGGGCCCCGCAGTGGATAGGTCTTATCATTGCCCCTATTTGATATCTCTGGGAGTTGTTCACACTACAAGAAAACATGGCTTTGGTGATAATAGTTTTTGCGACATAGAAGATTTCGTTGCTAAAGCCTATTTATTGTGACCAAAATATTTATTGTCACTGTTGTTAGGTTTTCTGCGGCGGGATTCGAGTTTCGTCACTCATAAGTTTTTAGTGACTTCATTTAGAGAAAAAAAAATATCTAGCCACTAATAAGTTTGTTGTGATTATATATTTTTGTCACCATTTAATTCTATTGTGATGATGCTAAAATAACGACATGGAATTTTTTTGGTGATAATCTATAAGTTTCATTACAAAAGAAAAGTTTATACTGGCAAAATTAGTTCGTCACTAATCAACATGACGTGTGTTAGGTCTTACATATGTGCCTCTTGCACTTTCGTGCGAACTAAAGTGCACGCCATGAGTCCCCAACCTTCCTATGCGAAGGGTTTAAGTTCTTACTTTATTTTGTGGGTCTTATCATCCTCCTAGTGAGTTCTTACTTGCCTATTGACGAGGTTTTATTTTTCCCTTTTTTTTTTCTTCGTGAATATTTGAAAAGATATTTCATTATGTATTTGATTTGATGATGTGTACATATCTTTTTATTTATTCATTTGATACTACATTGCATAATTTTAGATAATAATTTTTGATATAAACTAGATTCCAAGGATGATCCAGCCCCCTGCCTTGCCTTTCCACTTCACCATATATTAGGTTCCCTTCGTCATCTGTGTCTTTCCCTTGGAAATCTGAAATTTGGTATGCTCCGTTATCCACATCCCTCTTCATGATATATGGACCTTCGCATGAGTGCTTAAATTTTCCTCCTGACCCCTCCTGATAAGGTGGGATTACTGTTTTGCTCGAGGACTAGCAAAATGTAAGTGTGGGGGAATTTGATGAGCACGAAAGTTCGACGCATTTTCATTTTTCACCCATAAATAAATTAGTTGGGACTCATTTTATCACTAATAAACTTGTTTGTAAGTGTTTTTGTGAAATAAGCTCTTATGGATAAAGTTGCTCGAAAAGTGGTTTTTGTACCCCGGAGGACACGTCTTATACGGACTCTCAATGTCGGTTAAGGGGAACCTCAATTACTAAGGGGTGTCAAGTTTCTAAGGGGCACTTTCTTTGTTATTTGGAACCTATGGCAATTCGCACCCCACTCAGGATAGGGGCACTCCATCTTCATCTTCGTTTAAATGGAATTGGCGGGAAAAATTTGTTTCAAACAACCAGATTTAGGGTTCGAGTTTCGATCATTTCTAGAGAGACTGAATGTATGAAACTTTTGGGGAAAACTTGTCTTGACCTAACAGGTCTAGTATGGGTCTTTGTTTCGATAAAAATTGGATGTAATTCTATTGGGAGTAAAATAGGATATTTGACCGGAATTTGTCATCTTCTCCTGCATAAATGTCTGGATCAGATTATGTCGAGTTGTTGTTGAACTGTCTCATGGATATGGGTTAATATGGGATAATTATGGTTAACTAAGGCTGGTAACTTGTTTAAATTAGAAAGCAGGGGAGTTTCCACGTAAATTTGCTGAAACAGAAAAGTGAAATATTCTCGAGATTTTTGGGAACAATATTGGAAAGATTCTGCGAGATTTTATCGTGGTTTTGGCTTGAGACTTACCTGTTTGACTGAAACAGGGATGGTAAGTCTTTTAGTTTCGAACAAAAAGGAAGAAATCGTGTCAAGATACAAAACACAGGAGGAGAGATTTTCACGAGTTATTCACGGGATTTCATAGGATTTAGACGTGTAATGGGTGTGTTTGGAGTGTGCTATGCTGCAATAGGAACGCGTAGAAGATAAATATCGAGATTTGATAGCAAGGAAACAGCGTGAGTAGAAATAAAAATAAAGTAAATCCGGTGTATTGAAGAAAAAATAAAGAAAATATTCTCGAATAATATTGAGTTATTATGAAACCTTTTGGGCAGTTAATGTGGATATTAGAGTTGTTGTCGGGTATAAAAAATATTGTATGGGTTCACAGAAAGGATATCGAGTGTTGGGGAGAAGAACTGAAGTTGCAGAGCATATTTCTCTTATGCTGCAGAGAGAAGAAGAAGAAGAAGAAGAACATTCGACGCCAACTGACTGTCGCATAGAACTGTTGTTTATAAAAAGTACTCGTAACAGTCATTTTGGCACGCTTGTTTTGAATTTGCAACAAATATTTTAACGGTGACCTATGTAACGCCAATACTGGGTTGCAGATTAATTATATTATTAGCTTTCTTTAATAAAAACACCATTTGAGCTGTGAATTATATTTTTGAGTGTGTTTTCATTATGAGAAACTAAGCCCCAACACTGGGTCGACGGAGGAAGCCGAACTTCATACATGGGTGAATTTATTTTATTTTTCTATATGACTTTTGCATTAATTAAAATAGAATTATGATTTGAAAAAATTAGTTATCATTTTATTAGATGGGTCATGCTTGCTTAGATGTTTGATGTCCCATGCTTACGATTTATAACTAATGTTTGGAGAATCTTCCTTGGCAAAAATAAGAGTCGGTGTTATTTTATTTATTGACCGATAATTCTTTGAAGAATAAATAATTGAACCTATTGATATGAATGCGGTGGAATCCTATACCCAGTAACTCTCTTTTTTATTTATTATTTCCGTTGAACATTTAAATTTAATCTCAACAATGTCCAAGTGAACGACAACCTATTTACTACTACAACGACAAATTAAAAATCCTATTAATTTTGGCGCCACCAACGCGGAGTTGTTTTTAGGTTTATTTTTATTTTGTACATTATTTTCTTTTCCTTTTAGATTTTATTTTTTCCTTTTTATGCGTTTCTGTTTGTATCTCTTTTCAGGGACTCTTTGAGGATGATGACTTCTTCTGAGGAGACATCATCTACGATGACGCTGGCGGAATATATGCGTAGAAAGTCAAATTATCAGGAAACCTCATATGAGATGACGCTTGCTGAATTAATGCGTAGGCAATGGTATGGAGTTTCTGCTCCACATGAGGTAAGTGAAGAATCACATCAAACTATATATGAGAAGTATTACAAACACACACCACCTAGTTTTGAACATAGATTGAGAGTTCTTGAATGTCAAAGATTATTTGCTGATGATGATGAATCTGATAGTGACTCTCTGTTCCAAACAGAACATATAGATGACCATGTGGATGATTGTGTGGATGATTCGCCTAATTCCATAAATGAATCTACCTCACATGATTATTCACCCGACTTAGCAGTTGTTACTAGACAACTAGACTTCCAAAAGTTGCCTAATTTAGGGTTAGAATTGTGTGCTTCTAAAGTGTTGTTGGATTACTTTGCATCTAAGTACCCAGAGGACTTGCCTATTACTGATATCGTGCATGAATCAATTGATATTTCCCCAGTCTCAATAGAACCCCCATATTTTTTTCTTTATGCACTTCCATATGTAGTAAAAACGTGGTTTAGGGGTAAATCTTGGTTTCTGACAGTTTCAGTGTACCCATTTTTTCATAAAATAATTGTGAAGCTGTCATTTTTAAATATTGTGTTTTGGGTCGATCCCCAAGTTTTCAGGTTATTAGTTTATGCGGATCCGTTTTTGTACATTCCAGTAGGTATAATTATTTATTTATTTTTGTTTATTTATTTATTATTTTTATTTATTTATTTATTTTTGAATTTCCCATTTAAATTTTTACGTTGGATGACTCAATTACAATGAGGATATTGTAATATTTAAGAGTGGGGGAGTGAGTATTAACCTTTTTTTTTCTTTTTTTTAAAGGAATTTTCTTGCATATTGTGACCAGCTCTTGAGCGGGTCTAAAAAGATTATATATATATTATGACCAGTTGTGTAGCGGGTCTTTCTAAAAAAAAGAAAAAAAAATTCGTATGTCTTGTGTATGTGGCAGTTGTCATGACCAGCTGTGTAGCGGGTCTAAGTCACTTATTTTATAACCAGCTATGTAGCGGGTCAGTTTTCTACTTTGCTCGAGGACTAGCAAAATGTAAGTGTGTGGGAATTTGATGAGCATGAAAGTGCGACGCATTTTCACCCATAAATAATTAGTTGGGACTCATTTTATCACTAATAAACTTGTTTGTAGGTGTTTTTGTGAAATAAGCTCTGATGGAGAAAGTTGCTCGAAGAGTGATTTTTATACCCCGGAGGACGCGTATTATTTGGACTCTCAATGTCGTTTAAGGGGCACCTAAATTACTAAGGGGTGTCCAGTTTCTAAAGGGCACCTTCTTTGTTATTTGGAACCTGTGGATATTCGCACCCCACTCAGGATAGGGGCACTCCATCTTCATCTTCGTTTAAATGGAATTGGCGGGAAAAATTTGTTTCAAACAACCAGATTTAGGGTTCAAGTTTCGATCCGTTCTAGAGACACTAAATGGATGAAACTTTAGGGAAAAACTTGTCTTGACCTAACAGGTTTGGTATGGGTCTTTGTTTCGATAAAAATTGGATGTAATTCGATTGGGAGTAAAATAGGATATTTGCCCGGTATTTGTCATCTTCTCGTGCATAACTCTCTGGATCATATTTTGTCGAGTTGTTATTGAACTGGCTTATTGTTATGGGTTAGTATGGGACAATTATGGTTAACTAAGGCTGGTAACTTGTTTAAATTAGAAATCAGATGGAGTTTCCATGTAAATTTGCTGAAACAGAAAAGTGAAATATTCTCGAGATTTTTGGGAACAATATTGGAAAGATTCTGCGAGATTTTATCGTGGTTTTGTCTTGAGACTTACCTGTTTGACTGAAACAGGAATGGTAAGTCTTTTAGTTTCGAACAAATAGGAAGAAATCGTGTCAAGATACAAAACACAAGAGGAGAGATTTTCACGAGTTATTCACGGGATTGCATAGGATTTAGATGTGTAATGGGTGTGTTTGGAGTGTGCTATGCTGCAACAGGAACGCGTAGAAGATAAATATCGAGATTTGATATCAAGGAAACAGCGTGAGTAGAAATAAAAATAAAGTAAATCCGGTGTATTGAAGAAAAAATAAAGAAAATATTCTCGAATAATATTGAGTTATTATGAAAACTTTTGGGCAGTTAATGTGGATATTAGAGTTGTTGTCGGGTATAAAAAATATTGTATGGGTTCACAGAAAGGATATCGAGTGTTGGGGAGAAGAAATGAAGTTGCAGAGCAGATTTCTCTTATGCTGCAGAGAGAAGAAGAAGAAGAAGAAGAAGAACATTCGACGCCAACTGACTGTCGCATAGAACTGTTGTTTATAAAAAGTACTCGTAACAGTCATTTTGGCACGCTTGTTTTGAATTTGCAACAAATATTTTAACGGTGACCTATGTAACGCCAATACTTTGGGTTGCAGATTAATTATATTATTAGCTTTCTTTAATAAAAACACCATTTGAGCTGTGAATTATATTTTTGAGTGTGTTTTCATTATGAGAAACTAAGACCCAACACTGGGTCGACGGAGGAAGCCGAACTTCATACATGGGTGAATTTATTTTATTTTTCTATATGACTTTTGCATTAATTAAAATAGAATTATGATTTGAAAAAATTAGTTATCATTTTATTAGATGGGTCATGCTTGCTTAGATGTTTGATGTCCCAGGCTTACGATTTATAACTAATGTTTGGAGAATCTTCCTTGGCAAAAATAAGAGTCGGTGTTATTTTATTTATTGACCGATAATTGCTGAAGAATAAATAATTGAGCCTATTGATATGAATGCGGTGGAATCCTATACCCAGTAACTCTCTTTTTTATTTATTATTTCCGTTGAACCTTTAAATTTAATCTCAACAATGTCCAAGTGAACGACAACCTATTTACTACTACAACGACAAATTAAAAATCCTATTAATTTTGGCGCCACCAACGCGGAGTTGTTTTTAGGTTTATTTTTATTTTGTACATTATTTTCTTTTCCTTTTAGATTTTATTTTTTCCTTTTTATGCGTTTCCGTTTGTATCTCTTTTCAGGGACTTTTTGAGGATGATGACTTCTTCTGAGGAGACGTCATCTACGATGACGCTGGCGGAATATATGCGTAGAAAGTCAAATTATCAGGAAACCTCATATGAGATGACGCTTGTTGAATTAATGCGTAGGCAATGGTATGGAGTTTCTGCTCCACATGAGGTAAATGAAGAATCACATCAAACTATATATGAGAAGTATTACAAACACACACCACCTAGTTTTGAACATAGATTGAGAGTTCTTGAATGTCAAAGATTATTTGCTGATGATGATGAATCTGATAGTGACTCTCTGTTCCAAACAGAACATATAGATGACCATGTGGATGATTGTGTGGATGATTCTCCTAATTCCATACATGAATCTACCTCACAAGATTATTCACCCGACTTAGCAGTTGTTACTAGACAACTAGACTTCCAAAAGTTGCTTAATTTAGGGTTAGAATTGTGTGCTTCTAAAGTGTTGTTGGATTACTTTGCATCTAAGTACCCAGAGGACTTGCCTATTACTGATATCGTGCATGAATCAATTGATATTTCCCCAGTCTCAATAGAACCCCCATATTTTTTTCTTTATGCACTTCCATATGTAGTAAAAACGTGGTTTAGGGGTAAATCTTGGTTTCTGACAGTTTCAGTGTACCCATTTTTTCATAAAATAATTGTGAAGCTGTCATTTTTAAATATTGTGTTTTGGGTCGATCCCCAAGTTTTCAGGTTATTAGTTTATGCGGATCCGTTTTTGTACATTCCAGTAGGTATAATTATTTATTTATTTATTTTTGTTTATTTATTTATTTATTTATTTATTATTTATTTATTTTTGAATTTCCCATCTAAAGTTTTACGTTGGATGACTCAATTACATTGAGGATATTGTAATATTTAAGAGTGGGGGAGTGAGTATTAACTTTTTTTTTCTTTTTTTTTACAGGAATTTTCTTGCATATTGTGACCAGCTCTTGAGCGGGTCTAAAAAGATAATATATATATATATATATATTATGACCAGTTGTGTAGCGGGTCTTTCTAAAAAAAAGAAAAAAATTTTTGTATGTCTTGTGTATGTGGTAGTTGTCATGACCAGCTGTGTAGCGGGTCTAAGTCACTTATTTTATAACCAGCTATGTAGCGGGTCAGTTTTCTACTTTGCTCGAGGACTAGCAAAATGTAAGTGTGTGGGAATTTGATGAGCATGAAAGTGCGACGCATTTTCACCCATAAATAATTAGTTGGGACTCATTTTATCACTAATAAACTTGTTTGTAGGTGTTTTTGTGAAATAAGCTCTGATGGAGAAAGTTGCTCGAAGAGTGATTTTTATACCCCGGAGGACGCGTATTATTTGGACTCTCAATGTCGGTTAAGGGGCACCTAAATTACTAAGGGGTGTCCAGTTGCTAAAGGGCACCTTCTTTGTTATTTGGAACCTATGGATATTCGCACCCCACTCAGGATAGGGGCACTCCATCTTCATCTTCGTTTAAATGGAATTGGCGGGAAAAATTTGTTTCAAACAACTAGATTTAGGGTTCAAGTTTCGATCCGTTCTAGAGAGACTAAATGGATGAAACTTTGGGAAAAACTTGTCTTGACCTAACAGGTTTGGTATGGGTCTTTGTTTCGATAAAAATTGGATGTAATTCGATTGGGAGTAAAATAGGATATTTGGCCGGAATTTGTCATCTTCTCGTGCATAACTCTCTGGATCAGATTTTGTCGAGTTGTTATTGAACTGGCTTATTGTTATGGGTTAGTATGGGCCAATTATGGTTAACTAAGGCTGGTAACTTGTTTAAATTAGAAAGCAGAGGGAGTTTCCACGTAAATTTGCTGAAACAGAAAAGTGAAATATTCTCGAGATTTTTGGGAACAATATTGGAAAGATTCTGCGAGATTTTATCGTGGTTTTGGCTTGAGACTTACCTGTTTGACTGAAACAGGGATGGTAAGTCTTTTAGTTTCGAACAAAAAGGAAGAAATCGTGTCATGATACAAAACACATGAGGAGAGATTTTCACGAGTTATTCACGGGATTGCATAGGATTTAGACGTGTAATGGGTGTGTTTGGAGTGTGCTATGCTGCAACAGGAACGCGTAGAAGATAAATATCGAGATTTGATAGAAAGGAAACAGCGTGAGTAGAAATAAAAATAAAGTAAATCCGGTGTATTGAAGAAAAAATAAAGAAAATATTCTCGAATAATATTGAGTTATTATGAAAACATTTGGGCAGTTAATGTGGATATTAGAGTTGTTGTCGGGTATAAAAAATATTGTATGGGTTCACAGAAAGGATATCGAGTGTTGGGGAGAAGAACTGAAGTTGCAGAGAAGATTTCTCTTATGCTGTAGAGAAGAAGAAGAAGAAGAACATTCGACGCCAACTGACTGTCGCATAGAACTGTTGTTTATAAACAGTACTCGTAACAGTCATTTTGGCACGCTTGTTTTGAATTTGCAACAAATATTTTAACGGTGACCTATGTAACGCCAATACTGGGTTGCAGATTAATTATATTATTAGCTTTCTTTAATAAAAACACCATTTGAGCTGTGAATTATATTTTTGAGTGTGTTTTCATTATGAGAAACTAAGACCCAACACTGGGTCGACGGAGGAAGCCGAACTTCATACATGGGTGAATTTATTTTATTTTTCTATATGACTTTTGCATTAATTAAAATAGAATTATGATTTGAAAAAATTAGTTATCATTTTATTAGATGGGTCATGCTTGCTTAGATGTTTGATGTCCCATGCTTACGATTTATAACTAATGTTTGGAGAATCTTCCTTGGCAAAAATAAGAGTCGGTGTTATTTTATTTATTGACCGATAATTGATGAAGAATAAATAATTGAACCTATTGATATGAATGCGGTGGAATCCTATACCCAGTAACTCTCTTTTTTATTTATTATTTCCGTTGAACCTTTAAATTTAATCTCAACAATGTCCAAGTGAACGACAACCTATTTACTACTACAACGACAAATTAAAAATCCTATTAATTTTGGCGCCACCAACGCTGAGTTGTTTTTAGGTTTATTTTTATTTTGTACATTATTTTGTTTTCCTTTTAGATTTTATTTTTTCCTTTTTATGCGTTTCTGTTTGTATCTCTTTTCAGGGACTTTTTGAGGATGATGACTTCTTCTGAGGAGACGTCATCTACGATGACGCTGGCGGAATATATGCGTAGAAACTCAAATTATCAGGAAACCTCATATGAGATGACGCTTGCTGAATATATGCGTAGGAAATGGTATGGAGTTTCTGCTCCACATGAGGTAAGTGAAGAATCACATCAAACTATATATGAGAAGTATTACAAACACACACCACCTAGTTTTGAACATGGATTGAGAGTTCTTGAATGTCAAAGATTATTTGCTGATGATGATGAATCTGATAGTGACTCTCTGTTCCAAACAGAACATATAGATGACCATGTGGATGATTGTGTGGATGATTCGCCTAATTCCATAAATGAATCTACCTCACAAGATTATTCACCCGACTTAGTAGTTGTTACTAGACAACTAGACTTCCAAAAGTTGCCTAATTTAGGGTTAGAATTGTGTGCTTCTAAAGTGTTGTTGGATTACTTTGCATCTAAGTACCCAGAGGACTTGCCTATTACTGATATCGTGCATGAATCAATTGATATTTCCCCAGTCTCAATAGAACCCCCATATTTTTTTCTTTATGCACTTCCATATGTAATAAAAACGTGGTTTAGGGGTAAATCTTGGTTTCTGACAGTTTCAGTGTACCCATTTTTTCATAAAATAATTGTGAAGCTGTCATTTTTAAATATTGTGTTTTGGGTCGATCCCAAGTTTTCAGGTTATTAGTTTATGCGGATCCGTTTTTGTACATTCCAGTAGGTATAATTATTTATTTATTTTTGTTTATTTATTTATTTATTATTTTTATTTATTTATTTTTGAATTTCCCATCTAAATTTTTACGTTGGATGACTCAATTACATTGAGGATATTGTAATATTTAAGAGTGGGGGAGTGAGTATTAACCTTTTTTTTTCTTTTTTTTAAAGGAATTTTCTTGCATATTGTGACCAGCTCTTGAGCGGGTCTAAAAAGATTATATATATATATATGTATATATATATATTATGACCAGTTGTGTAGCGGGTCTTTCTAAAAAAAAGAAAAAAAAATTCGTATGTCTTGTGTATGTGGCAGTTGTCATGACCAGCTGTGTAGCGGGTCTAAGTCACTTATTTTATAACCAGCTATGTAGCGGGTCAGTTTTCTACTTTGCTCGAGGACTAGCAAAATGTAAGTGTGTGGGAATTTGATGAGCATGAAAGTGCGACGCATTTTCACCCATAAATAATTAGTTGGGACTCATTTTATCACTAATAAACTTGTTTGTAGGTGTTTTTGTGAAATAAGCTCTAATGGAGAAAGTTGCTCGAAGAGTGATTTTTATACCCCGGAGGACGCGTATTATTTGGACTCTCAATGTCGGTTAAGGGGCACCTAAATTACTAAGGGGTGTCCAGTTGCTAAAGGGCACCTTCTTTGTTATTTGGAACCTGTGGATATTCGCACCCCACTCAGGATAGGGGCACTCCATCTTCATCTTCGTTTAAATGGAATTGGCGGGAAAAATTTGTTTCAAACAACCAGATTTAGGGTTCAAGTTTCGATCCGTTCTAGAGAGACTAAATGGATGAAACTTTAGGGAAAAACTTGATTTGACCTAACAGGTTTGATATGGGTCTTTGTTTCGATAAAAATTGGATGTAATTCGATTGGGAGTAAAATAGGATATTTGGCCGGAATTTGTCATCTTCTCGTGCATAACTCTCTGGATCAGATTCTGTCGAGTTGTTATTGAACTGGCTTATTGTTATGGGTTAGTATGGGCCAATTATGGTTAACTAAGGCTGGTAACTTGTTTAAATTAGAAAGCAGAGGGAGTTTCCACGTAGATTTGATGAAACGGAAAAGTGAAATATTCTCTAGATTTTTGGGAACAATATTGGAAAGATTCTACGAGATTTTATCGTTGTTTTGGCTTGAGACTTACCAGTTTGACTGAAACGGGGATGGTAAGTCATTTAGTTTCGAACAAAAAGGAAGAAATCGTGTCAAGATACAAAACACAGGAGGAGAGATTTTCACGAGACATTCAGGGGATTGCATAGGATTTAGACGTGTAATGGGTGTTAATTTGGAGTCTGCTATGCTGCAATAGGAACGTGTAGAAGATAAATATCGAGATTTGATAGCAAGGAAACATCTTGAGAAGAAATAAAAAGAAATTAAATCCGGTGGATTGAAGAGAAAATAAAGAAAATATTCTCGAATAATATTGAGTTACTGTGAAGATTTTTGGGTAGTTAATGCGGAGATTAGAGTTGCTGTCGGGTATAAAAAGGATTGTATAGGTTCACATAAAGGATATCGAGAGTCGGGGAGAAGAACTGAAGTTGCAGAGGAGATTTCTTTGTTGCTGCAGAGAAGAAGAAGAAGAAGAACATTCGACGCCAACTGACTGTCGCAGAGAACTGTCGTTTATAAACAGTACTCGTAACAGTCAGTTTGGCACGCTTGTTTTGAATTTGCAACAAATATTGTAACGGTGACCTCTGTAACGCCAATACTGAGTTGCAGATTAATTGTATTATTAGATTTCTTTAATAAAAACACCATTTGAGCTATGAATTATATTTTTGAGTGTTTTTTCATTATGAGAAGCTAAGCCCCAACACTGGGTCGACGGAGGAAGCCGAACTTTATACATGGGTGAATTTATTTTATTTTTCTATATGACTTTTTCATTAATTAAAATAGAATTTTGATTTGAAAAATTAGTTATCATTTTATTAGATGGGTCATGCTTGCTTAGATGTTTGATGTCCCAGGCTTACGATTTATAACTAATGTTTGGAGAATCAACCTTGGAAAAAATAAGAGTCGGTATTGTTTTATTTATTGAGCGATAATTGCTGAAGAATAAATAATTGAACATATTGATATTAATGCGGTGGAATCCTTGTCCCAGTAACTCTCTCTTTTATTTATTATTTTTGTTGAACCTTTAAATTTAATCTCAACAACGTCCTAGTGAACGACAACCTATTCACTACTACAACGACAAATTAAAAATCCTATTAAGCATCGCCATAGCGTAATGACTTCATTATTTCAATCCTTTCTTTATGCGACAAACATCTCAGCTAGGAGCCTAAGAATGATCTTCGGTATAGAATTCCTTCTCGCAATTCATAATTCGTCGCTTTGCTTTTTATTTGCCTCAAATATGTCACGAGGTAAATATCCTTTCATCAAATACTTGTTTTCCAATCTCCTTCATCTAATTATGTTTCTGCTTTTCCATTTTCCACGAGCATGATCTTTGTCTCCTCATCTTCTTTATTTACTGATGGCTCCATTAGTCGCTCTATATGGATATTTTTAATTTCGGAGTCGATAATCATGGAAGCTATAAAAGCCAAAGCATCAACATGTCTGTTGTTTCCTCTATATATGTGCCTCAATATTATATTTGGTATTCGAGAACAATATTCTTTCACAAGTTGTGAGTATTTATGCAACATGGGGTCACTTGCATTTTATATTTGTTCAATCCGCCGAACCACTAATTGTGAATTACTAGTGATCCTTACTTCTCCTAGCTGCATTTCATTAGCTAACCTCAAAGCATGTACTACCGCCTCATACTCTGTTTCATTATTGGTTGCCTTGTATTCTAATCGAAAATAATAAACTATTCTCGCCCCTCCTGGCGAATTAAATACGTACGATTCCAATTCCTCCATCTGAACTGTTTGAAGAATCGTCAACAAATATTTCCCATCTTCGTGGATAATTTTTTTTGAGCAAGTCTTCTGGGTCCGGACCATCTTCCTTCATATCCATCATTTCCTCTACTCCTTCATCTTCCTCCAAAGGAAATTCAGCTAGAAATTCTACAATTATGTTTGACTTCGTAGAAGTTTGAACTTCGTATTTCAGCCCGAATTGATCGATTTGTGTGTTCCATATTTCAATTCATACTACTCTATTCATTTTATTCATAACGGACTCTATCGGGACTCTAGTCAGTACCTTGATTTTATGGGTCTGAAAGTAAGTTCGCGGTTTCTGTGATGCGTATACCAAGGCTAATATCAACTTTTCGATCTTTGGATAATTCCTCTCAGAGGAATTAAAAGTTTTGCTGACATAAAATATTGGATTCTCTACTTCTTCATAATAGCACTAAGAAAATTGGATGTAGGTGCGATACAAATTAGTTACTCCTCCCATGGTTCTGGCTTATGTAAGATTGACAATTTGATGAGGTATTGTTTGATGTTTTTCAAATCCTTCTCGCAATCCTGTGTCCATATAAACTTCGCTCTTATCTTCAAAATATCAAAGAAGTGTTTGCATTTGTCCGATGATCTTGAAATGAATCTTCTTAAGGCTGTTAACTGTCCATTTAGTTTCTGTACATATTTTATGGTAGCTAGGGATGGCATATCCAATATTTCTTGCACCTTAATTAGTCGGATCTACTTTCTTTCCTTTCTTCGAGACTATATGACCAATGAATTTTGCTGACTCAACCCCGAAGATACATTTTGCAGGATTTATCTTCATCTTATATCCCTCATTTGTTCAAAAATCTCCTTCAAATCTTCAATGTGATCTCCAGATTCTTTTGTCTTCACGGGCATATCATCAACATAGACTTCCTTTCTTCGAGACTATATGATACATCATTGCTCGGTTGAACCCACCAAGCATTGGTATGTCAAGTTTGGTTGTCATATTTTAGTGAAGCAAAACTCATTTATGAGTCGCTTGATTTATATGTACTAGAGTCAACTTTGTATAGGTTAGCTTGAAAGTATTAGGATGAGAGATTACAAGTATTGCGAAGACTTGAAGATGTGAAGAAGAAGATGGGGCTACAACAACAACATAATCCTTCCACTAGAGGTTAATGATATTTGACTTGAACTGTTTCATTCCCTAATGTATCTTTCAAGTCATGCATATTGAAAACATAAAACTGCGAAGCATGAATACTCTAGATAGACATAGTATTAAGGAATACAATATGAAGTTTCTTTCTTAACCATTAAACTTTGTATATAAGACATCAACATAATCGTATGAATGCAATTGTGATTATGTATGGGTATAAGGTGAGGATTTCATCCTAGGGAACAATGTTTACATGTGTTCTATGGAAGTAAGTTCATGATACGTGTTGTGAACCGAAAGGGAAATCGCCAGGCATTATTAGGGTTGTTCTTCATTGCATATCTTATGAACGACCAATATGTGTGATGTGTATAACCGTTCATAACTTGTATGTGTTCTTGGTAAAACTATTCACATAAGGCCTGAGTTTTGTATTGGTATAACTTTTATTAGTAAAACCAATCTTAAGTAATCACATGGGGTATGATCGGGTTGTGTATGTCTGAACTTATTACTGGGAAGAGGGGAACCGATCCTAGTAAGAGGTGCAGTGCATCACAAGGGGGAACCGATCCTTGAATGAGGTGCATCAAGGTTTATGGAAGAAAGGGGAACCGATCCTATGAACATGTGCAGCAAAGTTTTGGAAAGGTGGAACCGATCCTATGAACATGTGCAACAAATTTTTGGGAAGGGGGAACCGATCCTATGGACATGTACAATGCATACAAGTTAAATACCATATATATGTGGGGAACCGATCCTAGTACCTAGTCAGCCGTTTCTTTGGTAACCTAGTGTAACTATGTACAATACTCACATGGAAACCCATGAGATGTGATTGAGTGGAACTTGATCAATCACATAGTTCTTGAAAGTCAGATGAACAAATTCTAAAGTTGTTTGGAACTGTGGTAAATAGGTTTCAAGTGAGCAAGCATGGTAAAGACTTGCAAGAGTAAGATGTCGGCACTCTTTGAACACGGTGCATTAATGCTTATTCAATTTTGTTCAAAGATATTCCTTAAAATCTAAGAAGGAAGTAAATCCCAAGATCGAATTTAAATAAGTTAAGAATCTTTTTAATTAAGGGTTTTAATTATATATGAAAAATAAGAATTGGTAATGTGCATTTGCTAATTAGATTTCGATCATTATTTTTGGACAGTGCATTCACAGGAATTATGAAAACCGAATCTGGTGGAGTAATGAAAATATCTTGAGAATATTTTCGGTTTTGGAAAATCCTTGGTGTCCAAACTTCCTTGTCTATAAATACTTTGAGTTTGCATTTCTAGCAAACTAATCCTGCGTAACCTAGACTTCCTCTTTTGTCTTTGTTACTGGTGAGGCACCTATCGGAAAGGAGAGTAATCTAATTAGGTAAAATCTCTTACGGCCACTCAGTTTAAAGTCTTCTTTGGGATTGAGAAGCTCTAGTGCGACTTGGCGGGAAACTAGATATTGCGGTTTATCTTTAGATTTCTTATTGATTTGATTGACTAATAAAGGTTGAATCTTGATTGCACCTTGTTTGTTTATGCTTGAGAATATTCTCTTCTGATATAAGATTCACTCAAACTAGTTCAAGGTTTCGACATGGATCTTTAGACTATTGTTAGATCTAAAGACGGTCTTGTGATAATCTATTGTTAACAGACTCCGTTATGTGTGTGATTGATCACAATAGATTCAAGTGATTGTGTGCAGGTGTTTATTGAAGATCTAAAGAAGATATTGAAGATTTCTTACTTGGTGTTTTTATAATATTTGGTGTGCACAATACTTGTTTAGGAAAAAGAGGATCCAATTAATAATCGGTTAACCTTGTGGTAGATTGGATTGATTAATTGAGGAAGATCGGCATCAACACATATCACTTGGTTGAAGAGTGTTGTTGGCTTAATCTTAGTGATTGCCTTTGGGTGATTTAACGTAAGATAGATCTTGGAACCTGGCAAAGGAGTTTATGTTAAGAAAAACAAGGGAACCTTTGCGCAACTCATATCACTTGGTTGAAGAGAGTTGATACCAAATAGATTTGTTGTTCCTTTACTGTTTAGAATACGATCCAAAGGAATTGGTCCAAGTACATGACTTGTTTACAGGTTGGAGGCGTAGGAATACTGAGGGAACTTGGTGAACTATAGGTTTAGTTGCTTGGTCTCAACTATACGAAGTTGTATTATTTTGTATAGCGGCTTAATTCTGAGAGTATTCAATTCTGGACTAGGTCCCGGGGTTTTTCTGCATTTGCAGTTTCCTCGTTAACAAAATCTTGATGTTTCATTTACTTTATATTTCCGCATTATAATTGTTTTATTATAGTTAAAGTAAATTGCACAAACGTTAATTCCTATTTACTTGATACGTGAATCCTATTGAGTTTGGTTAGGTCCGAACCTTTGTATCAAGTAAACATACTTTGTTGTTGTATTGTCTCGATCTAGTATCCATAGGCGATCACACAAAGTGTGAACTGATTTGTTGTATTGTCTCAACTCAGTATATAGAAAATCACTTTCGGGGAAAGGACTTATAGGAAGGAAAATTTATAGCTTAAGGTATATTTGGGGTACCCTCGCCTTTTCACTATATGACCTATGAATTTTGCTGACTCAACCCCGAAGATAAATTTTGCAGGATTTATCTTTATCTTATATTCCCTTATTTGTTCAAAAATCTCCTTCAAATCTTCAATGTGATCTCCAGATTCTTTGATCTTCACGGGCATATCGTCAACATAGACTTTCATCTTCGTATGCACCCATCTAACGAAGATCTTTTCTACCATTCGCTGATACGTTGCTTGGTAGGCTCGGAAAGATACCTACTATTGTGTATACTGCAAGTGCACAGTGTCGACAAGCAACACAGGGCAAGCACAGGTCGAACCACAGAGACTTGGAGAGTGTAGAAGTTGATTCTAAATCCTGATTCATAGAGTAACCAAAAGGGGTTTGTTTTTGTCGATACGACGATATGATTTTCAAGTGACTGAAATAATAAAAGTAAAAGATGCAAATAGAAAGATATGTAAACAATGATAATATGGATACTAGGGTATTCAAATCCACCAATAACCTATGATATGCATTCAACTTGTAATATTATTCTTGTCCTTATAGTAGATTCAAGTCTACCGTATAACTAAGGTATTTCTCCAATGGATAATTTAATCACAACTAAAGTATTTCTCCAAAGCATTAATTGTCTAATTAAGCACAACTAATCTAAAGATCAATATTTGGTTAAGCATGAGTTGTAGCATAATCAACATAGAGATATTCTAACTACAATGGATACATGGCATACATTGTGAGAGCAAGATGTTGACAAACTTGGATTAAATTATATCTTTAAACAATTCTAAACTTTCAAGAACAAGATACAAGATATGAATACATACCAATGAGATTAGGCTTCATCTAAACCCTAGTAAATGAAACTAGAACATGAAGAACATTACAACAAAACTTAAATTTGATAAACTAACATGAACAAGCTATTCTTGGATGATTTTTCAACACAATAACCCTCTCTATTTATACACAAAAATTCTCTCTCACTTGGATTCGAATTTTGGCAATTATTTACTCAACAAAACATGTTTTCTCACTGATGGATGTTTTGGAATACAATGAGGTGGATGTTTTGGAATCCAATGGTGGTGAGGTGGATGTTTTGGAATCCAATGGGGTGAGGTGGATGTTTTGGAATCCAATGGTGGTGAGGTGGATGTTTTGGAATCCAATGGGGTGAGGTGGATGTTTTGGAATCCAATGGTGGTGAGGTGGAAATGGATTTGGGTCTTGGGTTTTGGATCATGGGTTTTGGATTATGGGTAGTTTAATCCCATGTATTGTAAACAGGTTGCCACTAATGCGCGAACGGGTTGCAACACTTCCAACTTTCTTCTCTTTTGTCTTCTCAATTCTTCCAAGCTTTATTTAGTACTTAAAAACACAAAATTAATTAATACAAATATTTATTCTTGAAGATGGTAAAAATGCAGAATTTGGGATAATATATGACTTTGAAGCGCGAAAGATGAGTTAAGTGCCAATGAAAAGGTGTATGAATATGCAATATTTGGCACTCATCAAATACCCCCAAACCTGAATTTTACTTGTCCTCAAGTGAAACAGATATCCAGAAATCCTAACTATACCACTGTCGCTGGTCTCTCGAATGCATTTAGCGTATGCATCAAGCCTTTAAACCCCTAGGTGTCCCTAGTGGACGAGTTGTAGTCTCGTGAGGGCCTACCAAAGATGTACCCACAAAACCTTCTCCAAATTCAGAGCATCCATAGAAATGTCTTCGTCTTCGGTCTTCAACTGTAGATGATGAACTTCGGAATTTCGTAGAACCTTGATAATTTGTGACATTTTTTTTTTTTTTTTTTTTTTTTTTTTTGGTGATCGTCAGATACCAAACACAAGATCCGAGACAAAATAATTTTTTAGGGACCCGCTACACAGCTGGTCATCATTTTTTTTTTTTTTTTTTGTTTTTGTTGACCCGCTACACAGCTGATCATCAGATACCAAACACAAGATCCGAGACAAAATAATTTTTTAGGGACCCGCTACACAGCTGGTCATCATTTTTTTTTTTTTTTTTTTTTTAGAGACCCACTACACAGCTGGTCATAAAAAAATGCAAAAGACTACAAAGGATCCTACAAAAGACCCGCTCCACAACTGGTCATAAAAAAATGCAAAAGACTACAAAGGATCCTACAAAAGACCCGCTCCACAGCTGGTCATAAAAAAATGCAAAAGACTACAAAGGATCCTACAAAAGACCCGCTACACAGCTGGTCATAGAAGATAAAAAAAAAAACAAAAAAAATGCAAGACAGATGGTCATAGAAAAGACTCACAATGCCATATGCAAATACTCCCCAAACCTAAATCTAACATTGCCCTCAATGTTTCAAAATATGATAGAAACAACAACAAACCATGAGAACAAAACAGATTCAAAGGAAAGAGATTACCAGATGCCAAACCAAAGACAGTGGAGTATGTCTAAAGCAACCAGCAGGGAAGATATCTGTGGTATGTACAAGGGGTGAACTTTTCAGTCCACATAGATCGGATCAGCAAGATGAGTTGTTTCAATCTCAGGTGGAATTGGTTCAAGGAACGGCTTCAGTCTCTGCCCATTGACCTTGAAGACATTCTTGGTTGTTACATCTTCTAGTTCTACAGCCCCATGGGGGAAAATTGTTCGCACCACGAACGGGCCTGTCCATTTAGAACGTAATTTTCCTGGAAAAAGGTGCGGTCGTGAGTTATACAATAGAACTTTTCTGTCCCGGAGTGAATGACTTGCGCAAAATGCGTTTGTCATGGAACACCTTCATTCTTTGTTTGTACATTTTTGCATTATCATATGCATCATTTCTTAACTCTTCCAACTCATTGAGTTGAAGCTTCCTTTGGGTGCCACTTTATCTAGATCAAAGTTCAGTTTCTTTTACACCCAATATGCACGATGTTCTAACTCTACAGGGAGATGACAAGATTTACCGTACACAATTCTGTAAGGGGACATACCAATGGGGGTCTTGTATGCAGTTCTATAGGCCCATAAAGCATCATTCAATCTTAAAGACCAATCTTTTCTAGACGGGTTAACCGTCTTTTCTAGAATGTGCTTAATCTCCCTATTTGAAACCTCTACCTGGCCACATGGTCCGTGGATGATATGGGGTTGCAACTTTATGAGTTATGCCATACTTACGGACTAAGGACTCAAAAGGCCTATTGCAGAAATGTGAACCACCGTCACTGATTATAGCTCTAGGGGTGCCAAATCGAGAAAATATGTTTTCCTTTAAGAACGAAAGTACCACCTTGTGGTCATTAGTTTTGGTTGCAATTGCTTCTATCCACTTAGAAACATAGTCAACAGCAACAAGAATGTACAACTTTCCTTCGAGCTAGGAAACGGACCCATGAAATCAATGCCCCATACATCAAATAGCTCAACAATCAAAATGGGTTGTAAGGGCATCATGTTTCGTTTTGATATACTTCCCAATTTCTGGCACCGGTCACAAGAAATACATAATTCATGGCTATCCTTAAACAATGTTGGCAAGTAAAAACCACTCTGCAAGATCTTTGCAGCAGATTTTTCTTTGCACTAAAGTGGCCTCCACATGCTTGATCATGACAAAAAGAGATGACATCCCTTTGTTCAGAGTTGGGGACACATTTCCTAATGATTTGGTCGGGCAGTATTTGAAAAGAGATATGGGTCATCCCATAGGAAATGTTTCACTTCGGCCAAGAACTTAGACCGGTCTTGTTTAGACCAATGAAGTGGCATCCTACCTGTAGCAAGGTAGTTCACGATGTCGGCAAACCATGGCATTTCGGAAACTAGCATCAGTTGTTCATCTGGGAAAGATTCTCTAATAATCTCGATTCATTAGTAGACTCGACATTCAATCTAGATAAGTGATCGCAACAACATTCTCTCGACCCTTTTTTATCTCGAATTTCGAGGTGGAACTCTTGTAACAAGAGTATCCATCGAATTAGACGAGCCTTGGCATCTTTTTTAGATAAAAGATATCTCAATGCGGCATGGTCAGAATATATGATGATTTTAGATCCTATCAAATAAGATCTAAACTTATCTAATGCAAACACAACAGCTAGCATCTCTTTTTCGGTTGTTGAATAATTCATTTGTGCCTCATTCAGTGTCTTACTAGCATAGTAGATCACATAGGGTTGTTTGTCAACTCGATGACCTAAGACAGCTCCAACAGCAAAATCATATGCGTCACACATGATTTCAAAAGGCAATTTCCAATCAGGAGGTCGGACTATAGGGGCCGAAGTTAAAAGAGTTTTGAGCTCCTCCCAAGCATGCACACAAGCATCATCAAACACAAATGCAACATCTTTACCGAGTAGATTACACAATGGCCTTGAGATCTTACGAAATCTTTGATGAATCTACGGTAGAAACCAAAGATGGCCTAAAAATGATCTAACCTCCCTCACAGAGCGAGGTTGAGGCAAGTGTTGAATGATATCAACCTTGGCTTTATCTACTTCTATGCCTTTTTCTGAGATGATATGCCCTAGAACAATGCCTGAGTCAACCATGAAATGACATTTTTCCCAATTCAAGATCAAATTCTTTTCTTTACACCGAATAAGCACACGAGTAAGATGATGCAAACATTCATCAAAAGAAGAGCCAAAGACAGAAAAATCATCCATGAAGATTTCAAGAAACTCATCTATCATGTCTGAAATATGCTCATCATACATCTTTGAAAAGTAGCAGGTGCATTACACAACCCAAAAGGCATACGACGATAAGAAAATGTTCCATACGGACAAGTAAATGTGGTCTTATGCTGATCTTCGGGTGCTATGTGAATTTGGTTGTAGCCTGAATAGCCATCTAAGAAACAATAGTACCTATGTCCCGACAACTTTTCTAGCATTTGATCAATGAAGGGCGGCGGAAAATGGTCTTTCTTAGTTCTTGTGTTCAATTTCCTATAGTCAATACAAACTCTCCACCCTGTAGTTACACGGGTGGGGACAAGCTCATTCTTCTCATTTTGAACTACAGTAATGCCAGACTTCTTGGGTACCACTTGAATGGGACTGACCCACTTGCTATCGGGAACTGGGTATATGATACCCGCATCAAGAAGCTTTATGATCTCACTCTTAACAACCTCTTTCATGTTAGGATTGAGACGCCTTTGCATCTCCCTAGATGGTTTGGCATTGTCCTCAAGGTTTATATGGTGCATGCAATCAGTGGGGCTTATGCCTTTAAGGTCCGAGATGGTCCATCCTAATGCTTCTTTATGCTCCTTAAGCACTTCTAAAAGTTTTCTTTCCTGTTTTGTATCTAAGGCAGATGAAATGATTACAGGCAAAGTATTAGAAGGTCCCAAAAAAACATATTTAAGAGTATCAGGCAATGGTTTCAGTTCGAGCTTTGGTGGCTCAACAAGAGATGGAACAGACTTGGATTCCAAGAGTGGAAGTGGTTCCACTCTAGCTTTCCACTTAGAAGTGTCCATGAGTGGTGTGGATTCAAGCAAAGTATTCACTTCACTTATGTATTCATCATCAAACAGATCTAGGTTGAAATTATTCAAACAAGCATCCAAAGGGTCAACAGACATGCTACTAGGTAGCGACTCCTGAATCAAACTTTCAATCATGTTGATTTCATGCACATCATTATCATCATCAAGATCTAAATGTTGTTGGCTAGCATTGAAAACATTCAACTCCACAGTCATATTACCAAATGACAACTTCAAGACTCCATTACGGCAGTTAATGATTGCATTGGACGTCGCTAAGAAAGGACGTCCCAAAATGACAGCGAGAATGTGACTGTCGGGGTTTTGCATGAGTTGAGTATCTAAAACGATGAAGTCCACAGGAAAGTAAAATTTATCAACCTTAATCAAAACATCTTCTACCACACCACGTGGCACTTTGACGGATCTGTCCGCCAATTGCAGAGTTATAGGTGTTGCCTTCAACTCTCCAAGACCTAACTGCACATATACTGAATATGGAAGTAAATTCACACTTTCCCCTAAGTCTAACAACGCCTTCTTAACCGTATGGTCACCTATTTTGCATGTGATAGTTGGACTACCTCGGGTCTTTAAACTTAGGTGGTGTGTTGCTTTGAATGATTGCACTCACTTGCTGGTGAGAAAAGCACGCTTATGCACATGAAGCTTTCGCTTTTTGTGTGCATAGATCCTTAAGGAATTTAGCATAAGCGGGGACTTGCTTGATTGCATCAAGAAATGGGATGTTGATGTTAACTCGTTTGAACATTTCTAAAATCTCGTTGTACTTTGTGTACTCTCTTTTTGTTGCACCAATCTTTGTGGGAATGGAGCAACAGGTACATGAGATGGTGTAGAGACATTAGAATTATGGTAATTCTTATGTTGCTCAGATTTGTTTTCAACAATAGGTGTTTTCTGTGGTATTTTATGCACTGGTGAGTCTGATGTAGACTCACTCGACTGTGGTACACCTACATTGTTTTCAACAACTTTACCACTACGAAGAGTGGTGACAGCATTTACTTGATTATTGGAGGCCTCATTTCGAGTTGAATTTTCCGCACGATATACATTTTTGGATTTTGTTGGGGTTGACTAGGAAGTTTGCCTTTGTCTCTTTCATTCAATGATTCACAAATTTGACCCATTTTAAGTTCTAGACTTGAAAAACGTTGGTCTGTGGTCTTTTGAAGTTGTACCAAATTTTGGGTCAACAAACCGAAACTTTCTTGAAGCTAGGCTTTTTCTCTGCAGGTCTTGAGAATGTGGTTGCACTTGGGGGTTTCTAGGATAAGGGTATCCTTGGTTATTATTTGATGTTCCCCCTTGCACATGCCCCTTAGACCATGAAAAGTTAGGGTGATTTCTCCACCCTGGGTTGTAGGTCTGAGAATATGGGTTGTTCTCTTGCCTTTGGTACAATACATTGGCTTCCTCGGTTTTAGATTCTTGAAATGCATGGAGGTCTGGACAAGTGTCCACTAGATGGTCTGAACTATGGCATGCGGCACAAGTGGCCATTTCAATTTGACTACGGAGAGTAGGGATATTAGTTTTTCCATTCTTTTCTAGCTCTAGCTTTTCTATTCTCCTGGCCAAGGATGCCATCTTTGCACTTCCTTCGAAGTCAGAGTCAATTCTATGAACATTGGATGAAAGGGTAATCCTATTTGGTTCACGGGGGGATTCCCACTGCTGAGTCTTTTCAGCGACTTCGATTAAGAAATCCCAAGACTCATCAGCAGTTTTTTTCAATAAATTGACCATTGCACATGGTCTCAACTGTAGTTCGGTTTTTGACATCTAAACCTTCATACAAAATTTGCACAAGTCTCCATTTTTCAAAACCATGGTGAGGACATTGGAGCAATAATTCATTGAATCTCTCCAAGTATTTTGCCAAAGTTTCCTCCTCTAATTGCACAAAACTATTTAGACTTTGATGAATTGTCGTAGTCTTATGGTTTGGGAAGAACTTTTTGAAGAACTCTTTCGTAAGAGCATCCCATGTATGAAATGACTGTGGCTGTTGAGCACACAACCAAGTCTTGGCTTTGTCTATCAAAGAAAAAGGAAAAAGTTTCATTTTGAGGTGCTCATCCGTCATTTGGTTGATCCGAAGAGTCCCACAAATTTCCTCGAACTCTCTCACATGGTGGTAGGGATTTTCAGCTTCAACCCCTTTAAATTTAGGCAACATATTGAGGATACTTGCCTTTAGCTCAAATTGTCCATCAATAGCTGGTAAGACAATGCACGAGGACTGGGTTGTCCTCGTTGGGTACATGTAGTCCTTTAGACTACGGACTGGGTTTCTTGGTTCTCCCATTGTTTCGGATGGGTTTGGACTTCTCATTCTTCAGAACTATGTATTTCAATTAACTCTTCTTGACTGATTCTAACTAGTCGGCGTGTATGGTCTCTAAAAGACACAATCATAGCCTAGCTAGCACATCAAGCATGTTAACCATTCACCTAGAATGCAAGTTCTATGCAATCACAAACAAGGATGACTCCACCATAGTAAACCTACTGATTTCTAGCAAACAAAAAGCATGATGGCTCCACTTAGATTGTTTTCTAGACCAGCTTCTAATCCTTCGAAAGGGAATTCGTTACAATCTGAGCAAACCCCTCTGGAATCAATCCGAGTTTAAGTAAATTGAATAGAGGCGAGGGAAGCTGCTAGAGCTTTGATACCCAAGGCCTCACCGTATTACAAGGCGGCGCATCACGCATTCAATTCTGAAACCGTCATGAACTTCAAGTATGCTTAAAGAGTAACCAATATTTTTCAAATGACTTTCCTACTAAGCTCGTTACCTTATAGGTCTTGTTCTATTCAAAATTTTAAAGCTTAGGTTCGCGTATGTATCGTTTTCCTAAGGCGGGCAAGAAGAGAACGGTGATGAAATCCGAACCCTTATCTTGTATGGCCAGTCCTTGCCCTTTACTAGGAAAATAAAGCAGCCGTATTCAATTCCTCAACATATATGCAAACGAAGGAATACAGTAACTCGCTAACAAGGGATTCGCGAGTGTTTCGACAAACTTACCTCCCGTTCCAAACGGGGGATGAACCGTTGTTGTCGACTCGGGCCACGACTCCTATGTCATGAACGAACCCGAGGGGCCGAGGTGATATTGTAATCACCGTCCTTCTCTGCAAACAGTTGATATTTAATAATACCCTTCCGTAGGGTTTAAAAATAAAAAATAAAAATAGAATGTCCAAGTCCAAAGTAAAGTGCAAAAGAAAAAGAAAATTACAAGAGTAAAGGAATCCTAATACAAACTAAAAATAAATAAAATAAACTCTCTTTTTTTTTTTTTTTTTTTTTTTATTAAAATAAAAACTTCTTCCGCTTTCTTTCGCTTCCTTTCCTTCGCCTTTACAACAGCTACTCAGGCACCTGTTGAGCTCAAAAGAGGTAGTTAGGGTTTCGAAGTTTTAAAGCAAAAGCAAAATAAAATAAAATAAATCAAAACAGTGAAATTGTTGTTAATAGTTGCGTTACTAAAACGATGAATAGTGAACTATCGTTGCTACAGTAACGGTACCAGATGAAGAACACGAAGAACAGACGCTTCAGAACTGTCGTTCTGAAGAACACGAAGAACGACACAGAGAATAACTGTCGTTGTTTAACAGTGACACAATGAATAACTGTTGTTGAAGTGCGACAGTTTTATGCGACTGTTCGGGGCGACGTTTTTTTTTTCTGAATACGCTACAATAATAGCGACTTTTGTACAGCGTTTTATCTACAGTAAAATGCTACAGTTCCAGGAGACAATTTATGAACAGTGACAGGAGACAGAAACTTGAACTACACTTCTACCAAATCCCCGACAACGGCGCCAAAAACTTGGTAGGCTCGGAAAGATACCTACTATTGTGTATACTGCAAGTGCACAGTGTCGACAAGCAACACAGGGAAAACACAGGTCGAACCACAGAGACTTGGAGAGTGTAGAAGTTGATTCTAAATCCTGATTCATAGAGTAACCAAAAGGGGTTTGTTTTTGTCGATACGACGATATGATTTTCAAGTGACTGAAATAATAAAAGTAAAAGATGCAAATAGAAAGATATGTAAACAATGATAATATGGATACTAGGGTATTCAAATCCACCAATAACCTATGATATGCATTCAACTTGTAATATTATTCTTGTCCTTATAATAGATTCAAGTCTACCGTATAACTAAGGTATTTCTCCAATGGATAATTTAATCACAACTAAAGTATTTCTCCAAAGCATTAATTGTCTAATTAAGCACAACTAATCTAAAGATCAATATTTGGTTAAGCATGAGTTGTAGCATAATCAACATAGAGATATTCTAACTACAATGGATACATGGCATACATTGTGAGAGCAAGATGTTGACAAACTTGGATTAAATTATATCTTTAAACAATTCTAAACTTTCAAGAAAAAGATACAAGATATGAATACATACCAATGAGATTAGGGCTTCATCTAAACCCTAGTAAATGAAACTAGAACATGAAGAACATTACAACAAAACTTAAATTTGATAAACTAACATGAACAAGCTATTCTTGGATGATTTTTCAACACAATAACCCTCTCTATTTATACACAAAAATTCTCTCTCACTTGGATTCGAATTTTGGCAATTATTTACTCAACAAAACATGTTTTCTCACTTGATGGATGTTTTGGAATACAATGGGGTGAGGTGGATGTTTTGAAATCCAATGGTGGTGAGGTGGATGTTTTGGAATCCAATGGGGTGAGGTGGATGTTTTGGAATCCAATGGGGGTGAGGTGGATGTTTTGGAATCCAATGGTGGTGAGGTGGAAATGGATTTGGGTCTTGGGTTTTGGATCATGGGTTTTGGATTATGGGTAGTTTAATCCCATGTATTGTAAACAGGTTGCCACTAATGCGCGAACGGGTTGCAACACTTCCAACTTTCTTCTCTTTTGTCTTCTCAATTCTTCCAAGCTTTATTTAGTACTTAAAAACACAAAATTAATTAATACAAATATTTATTCTTGAAGATGGTAAAAATGCAGAATTTGGGATAATATATGACTTTGAAGCGCGAAAGATGAGTTAAGTGCCAATGAAAAGGTGTATGAATATGCAATATTTGGCACTCATCATTGCTCCTGCGTGTTTTAGTCCGAATGGGATTCTTGTGTAACAAATAACCCTCTTGGAGTGAAGAAATATGTATGTTATGGATCTTCTTCTGCCAGTGGTGTTTGATTATAACCCGATTATCCATCCATCAATGAGAGACGGTGATATTTATGTTGATTCCACCATCTGTGGTATATTGGGTAAAGGGAAGCTGTCTTAGGAAAAACTGTGTTTAAGTAACTGAAATCAATGCAGATTCGTATCCCCTTATCTTGCTTTGGTACTATTACCATGTTCGCAATCCAGTCTAGGTATTTCGCTGGTCGTATAATTCCCGAATCTATCATATTATGGAGCTTCTTTTCTATCTGTTCATGATATGTTTTTGTTATTTTTCTTATCCTATGCCTTATTGGTTTTATCGCTGGGTTTAAGTTTATCTTATGACAAGCAACAAGTGGATCAATCCATGACATTTCATCCATACTCCACACAAATATATCTTGATATTCTTGTAATAATTTTGTTAATTTCTTCTCTTCATCCAACTCCATCTTCGTTCCAATCTTCACCATTTTCTTATTTTCGTCACTCCCCAAGTTTATTTCCTTCCTAGGCCCTACAGCTGCGAAGTTCATGATTGGCTCACCAAGTGGAGATGGTTCCTTTAACTTCTATAAGGAGTCTCCCTCCTTTTCGGGAATATCACTTGGTATGGCCCATCCTTCTTTCGCTTTGGTCATGTATACCATCAATTCTTTTTTTTTGTTTTGCTTCCAACACCCTTTTTTTCTTCTCCTTCTTCATTTTTAGCTTTTCTTCGTAGTTATGAACGTCATTTTCGCTGCAATCTCTTGCATCTTTTAAATCTCCTTTTATCTCGCATATTCCGCTTGGCATTGGGAACCTAATTGCTTGATGAAACGTTGACGCAACCCCTTTTATACCATGTACACAGGGTCTTCCTATGAGCGAATTGTAAGGTGAATCTATATTCACCACACAAATAGTAACTTCAGTCTCCAATTCTCCTGCTAAGATCTTCACAATCAATTCACCCTTTGGCCTTGACCCAACTCCATTGAACACATAAATGTTGTAAGTGGATGGCACGAGATCAAAATCTTTATACCCCATGGTCTTGAATGCATGGTAAAAGAGAATATCTACCAAACTCCATGTATCCAGTAATATCTTGTCCATCGCCCACGTCTTTATGTCTCTAGTAGGATCATCCTCCCATCGCGAATGATTGCCGAAGGTTAAGGTTATAACCAACTAATCCGTATGCGAAGCTCCTCCTTCGGGTGCATCCAATGCTGAAAACTAGATTGCCCACTTCTTCCATTCCTCCAATGGTCCTTTCTTCGCACAACACTAAATATTTTGTTCCCATCGAAATCTCTCTTATGAACTCTTCTTAACACATTATCATGAAAATTCTCAATGTTCTTCGCAGAATGTCTTATTGAATTGCAGTTCAACCTTTGCGCTACTCCTTCTTTTTCGATACGATATACTGGTACATCCTGCTAGTTTTCTTTGGTTTCACGATCGAATTGGAGGTGGTGGTGGCAGTGCCTGGTGTTCTAAGAAATGGGTTAACTTTCCTTATTCAATCAAACGAAGTATCATTCTTCGGACATTTCTGCAACCATTAGTATGGTACCCGTGGAAATGATGATATCTGCAGAATTCGTGACTCCTTATTCCTGGTGGTGGCTCCATCCCCATATTCAGAGAAATATGAATTTCTTCAGTTAATAAAATTGCTTCCCATACCTTTTCTACAGTTGTATTAAGTCTAGGAAGTTTCACATCTTCGAATACAGGTGCATTTGGATTTCGTTCTTTGAATATTTGATTTTGGCTATTTCTTCGCTGGTCTCCCGAATTATTGCCTCGTTGGTCATAGTTTCTTTGCTTTGATTCTTCGTATCCTCTATAAATTTGATTGATCCATTCTTGGTCTCTACTTGATACAGCTACTAATTTTGCTTGATTTGCATTTGAAGGTTCCCCTTTTTCATATTTCGATTCGTTTTCCACTGCATGTGTCATTCGTGGAAGAAGACGCGAAGCTCCTTCTTTTGACGGAATTTGTGTTTCGTTAACCACTTTTTGTTTCTCCTCTAGTTCTATGTATTCTTCCTGGTACTCCCTCAATTCATTCATTGTTAAGGAGTTTTTAATTATGAATATTTGGGTGTACAAGAGATCGGTTGGGATCAGTGAATTTACGAAAGCCAAAATAAAAAAAGTCTCATCTACCCTTCCAGCAAGTTCGCTACAAACAGTCCTCTATCTCGTCACAAGACCTCGCAGACTTTCGCCGGGTCTTCTCCTTAGGTTGAATAAGGTTTTGATTCCTGGTCTTAACATGTTATTTCTGATGGAAGTAGTCATGAATATCCAATGCAAATATCTAAATGTATAAATGGACCTTTCTGGAAATCCATCAAACCAAGCCAATGCCTCTCCTGTCAGACTTACTGGAAAATATTTACACTTTACTGCATCATTTCGTCCCCACTGCATTAACGAGAGAGTGTGATGTTTTAAGTGTTGTACCGCACTTTCTGTTCCGCTGAATATGCTTTAGAAGGTTGGAAATTTACATCTCGCAGGGATCCTTGCATGCAATATTTCGTAAGTAAATAGAAATTTATCTGCTTCTTCGATTGCTTCTGCCAACTGCACCCTTCCTCCTCTTCGCAGATTATTTATCATCGTCCTCATTTCTCAGAATTTGTTCAAGACTGCTTGGTTCAAATTTCCTTCGCCTCCCTCAGGTATGTATCTTCTTTCTTCTTCGCGTATTTTTTCTTATTCGCGTCTTCTTTCTTCTTCAAATCTTCGCCTTTTATCTTCCCACCTGGTTTCTTCTAGCGCTCTCCTCAAAAACAATTCTTCGTTATTCTCTCTTCGGCGACGTCTTCTTCACTCTCTTCTTTCCTCATCATCATCAGTTATTTTGAGTATGTCGTCCCTTTGGCGTAAATACCTCCTTCTTTATGAGCTTGTTTTCGTCCTTCAGTCTAACTTTTATACCCGCGAATCGTTGATTGTTCTTTCTTCGTTGAGCTGACAATTTTCTTACATTAAAGTGGCATTTTTTTCTTGCAAGTCTTGTTCGCTACTCCACCAGATATTTCTCTCTTTCTCTTTCCTGATGAATTGTCTCTCTCAACTTCTCTAATGATATATTTTCTTTATCTACATTCTCCTCCCTTTCCTCATGGACTTGATCTTCTCCCACAATAGTTTCTGTATCAGTAGTGTGGAATGATTCTTCTATGTATCTATCTTCGTTAGCATTACCACCTTGCTGTTGGAGTGCACCGCATCCCTCTCATGCGACTGAAGTTTTCCCTATATCCATTCTTCCTCTTCGTCTTTCTTCCATTCGTTTACTCCTTCTTGTTGTTATCACGTGCTTAGATCTGTTTGCTACTCCCGTCATTCCAAATCTTTAGCTGGTGTTTTCTAACTGAACTTCTACTTCCAATACCGTACCGAGTTTCTCAACTCACTGAGTCTCTTATGAACCTTGACCGATGATGAATATTTCAACCAAATTTGTTATAAACTCCTCCTCTCTAAGTAATAAAAAACCATAACAAATCTCTCAAATTTTTTGCTATATTGTAGATCTTGATCTTAAATATAAGTAAAACTCTCACAACTTATGAAATCGAACTTTTGAAGAATATAATAGAAAAACAACTTATCAAGAAATCAAGTAAAGAAGATTCAAAACTAAGTTTCCTTTGGAAATCTCAGGTGTAAACTCCCAAACCCAACTCCCTGTTTCTAGACGCCAAAATGTAACTGCAAGAAATCTCACAGTCACACCCGAATTATTATCAGTTAAAGTTCTAAGACATTTTAACGAGATTGAATTCAAAGTTCTTATTATTATGAATTATATATGATGGTGATGGCGACAATAGTACAAATAGAAACTCACAAGAACCCTAATTTACTTTCTCTCGACATATATAACCTCTATGATTACAAAATATCCAACCCATTTTACAACGATGTAAGGTCTCTATTTATAGGCAAAGTGAATAATGGAGTACGGATCATTTTTACTTCGCAGGTAGTCACACAATCCACGTGATTCTACTTTTTACTTCGCATGACTCATTTTTAATAAAAAAAATCCCCTCTCTTTCGCCAATAACCTTGGTAACTTGTCGACATAGTTGTCTTGGTTTCTTGTTTAATAATTTATCTTCGTCTAGAGTTGTTATTCACTTCGCTTCATGACTTCTTCTTCGCTAACTGTTTCTTCATTCAATTATCTTTATCTCGACGTCTGGTTACCTCGATACATTCTTTTTTGTTATTTATTTAACAAATCTATTTTTATGGGAGAGTTTTCGTACGTACTTCGCAGATCCAATTTTCATAAAAGTAGTTTTGACAGCTGATATGACTTATCACTGACATCTATCCTCGAAGATGGTTAAAAAAGTCTTCTGATGAGATTTACTCGTCCATTTTGTGTCATCTCGTTCGACCACGTGGCGAGTAGGTTTTCTGTACCTACACATACAACATTGACAAAGTAGTATAAAAATCATATGAAGTTGCATGAGTTTTAGAACTGAGTTTGTTTTACATTCGGTATATGTTGTTGCCTGTTGTTTGTTGCTCATTGCTAGCTAGTAAGCACCTGTTGCTACTTCTTTTATGTTGCTAAATAATTTAACCCCTCTCGGGATATTTCTCGTTGTCTAGTCACGGTGAGGGTAGAATCTCTCTGTTAAAAAAGATATGTTGACCGAAACTTTTTCCCAAATTACACACCGTTTGAGATAGAGCAAGGGTCCACTTCTGCCCATTTTTGATCCAAATGCTGAGAGCGTTGTTATCATCGGTTCATTCCCCTCTCGTTGTCTAGTCACGGTGAATGTAGAATCTCTCTGGTTGTTATTAAGTTTGTTATCGACGTGTACCATCCATAAAAGATTATTAAAGGCCTACCTTCTCATTCCTAGCTATTGATTTTCACTTCATCAAACTTTTCAGTGGTACCAAATATATACGTGTCTGGACAATACACCTTCTAGCTAAAGACTATACATACAGAGTTTCTCAACTCACATACCGTGTCTGCGCTGTACCATCCATTAACTATCACCACCGCCCACTTGTCGGCATCGGATTATCCTCTTCTAGTAAAGGCTCACTGGAGTTGCGTCATAGGCACTACTTAGACGTGTTCGAGGACCAGACAAACAATAAACAGAAGCGTCTCCCGGGCAGAATGGTAAGCACACTTATATGGAAAAAATCCAATTTGGTGAGAGAATGGAGTTGTGATCAGTCTTAACCAAACTGAACGATGTATCGCTGCTTAAAGCCAATGTTGCACGAATAGTGAATTTGTGATGCATAAATACATTAATCCAAGTGAATTTTACAGACATTCAAATATTAGTCTCCGGCCGGCGCCATCTTACTCGGGTTATGGATCTGTAGTGAATTTGGTTACATAACCATATTTAGGATGGGTCACCCATGTATAGTCTTTAGCTAGAAGGTGTATGGTATTGTTTCTTAAATTTTGACAATTTCCATTTCCCAGTCTATAACTTAGTTTAGGAAGTCACCAAGTTCTATTAGTTTTGAGCTTATATAAAGGAGTATCTATCCCATCTTTTTGCTAACACAGACAACCTGATATTCAGTACAAGTTGTCCAAAACCATGAAGTTTCTACGGGTAATTTCGATCACCTTGTCCTTTTTGCTTTTTCTTCCATTACTAGTTGTTGAATCTTCATCTTTGAGAAGTGAGAATTTCATGAGCAACATAACAAGAGGTTCATCTCTTTATTCTAATGATACTAGTCCGTACTGGCTTTCTCCCTCCGGTAACATTGCTTTCGGGTTCTACCAGTTACCATGTACGCGTTCTTCACCCAATTGTCCCGATCGATATGTAGTTGGTATATGGTACGTGAAGGAAGGTTGTCCAAAACCTATGTTTTGAAAAAGATAAACAAGGTTTGTTAAATCTCCAATTGTCCCGATCGATATGTAGTTGGTATATGGTTTGTTAAATATCCACTTAAAACCCTAGTTTGGACAGCTAATCACAACGATCTTCCATTACGTATTCCATCTTCAATTCTCTTGAACAACGAAGGAAAGTTGATGCTGCAGATAATGTCAGATAACAAAGAGAAACCATTAATATCCGATATACAAGAACAAGTGTCATATGCAATGGTGCACGATGATGGAAACTTTGTATTGTATGGTTCACATTCTCAAATTATCTGGGAGAGTTTTGACTATCCTACGGAGACTATTCTCGGTGGTCAAAAGTTAAGACCTGGAGTTGATCTAATCTCCGATAATCACAGATTATCAGTTCAACAGACTAATGGTTTAGTTGCTATATGTAGGAAGACCAATTTTGATTTAATAGGTGATGACCAGGGCGAGTTAAGTGCAGAGAGTGTATCTGTTATATCAGATGCGCTTAAGAGTTCTTCAATAAGTAGGCCAGTAATCTTAAATTTAGACATTGCTGGTAACTTATATCTTGTTGGTGCTGATGACGTAATACTAAAATATCTTTACGGAAACAAGAAGCAACAGGAAGAAGGAAGTGATCTGAAGGAGGATGTTTACGTATACAGAGCTACAATGGATTCAGGAGCGCATTTCAATCTGTACAAGGAAAGAATTGATGGAAATATAAGTAGTAATGATCATAATGGAAAATCTTCTTCAACTCAAGTACTACTATGGCCGATTCATCATCCTTAGAGAAATGTTATCATATGCCTAGTCGCAGTTTTTGGTACTTTCGGGCTTTTCTTGATATGCTATTGGTGTTGTGTTATTCGTTGTTAATAAGATGCCACAAAAATTAATTCTGATAATTAATAAGGGGAAAGCTACATTTACTAGAGGGAAAGCCGATTTTGGGTGGATTAAAACAAAAAAAACGTTGTATTTTTGAAACATCAGGAAAATATACTTGAACGCTTATTTTCTTCATGCTAATCTTATGTTAACCTTAGACATACCTTTAATCGGGATTGCCTCTCTATGGGGATTGGCAGCAAGTGCCAATGTGCTGTTTATGCTAATATGATTATAGATTCTACCGTAGTGGAACAAAAGAGATCAGTTGAAATACAATTTAAACATGCTCAGCGCCGCAATAGGAAGAAAAAAACATCCTGACCTTGAGCAGTTATTTGCTTTCCCAAAAGGTACACTGTATACACATGAACAGTGGTGAACTTCCAATTTTCTAAACAAGACGCACGTTAGAAGTTACATTTTTGTTGGATCCATAAGGTTTATCTTTTGGGAAGGCATTAAGCCATATATACGTGACTTCTGTCTCCCTGTTTTCATTTGTCCATTCCACACTGGATCCATATTCGGCGCATCAACTGTCTCACAAACTCCACGAAGTTTTCCGTCCAACATGAATTCTGCACTTTGTAATGCGGCTTGTTAAGGTCATGCAAGTCTGATAGTTCATTACCATGTTTCGTATCAGCCTTCTCATCAGTAAGCATAGATGTTCCTTTTTCTTTTTCTTTTTCTTTTTAAGGCTTAAGGATAGAAGTTCCAACCACATAGTTCTGAGACCTATAAATACTGATTATTGATAGGGGAAAGTTTTTGATAAATCCGCCCAGAAATTGGCTTTTCCCCTAGTAAAAATGGCTTTCCCCCTAACAATTATCTTAATTCTTATGAGTTATCTAATTTTCTCTTTTGAATTGCTTTTTATTTAATGAACTTTCTTTTATCTCCGTAATAAGAAATTTATTTAGTACTATTTGGAACTTGTTTCAGCCCATTAATTTGAAGTTTTCTACAATCGAAAAAAAAAAAAGGTTCTATAATACTGCACAAAATAATGTTAAGTGAACGTTGCATGGAATCATGGACTGTCCTTACTTTGCAGATAACTCCTTGGCTAAAATCAACCAGAAGGAATGGACGCGCATAAGTTTTAAAATGAAGTTATAACGGCTTTGATGTAGAACTAGATCTAATTAGTTTGGTGGTAAGACCGTGCTGTCTTGTCTAACTTTGTGGTAGTACTAACTTGTTACCACTTTATGGACAGAGAAATTTGGATGTTATCTAGCCTAAGAATTGGGAAATTCAATTTTTAATAAATTCGTCAAAAGAGAATAAATAAATAAATCCATGTGCAACTGCAGAAGGCAACTAGGAAAAGTTATAGAGCTTTGCTTTACATTTGCTAAAACCTGCTGCTTGTTGCTCGTTGCTACTAAATACTTGCTGCTGCGGCTGCTTTCTTTTGTCACTGGCTTACCTAGAATCGATCTCTTTTTTTTTTAAGATTTCCATCATCACATATAATCTACTTTCATATGTTTGTTTGTTTCCGAATCCCCTACCTAGACTATCTAGTAGTTTCTCAATCAAATATTACTATTCCAGACTGTTTGATATTCATTACCTATTATGTAGAACGATTTTTTTTTGGACACCACTTTTTTTTCACAAAATTGGTTAAAAAGACCAAAAGCAAGAATTCCTGGGTGAAATAGATTTCTAGATTTAGATACTGTTTATATAGCCAGATATTAGAAAAATACTGTTTAAATAACCAATTTGGATATTTCACCTAGAAACAAGTGAATAAAAAAAATATTTTTGACTAAAATACCCATTACTTTGAAATGATATTGCACAAAAGTATTTCCTTCTCTTTTATCAAAATCTTCTTCCCAAGTCCTCCTCCGACTTCTTTCCTTTCTCAGTTTTCCTACAACAAATTTCTTCTCCTCCGACTTCGTTCCACTGAAACCATTCTTCGATTCGATACTGTGAAATTAACCTTCGCCTCATGCAATTACTTCAAAGGTATGTGATTCTGAAATCATTATGTATTGTAATTTCGAATTCTAGGGTTCGTAATTATTTTGGGTTTTGCATATTTGTGTTTTTATGGAAGAAATCATTATGTGTTGTAATTTGGGATTCTAGGTTTTGTAAAGTTTAGGGGTTTTGAATAATTTATGCTTTTATGGAAGAAATCATACTGTATTGAATTCTAGGGTTCGTCGGACACTGCCTGTAAATCCATCCTACAAAATAATACCCGTTACACTGCAATATACTGGAGAGAACAGTCAGTTATTTTGTAAGTTATATGCTTGTCTGTGCCGAATTTGAATCACTACGTAAATACACCCAGAGTCCTAAAATGGCACATTTTTGTTCTTTAATTATCAGAAAGTAAATTAACCTCGGTTTGAAATGTACTTGTAACACTAATATGAGGCAATAGACTAGTCTTATATGATTGTATGGTTGTAGAGTAATGCTTTTATGAAATTGGATTCATGTTGTTAAATCTGTGGTATAGGCATGATATTCTATCATTTGCTTTTGCACAGCCTTAATAGGCTCCGTGGTTTTCTTTGCAGTGAGTCTTGCTTTGATGGATGCTGGTATTCCACTGAGGCGACATGTGGCAGGTATTTCAGTGGAGCTTGTAAGCAGACTGGATTCAACTACCGGGATTACGGATTATCGCATTCTGACAGATTTATCGGTAAGTGCTTTAGTAGGTGTTTTTTGTGTATATTCATATATTGGTGCTATGAATACAAGTTCGCTAGGCGGTTCCTTCATTCATTTAGCTTGAGACACTTGTCTAGATTAATTCCTGAAGGCTTCACTTCGCTAGTTTGTGAATCAGCAAATGCAAACGTAATTTCTTGCAATACGGATTTATGTAGGGTTTGGAAGATCATCTGGTAGACATGGACTTAAAAGTTGCAGGCACGCGGCAAG
The DNA here is from genome assembly GCA_023529315.1 of Papaver bracteatum. Classification (NCBI taxonomy): domain Eukaryota; kingdom Viridiplantae; phylum Streptophyta; class Magnoliopsida; order Ranunculales; family Papaveraceae; genus Papaver; species Papaver bracteatum. Next base: position 200,072 of record JAJJWX010003682.1, read on the forward strand.
GAGTAACTGCAGTTCAGTTGGATATGAAGCATGCTGGAGTTCCTTTAGACGTTGTCTGTAATTGTTTAGCACCTGCATTAAAAGGTCGCCTACAAATCCTTGACCTCATGGAAAGAGAGATCAATCTTCCCCGTTTTCGGATAGAACAAGATTGGTATTGGTCATATTCTAATTCGTTTATATGCTTGGGATGTTGTGACACCTCCATTAAGTTTTTGATGTCATTCCCTGGAAAATAAGTGTCTAATATAAAATACATATTATTAACTCTTAAGTGTAAAATCTTAGCTTCAGCCTTTAAGTGTTGTATAGGCAATTTTAGCTATTCTGGAATATGTGACTTTTCAGCTCTCCCGTATAACCATAAATCTCCATCTCTTAAGTACCATACTTACCAACTGACCTTTTTCATGGGATAGTCAAGAGACTCAGGGTTGCTGAGCCTCTGTACTTGACAACCTTAACTCAAAGTTGCATTAGAAGCATTGTAGTTCACTTTTAAAAGGGTGTCATTAGGAAACAGCTAATAATTTTGTTCATTCTTTCATTTCAGGTGAGTACAGAATACAGGATAAGAAAACACTCATTTCTGCGAGAGGTGGAAAATAAAATTTAGATGCAGTACAGGCAGTGTTGTGAGACCTGATATATCGAGAGAGCAACTTTCTACTAATTATCAGCAGCCACCAACTGCACTTGCACCTATAATGATAGGCTCAGTTTATGTCATGGTTAGTACCTAAGTCACCCTAGCTATACCTCGCTGGATATGATATTGTTTAAACTTTTCTTCATGTTCATGGTTGGATTGCAAACTGTTCGGTGTTAAATAATGGACATTTACGGAAACTAAATGAAGTTACAATTAAGTTGAGCAAATGGCTAGTAAAGAAGATGATATGCAGCTGAAATGCCATGAGCTTCTAATGAAGTTGTACTCTGATGCAGCGATCATGGAGATGAGAGCGAGGGGATCTGATGCTGAGAAAGATTAAGAGATTGGGTTGCAGTCAGATTTTATTTTTGTCCAAGTATGGAGATACATAATTGCAAGAATTGGTTGAAGCATGAAAGGATTGAATCTAACTCTGAGTTGTGTTGGCTTTTGGTTGTTCAGACTGGATGAATGGATTATGTGTGTGCTTGTAAGTTGTAGGTAACTTAGGACATTGCAGCTGATGATTGACGGTGAGGTGCAGGTTGTTATTGAAAAGTTGGATTATGTGCCTGGCAAAGGTCGAGGTGCAGGTGATGATTGAACGTGAAATGAAAATATGTTTTGAATGTTGTTGTTATTGAAAAGTTGTACTGAAGTTGTAAGCTTCGGCATATGTATCAGTTTTCTTTATGTATTCAACAAAATAATAACATTAACTCTATTCATATACTTCTTGCAGATGCTTTGAATTTTCAAATTCTTTCTATGGTTATGCATTCTACTGACTCATGTTCAATTGCAGATACTCTTCATTTTTTTTAAGTTAAAACTTGAATGCGTTCAGGAACAATTCATCCTGCCTATTCTGTAAAAAATAATATTTTTGGCCAGGGTGAAACTGGTTTCATCCTTCACATTCTGACAAAAAAAATAAAAAACATTAACCTACACTCTGAAAATAGTTTCATCCAAGCCTGGTTACATTCTGACAAAAAATTGCAGTTTTGTACAGGCTAGGATGTAACCGGGTTTCATCCAAGCCTGGTTACATTCTGACAAAAAATTGCAGTTTTGTACAGGCTAGGATGTAACCGGGTTTCATCCAAGCCTGGTTACATTCGACAAAAAATTGCGATTTTGTATAAGGCTAGGATGTAAGGGTTTCATCCAAGCACTGGTTACATTCGACAAAAAAATTGCGATTTTATACAAGCTAGGATGTCGGGTTTCATCCAAGCCCGGTTACATTCGATAAAAAATTGCGAGTTTTGTACAAGCTAGGATGTAACCGGGTTTCATCCAAGCCAGGTTACATTCTGACAAAAAATTGCAGTTTTCTACAGGCTAGGATGTAACCGGGTTTCATCCAAGCCTGGTTACATTCTGACAAAAAATTACAGTTTTATACAGGCTAGGATGTAACCGGGTTTCATCCAAGCCTGGTTACATTATGACAAAAATCTCTCATGGAAATTCAATTTTGATTTTCACAAAAATCAGAAATTTCTTTCAAAATCTTCCTTGAAAGCAAGTTTTGACTATAGATCCATGGTTATCAAACCTTGTTTTACAAACCCATTTAGGGATTTTCTATGAAAAACAGAAAAATGGTGGTTTTAGCTTAACCTAGATTCTTCTATGTGGATGAAATTCAATGAACATCTACATATCCTTCGTACTTCATATGATATGAATTAGCTCGGGTTTATACTAATCCACTTAAACGATTTGTTATTTGCAGCTGTACTGCTAATCGATGATAGAAGAAACTACATCAGAATTAGAACGGCAACAGAAAAAAACCACTATGTGAAGAGAGCTTCAAAGTTGCATCGTGTTGGTCAATCGAAGTCGATCACCAGTTCTTATCGTCCAAACTCACATCGGACTGATTCAAAATCAGGGCTATGAAGAAGAAAGAACGATGGTGGTATTTTTATTTTCTCATCAAGTACAAAAAGGGTAATTGGGTCAGTTTCAACTATAAGATTCCTTTGGACATTTGACCCAGACCTAATTCTTACAAGTCCATATGACCCAGAAAACTTGCACTTTTGGCTATATAGCCCATTTTCTGTCTTTTTTTTGGGGACCATGATTTGATTAGGCCACTTTCCTTATAATTATAAGGGGTGTCCTAAAAGGTGGAGATGACTAGTTTACCTTTTAACTTAAATTAAAATTATAACTAATCTACAACTTCTTCTTCCTCTATTATTCAATTTTTTTTCTTCTCTTCTTCATCAATTTATGATCATCTAAACCTGATCATATACAAATCCAATCAATTTTTCATCGTCGTCGATTAATCAATATTTTGTAAACAAGCCCGTCTATACGTATTTTCCCACAAACCCATTACTTCTGATTCGTTTTTGATGAAATTTTGAGCAGTAGTCATCAAAATAGGTTGAATACGGAGGTTACAGTAGTAAGTTCGGTTAGGATAATTTTCACGAAATCCTAGTTTTACAACCGAACTTTTAAAGATGAAGAACACGAAGAACACTTCGGCTAAGTTTTTTTTTTTTTTTTGTTCCTAACCGGACACCTGAGTTCGGTTGAGTCGCATTTTTTTTTTAAAACCGAACTCTTCTCTGTATAACCAAATGTTGAGTTGGGTTAAATCGCAAAAACAAATTCCAAACCGAACTTTACTCTGAAAACCTATATAATGAGTAAGGTTAAATCGCAATTTTTTCTGCTAACCGAACGAAGAGTTCGACAATGTTTTAAGTGTATGGAAAAACTAAGGGTTCGGCTGAATGACTGGTGAATAGATATTTAGCGAACCTACCGAACTCTGTTGTTTAAAGTTCGGTTACCGAACATTGCGATCATGCCGAACTATATATTTTAAGTGCATGGAAAAACTAAGGGTTCGGCTGAATGACTGGTTTGTAGAGATTTAGCGAACCTACCGAACTCTGTTATTTAAAGTTCGATTGCAACGTGGTCGAGTTGACTGAACCGAAAACTCAAGCATAGTAGTTCGGTTACATTTGATTTTTCATCAGCTAGCCGAACAAACAAAAGCTCCATTAAAGCTCTGGTTCGGTTACCTATGCATTTTGGATTTATTAACCGAACTTCATTTGCATAAAGTTCGATTACATGTTCTTCATATAATATAACCGAACTATATTGAGCTAGTTGAAATTTTTTGTCACAATTTTCATTTTCAAGATATTTGAGGCCATTTATAGCAACATTAACTGAGTTACAAGCATACCTCGATACCAAAAAGATGTTTTTTCTCCATATTCACCCATTTCAAAATAAAATTTTTCTCCATCTTCTTCTTCTACTACTTTAATCACTCAATAATTCTACTTCTTTTATAAAAAAATCATCTATTAATTTAACCTTAATCAATGATTAATTACAATAACTAATCAACACACAAAACTAATCGGTAGAGTAGTTTTGGTATTAAAATAAATACAAGGATAAGGGGTGTCGTCAGATTACTTCAAATAACTTACCAAAAATAAAATGATGAAAAACAGAGTGATGCGCAAAAAATCGTTCATTAGTTATTCACCATTTATAACTAGGCCTCTTTTAACCAAGGTTTGAATTGCATCTTTTTCTGATGCCCAAATTCTGAATCTGGTGATTGAATAAGCTAGCTTTCGCAGGTTACTAGTCATCTGGAATGGTTTTGATACCCGAATCACCTGGAAAATAAATGCAGTCAAAAGAATAAAATCGACTAAAAGCATATTCAGGTGACGGAATGGATAAAAATATATCATCAGCGTAAATCCGCAAAAAAATGTTATCTCCAACTTACCGGATTTGAACCGATGACCTAAGAAACATCTGCTACAACTAGCGTCCTCCGCTCTATCCAACTGAGCTAAGGTCGGTTGTGCTCGTTTCCCAAGAACGAAATTTTAAGTAGCTTTTATCAAACGAAATTTTCAGTCAGCTTTTATCAAGAAACGGTCAGCTAAGTTATACATTACACTTCACAAAACAATGTTGTCCAGGGGCGGAGGCAACCAACGGCAAGGGTAGGCAGTTGCCTATATCCAGGGGCGGAGCCAGCCCATTACAAAGACGTGCAGGTGGCCCCCCGCCCAGCTAGCTCCAAAGCCCATTTTAAGCTTTTTAAGAGAAACTTTTTTTTATAATTAAGCATGTTTTTGCATTTTTGCCCCCCTAAATTTTTTGACTGCACCCATAGCAAATTTTCGCACCCCCTCTCCATGATTTTTGGCTCCGCCCCTGCCTATATCTCCTCTGGTAGTACACATTTTAGGCCCAATCAGAAAAGTTGGTGTTTTTTTCCTGCCCTTAAAAGACCCAAGTCTGATACCAATATGAAAAAAAGCAAGGCAAAAAAGTCAACACAAAATTGGTTAAAAATACCAAAATCAACAATTCCTGGGTGAAAAAGAAATCTAGATTTTGATACTGTTTAAATGGACAAAAATTTAAAAATGGCCAGGATGTAAACAGTTTCATCCTACCCATTTTCAAATATTTTTTTTTATTTTCAGTTCATATCAGGATGCATCCAATTTCATTCTCGCTATTTTTTAAGTTTAAGTCGGGATGAATCCAGTTTCATCGTTGCTATTTTTTTGGTGTCCATTTCACCCATATTAATTTTTACTCGTCCATTTGAACTATGTTTTAAAAATATTTGGACAAATGACTGAGTTTCCGAAAAATCAAAACGTACTTCTATTTCCTTGTGCTCTCCCTTCACCCCTTTGCTAGTTACTTGAAATTATAAAACAATATACGATACAAAAATTAACTAGCTAACATGTATCATGTTTCATATGTATATATTTTGCTGTTATCAAACGCAATTAGGAGCTGTGATATTTCATGTGCAGTGTGTTGGAATATTTTCAACTGCGCTATCCAAGGGGGGTCCTAGAAGGCGTAGCCCTCCAGGTTGTGGTCATTGGAAGTCTTATGTATGCTATGCATTGCACAAGACCGGACATAGCCCAAGCCGTGGGAGTACTATGTCGTTTCTCAAGTATTCCAGGATATGAACACTGGAAAGCAGTTTCAAGAGTTATGGCTTACTTGAAAGGTACAATGAATTTCGGCTTGCATTATACCAAGGCTATCCCGCTGCACTGGAAGGGTACGGCGATGCTAACTGGAACGATGTAGAGGCCAAGTCCAAATCAACGTCTGTACGGATCTTTACATTAGGGGATGTTGCTGTGTCTTGGAGTTCCAAGAAGCAGACTTGTATTTCTGATTCAACAATGTTGTCAGAATTAATAGCCTTAACGGATGCATGAAAGGAGGCAGAATGGCTTAGGAACCTACTTATGGAAATTCCAATTTGGAAGAAGCCAACTACGGCGGTCTTGATTAATTGTGAAAATCAAGCTACCATCTATAATGTCTCAAATAAGACTTATAATGGAAAGTCAAGACATGCAAGCCTTAGACATCAAATGGTTAGGCAACTACTCAAGAGGGGAGTGGTTACGGTTAACTTTATTGAATCAAAGAGGAATTTGGCAGACCCATTTAGGAAAAGTCTACCAAGTTCGGTGGTTTCAATAAAAAGTAAAGAAAAGGGACTAAGGCCTGTGAAAAAAGTTTGATCTCCCATATAACAGAAACCCAACCTATGTTTTGAAAAAGATAAACAAGGTTCAATGTGGTACCAACAAGTTATGGATGTAGATTATGGAGCACTAATATAAAACTTCCCATTTCTAATTAGTGCTGGGTTCTGCAAGAAAATAGGATGATGTAAATCCTTAATGAGTCTGTGATTAGTAAAAGGTGTATCGCATAAATACCTTCGAGACTTACCTATGTGAGTATGGAAATCAGGTCGTTTCCTAAGAGAAGAAGATCGTTCTCTAAAGAAGACTCATGAATCAAGGATATAAGCACATGGCCATTAACGTGCTTGGCTACAGAACACATGATTTATTAAATCAATATGTGTGGAGACTCCGATTTTATCATAAGGGATACTTGGTTCAAGACTGGTTTCACCATAGAATCTCGATAAGGCTTTGAGTTTCTTACACTAAGTGAAGGTTCAAATCCAAAAGATACATATCATTTATGTGTTGATTTCAACGATGATGCTTAGTCTCAATTGTTCTTGAACTACGCTGGCTTGATCCCACTCGGGTACGTAGGTAGTCACTTCGGTGATGCAGTCACTCTGATTTAAAAGTTTTTAACTTTGGTTTATGTTTTTTTGAAAATTGGGGGAGAATGTTGGAATATTTTCAACTGTGCTATCTAAGGGGGGTCCTGGGGGGCGTAGCCCCCGGAAGAATTTTTTGGTGGTACGTAACTGTTTCGACAGTTACAAGCATATCCAGAATCTTCGTTTCCAACAGACGCCATTGATATCTGATGATGAAGAGACTCGTCGTTTCGTGAAGAGAAACATGTTGGTGAAAATATGTCTATTTGCAACAGATACGAAAACCTCTATAAATAGCATCTCCCAAAACTCATTTTGACAACTTATCGAAAAAACCTTTTCTGTTTTCTCTCTTTCTAACGGGGGTTTACTCAATAAATACATTTGTAGATTTGTAGAGATTTAAAAAGAGTCATGAAAATTAATAACTTTGCGAGAATTATACAGAATTGAGCAAACTTTTGCGGAGTTATGCAGAGTTGTCTAATGTCTTGCAGACATTTGTAGAGTCTTGAAGAGTTGTATAAACAAATTTTATATGGAAATATGCATGATAGACATAAATATAAAATTTATTATAGCTTATTTATTATAGTAACTTCAACTATATTAAACTAAATTATTATTATTTTATATATATAACTTATTTTTTTGGTTCAATGAAATACAATAAAGTGTCACAATAAATTAAAAAAATTAGTATTGTACATTTGTACATAATAATTAAAATTAAAAAAAATATTTAATCATATCATATAATTTATACTCATCTATAATAGGAGTTTTATAGATTGTGTATTTATGAAAAAAAATAAGATAGAGTAAAAAACATCTTTATAAAAAAATTGGAAGTCTTCCAAAATCTTACATATTTTGCAAGACTTTTATCAAGGAAAATATATAACCAAAAGTCACTCAAAGTCTTGAAAATAGATAAGTATGCAAAGTCTTTGAGTTTTCAAGTTTACAACGAGTAACACAAACTTTAGAAGACCTTTTGACAATCTACAACGAGTAATTAACATAAACTTTGAAAGAGATTTTAAAAGTATACAACCAATAACACAATACTTTGTAAATCCATTAAACTCTTTGGAAATCGATAAAAGTATGGGAAACTTAAGGAAATGCCCATGCTGGGAAATCTAATTAAGAAAATGCCCACGCTTATTTGAAATTTAGAAAATGCCCATGCCGTTAAGGATTCCGTCAGGGCCCATCATTCTGGTCAATTATCGTAGACAAAGTCAGTTTCTCATTTGAAGAGATGATATTTTGGTGGGCGCAATTACTAAACTTCCCATTAATCTAGATATCATAATATCATCTGTTACCGTCCATTCATTTAATCGACGGCTCTAAGTTCTCAATGGGAAAAGATCTTGTTAGAAAGATCTTCCTAGAATATGTTATAACTCGTCATCTCCAACCCATCTCCACCTTCGTCCCCTCCGTAATCTTCTTTAATAGCAACTTCGCTTGAAACCATCCCACTTTACTGGAAAAACCATCAAAAAGAGAAAAGAAACAACTGGTGTTACTACTGATTTCAATAAAACGGGATGCATTGATTAAATAAGTAGACGAAATGATCTTGGGTTCATAAATTAGGATTTGTATCGCTGTAATCGGTAGATTTCATAATTAGGGTTCTTGGATGAGAACGATGAAATTGAAGCAATAATCAAAGGGGTTTTTGCCCAGCAAATTGAATCTCTGTTAATGGTAAAAAATCAATTTATCTTGAATGTTTTTGGTTTTTAAATTGATTGATATATTTATAATTAGGGTTCTCTGTTTTTATCCCTGACTAAGATTAATCTCTTCCAACTATGCACTGTTGGAATCCATTTGAATTTCAGATACCAAACGTGACTTTAATCATCAAAGGTGGGAACAATTTTAATGTTTCTGGTCCAATAGCTCTATTCACTAATGGGGTTAGACATCACATCATACTTTTTAAGATATTTTTCATAAATTAACAAAAACAAATGAATGATTTTCGTTAGTTAGTAAGCTTTGTCGTTGTATGTGAAATTTTTAATCCTAATGGAGGAATTTGATTTTGATAAATGATGAAATTGTGATTGCATGTGTACAATTTTTAGGATTCGTATAGGTGGGGTATGATGGGATTGCATCCTATCTGACCTTGCTGATAGGATTGTATAGTTTCAATTTTAAGTTGGATTCGTAATTGCTTTTCTTTTTCATGGATTCGCATCATAGATGTGGAAGATACAGTTGAAGGAAGTGTTTGTGTCTCCAGCAACTTTCTTATCCGACCCGGCCGACACTGTTCCAACCTTTCCCCGACTCATTGGTGTAACTCAAGCCGACTCAGACGATTCAAGGGCTGCAATGTCTTTTAACATGACCGATTTAAAGCCACCTGTCCTGTAACGCATGTTAACTGTTTTTCCGAAAAAACGGGACGGAAAAGGTCAACTCATGGGCATTAAATTAAATATGAAAAAAACGTGGGCATTTTATTAATTACATTTCCCCACATGGGCATTTTATTAATTTTCCCTAAAAGTATTTATTGAGTAAATCCCCGTAAAACATCATCATAAATTTTGTTTACATGTGTTCTTGATTGGATCAAGGGGTACAAACCTTGAATTCAATTTCTGTTGTAGGGCTTTCATTGGAATCTTTAATTGGGGGATATGGAAACTAATTGGGGGATATGAATTACTTCCCCCAACCCATGGTGTGTGCTAAGGGGTGATTTTTTGTTATGAAAATACTAAAATACCCTTCCCACAAAATAAAAATCAAAAACTTAAAACCAAAAACCAAAATCATATCCCCCATTTCCATCTCCACTTCTTATTAATCTTATTTATGGGTAGAGCTTAGAAACCCAAATATTCCCCATTCCCTTTCAAATTCTAAACTCTCCCCACTCTACATCAAATTCTCTTCACCTCACTTTGGAAACGATTTTTTTTTTATTCGGAAGTGATGAAGATCATGCTGAAAGTGATGATGACCATGCCGGAATTGATTCTCGAGCATGCCGGTATCATGTTCCGGCATATGGTCTTCATCAATTCCGGCATGGTCTTCATCACTTCCTTTTTGAATTTTTTCTGGTTTTAATCACTCCACTGCCGGCATGGTCAGTTGATATGAAGACCATATTTTTTTAAGATAGAAAATAAAGCATAGAAAATATTGTTTTCCGGCATAGCATGTTGCTTTATTTTCTATGCCGGAAAACAAACAACGGCATGGTCTTCATATCAACCTGACCATGCCGGAAGTGGAGTGATTAAAACCGAGAAAAAATTCAAACGGAAATGATGAAGACCATGCCGGAATTGATGAAGACCATATCTCGGAACATGATACCGGCATGCTCGAGAATTTCCTATCAATGCCGGTATTCAAGTGAAAAAAAATGAACATGCGGATACTTTTCATCTGTTCCTAAGATAGAAATGTAAGCAAAATACTATTAAGGAGCAGTCAATGATGCTCGAAAACTAGATTACCATGCCGGTACCTGTTCAAAAATTGTAATCGCCAATTTATTGGGAGAGTATAAATAATTGTCTAAAAGAAATCTTATGAGCCTTGAAAGTTTGGAGTACAACAATCTCTTCCTGTGTTATTTCATCTTCTATTGCAACCCAGTTTTTTCCAACACAGTGAAATAACTTTTTTTGTTAAGTCATTTTTTCTGTGTCGTTTTTTGCTTGCCTACCCTCTCTAGAAATCGTGGCTCTGCCACTGATGTTGCGCGTTCAAGTGAAAATTGCGTCATGGACTATCCTTTCTTTGCAAATAATTTCTGTCACAATTTTTTTTTTAAGAAAAAATCATTTTTTTATTTTCGGAAAGAAATTAGTGCATATTTCTAACAAGTAATTATATCTTAAGTTTCTTATGTACACAAAATTAACATTTTATAAAAAGAAGAAAATCTAATTTGCTATTACAGTATTTCCAAATCAACATACAACTAATTATAGTCACGAGTTAATCTAATTATATAAATCGATCTCATTATGTGATAACTCTTGTATACCAAATTTGATTAAATCATAATAATCATAGCACGTCTTCCTTCCACCATCATGCCTATCCAACATCAGATAACACAGACTGATATTAATCATAGAAAAATCACGTTGAATAATTTTAATACAGTCTTAAGTGTCATTTTGCGCAACTTGCGTCTGGTTGTGAAGAATAAAATGGAAGTCTTGTTTAGATTGAAGTATGGAGATGACAAGCCGTACCGAATGGTTTTGATACGTACCAGGGACTCGGATGTTTTTCATCTAGAAATAACCGATTTAATCAGTCTGCTAAGTCTACGGGTTGGTCATTGGTGATTGGATTCAGATCAGTTACCCTGGCACTGGAAACATGTTTAACCTCACAGTGGCCAGAAGCTAATAATGAACCGATTTGAAGATCAAATAAAGGTCCGGGTATGCGCACTGGATTTTAAGTTGAAGTTTAGTAGTAATGTCTTTTTTCTTAATATATTTTGTTGCTCCATAAGTGATCTAGTGAGATCATATATGTTTATCGTTCTATCATAAAGTAATCTAATTATTTTTAGTCATGAAAAGAAGAGCATACCGAATGCGCCACTAAAATTTGTATTCAACCGATATAAAACCTAGTTTAATTGGGGGTAAGGATTTTAATTGGGGCCATGACATTCTATTTGCACCCAAAATTTCTAGGGGCGTATTCATCCGATTATGAAAATACTGTTTTATTCTTGACTATTTATTTATTTTTTCAATTAATGACCTTTCAAAGACAATAACGACTTTAAGGGTCGTCATATACACAATAAAAACAATAACGACATTTCCAAAGGGTCGTCAGGATATTGATCTTTATATGACGACTCCAAACTGTCGTACATTTCCGGCATTAAAGACTCTTCGAAGAAGATAACTACTCTTTTATAAGAAATAACGACTGTTTAGAGTCGTCACTGAAACTGTCGAAACATTAACGACCGTTTAGTGTCGTCACTGAAACAGTAACGACTGTTTACAGCAGTCGGATAACGACTCTTTTATTAAAAATAACGACTGTTTAGAATCGTTACTGAAACAGTATAAACATTAACAACTGTTTAGAGTCGTCAATGAACCACTTCAATACTATGACGATTTTCATACGGATCTGGGCAAAAAAAATTATCCATGATCTCAGCGATTTTTCGTACACATGGATAATCAAAAAAATTGAAAAATAAAAAAAATTAAACTCTAATTAATCAAGATTATCACTAATTATTTAGGGACATTTTAGCCATTTAAAAAAAAATATAAGGGGTGACCCAAATTAGCCTTCCTAAATTGGGGCCTATAGATTTTTTCATCCACCCCATATAAAATGATAAGGGGTGTCTAAATTTGATGAAACTACCATTTTACCCTCTATCAAATATTAATACTACTAATTTGTCCCCATCAAATCCTAATCATAAAATTAAACACTAAAATCAAAATCATAAAACTAAAATCATAAAATTTAAAACTAAAATCAAAATCATAAAACTAAAATCATAAAAACTAAAATCAAAATCAAATTCATCTCCATCTCCACTTAAACATATTCTTCTTCTTTTCTTCTCAACCCAATCCTATAAACTAGGTTTTAGTAACATAAAATTGCTCAAAAATTAAAAAATTTGAAATCAATTTTTCCTGGTTTATCAGAATCGGTTAACGTTAATGTATATGTGATCCGATTGCAAATAGAAACGGTTTATGTTGATGCCCACAAAGACCGATTGTCCTTGATATGTATTCTGGTTCGAGAAATTTGAACCAGAATCGGATTACATTAGCACTTATAAAACCCGATTGTTGATGTATAATGTTAGAATCAGATTTTATATGTGTGTCGAGTAAACCGATTGTTGTTCTCAATTTTTCTGTATCTTTTTTTGTTGGTTAGAATCGGATTACATGAGCATTCTTATAAACCGATTCATGTTGTGCAATGTCAGGAATCGGTTTTTACATATGTATCGTGTAACCGATTCTGGTTAACCCATTTTTTTCCAGTTAATACTCGATCATAAAATGAGTATGAAATCATACTCGATTTCATTTCATTAACTCGGGTATATAATGAATTTTGATTTTATTTGATGTTGAACACATAATTCACATATAAAAAAGAAAAAATTTACCCACAATCGGTTTATGTTCATGCACATATAAACATATTTTGTATAACAGGTTCATTTTCATGTCTATATAAACCGATTCTGGGTAGAAACAAGTTTCAGAAAATCTTTGTATGTTTTTGAAGTTACAATCGGTTGATACCAATGGCAACATATACCGATTCTGAGTTTGTGTTCTTCAAAAAAAATCAAATTTTAATTTTTTTTCATATTCAAATGATTCATTAACACAAGTTAATTTCACATCTAACACGAAATTTTATCACTAATCATCCAAATTAACACTAATTAATCAGGTATAAATTTGCTATTAAAAAATAATTGGTTAAGGGGTTATCCGTTTTACTTCTTGATGACCATATTTTGTCATGTAGCTATAGGCCCCAACTAATCTACCTAGGCCCCAATTTAGGAAGGCAAATTAGGATGGGGTGACCTTTTTTGCCCTCTAATAGAGGCCCGCAATTAAAATCCTTAACCCCCAGTTAAACTAGGATATAAAATTCACTATATTAGTCGAAACTGTGGGTTCAAACTGTGGATCATTAAAGAGGTCAGCGAGAAGTAGGAAATACCAATTGGTCCTAGGAATAATATATTAGAGAGAGTCTAGTCCAATTGACCCAGTCAATTGTCTGTTTGGTCCTATTTCGTAATATAAATTATCATTTGGTCCTAAAAATTATCATTTGGTCCTACGCTGATATCATTGATGATGTAAATGTCACCCTGTAGTGGCAGAAATACCATTTTGGATAAGGACCATATATATAGTCAAAAAGTAGGAGAAAATAAATCATTCTCAGATTTACTTTCTCTCTCTTCTTTTCTAGATCTAGTTTTTCTTTTCCTCTCAAATCTTTTTCCTCTGCTGCAACATAACCAAGACGATGATTTTTTTTTTTTGTTCCTGTTTTGTTTTGTTGAAGATGATGATGTGTTGTAGTTGAATATGGTAAAGATGATGTTGATGATGTTGTTGAAGACGTTGTTTTTTTATTTATTTAAGTTGTTTCTAATGTTTGTTTAAATGAACTGCTGCTCCTGTTAATTAAATAATGAAGACGACGATTTTTTTATTTAAGTTGTTGCTAATGTTTGTTTAAATGAACTGCTGCTCCTGTTAATTAAATAATGAAGACGACGATTTTGTTTTTAATTTGCTGTTGATGTTTACAGATGAAGAATACGGTAATGTTTACAGATGAAGACAACGATATTGATGTTTCTTGTTGAAGACGGTGAAAAAATATCAGATCTGAAAGATGATGAGCTCGTGTTCGCGTTGAAGATGAAGATGACGAGATCTTGATGTTTGCTTGCCGCTGCCGTTGAAGACGTAGAAGAAAATGAAGATGATGTTGCTGATGTTTTTATATGGACTTCATTCCTGGAATGAAGTCTGTTTTTTTAGGTTTTTATATGGACTTCATTTCTAGGAATGAAGTCCGTTTTTTTAGGTTTTTATATGGATTTCATTCCTGGAATGAAGTCTGTTTTTTTAGGTTTTTATATGGACTTCATTCCTGGAATGAAGTCTGTCTTTTTAGGTTTTTATATGGACTTCATTCCTGGAATGATGTCTGTTTTCTTAGGTTTTTAAATGGACTTCAAACCTGGAATGAAGTCTGTTTTTTTAGGTTTTTTTATGGACTTCATTTTCTGGTTTTGTATAGGTTTTTATATGGACTTCATATTCTGGTTTGTATTGGTTTTTATATGGACTTCATTTTTGGAATGAACTGCTACAAGAAAATAAGTAAAAATTAACACGGAAGGGTACTTTTGAATGTTTTATATTTTTAAATAATTATGGACCAAACAGTAAATGCGTTTGACCAAAAGACTAAACAGACATGGGCCCACCTAGAAAATGACCAAACGATATTTTTCCCGAGAAGTAGAGGACTAAATTAGTCATTGCTTTTGCAGCTCATGTTCTGCTGTTCAAAACTTGTTCTCACTCCTACAGTAAAATTTTCTCACTCATATAGGGCGAATTTTCTCTCACCTGCTACATTCATCTGCGGTTTTTTTTTTTGAATTTTGTTATTCAGGAAACCTGATTTTTTCTTTGTGATTCGGTTATTCGTTTCGTTTGTGATTCGATGTTTACGTGATTCTATACGTTTGGGTTTCAACACGTTTGTGATTCTATCCGTTTGTGATTCTATACGTTTGTGTTTCCGTGAGTTGTTTAACGCACAGAAAGTGTTTGATAAAAATTCTGAATCAGATGAGCAACAGCAGGGGGCTTGTTGTGAGATGCATTTCGGCTCCTTTGGTCATGACAAGGGAAGGACAACCATCTTCTCCCTTACAAGACTCTTCTTCTCCTTCGGCCGTTATTAATCCCTTGGATGACTCAACCTTCCATTGTCCTTTTAGGATCTTTGATGGTTGCCGGTATGGGGTTAGGGGTAGAGGCTTCACTCGAAGTTCTCTAATTATCCATATTCACGATTGACATTTTGGTTCTGCTGAGAGCAGGGGTGTATGCAGAGCACGTATTGGTAATGATGCAGACATTTATGATGCTTGGGAGGTTGGTTTAAGACACATGAAGATGTGGTTGTGCGGAGAGTGTATGCACCTTCGTACCTGGAGCCGTCCCTGTCGTGATCATGGTGATACTATTGCGGGTCCCCTAGATGGAAACGATGCAACATTTTTGATTCATGGCATTATCAAACCTTGCATAGGTTCCCTGGACGCGGGCACTGAAGTCATTGATGAGGAAGCGAATGTTTTGACCTTGGAAGTGCTAGATGCAATTTTTAAGAAACAGATACAGACGACTGCTAGCATTCCTCCATCGTGTAGGCTAAACTTCTCCAGAACACTGAATGCGACGATAGACAAGATTCTGTCTAAGCCTACTGATTTAACATCTTGGATCAAATTGTTGTTATTGCCCATCTGCACTCTAACTTTGTACAACCCCAAGAATACCAATGAAGCGAGATCCGCTAATAGAAGGAGATTACAGGCTAATAGCATAAATTGGGCCTTGACTGTGTGGAGGGAGACAAATGGCTGCCTTATCTTAGCTCGGAAATTGTTGGCACCATCGGGACAAGAGAGTAGACAAGCTACTCAAGGCACTAAGAGGAAAAAAACCAATCTTCAAGCTTGTAAGAGAAAGTTGGCTTCAGGGAACTACGCAGCGGCAGTGCGTATTCTATCTTCCAGTGGTGTCGCACCAACCACATCAGAAACATTGAACGAAATGAGGCGTATGCACCCTGCGGGTGAACCACCTGACATACCTTCCGAACCCATTAACGGGGCGGCTGTTTATGTGGATGCTAAGGAAGTATTAGGCACGATTAGGAGTTTCCCTAGGGGGACGTCTTGTGGGAGGGACGGTCTCAGAGCCCAGCACTTGGAAGATGCTCTTAGTGGGGCTGCGATGGCGGTTGTTGATGAACTACTATCATCTATGGTTGGGGTCGTTAACTTATGGTTGGCAGGTAGATGCCCATATGTTCTGGGTGAGTTTGTGGCCAGCGCTCCTTTAACTCCGTTGATCAATCCAGGAGGTGGACTTAGGCCAATAGCAGTAGGCACGGTTTGGAGGAGGATGTGTTCAAAGGTGGCAGCGTCGGCGGTGGGAAGGGAAATGGCGGTCTACTTGGGTAATCATCAATTCAGAGTGGGTATCCCCGGCGGAGGAGAAACAATTCTGCACTCGGCCAATAGGTTACTTGAGTCGAAAGGGAGGCAGGGAATATGACCATGTTGTTAGTTGATTTCACAAACGCCTTTAATTTAGTTGACAGGAGCACTCTCATCAGGGAGGTGCGGAGCAAATTCCCAGGTATCGAGAGGTGGGTAGAGTTTTGTTATGCTAAGCCCGCAAGGATTTATTATAACGATTTCAATTTATCTTCGGCTAAGGGGGTTCAGCAAGGTGATCCTTTGGGACCCTTATTATTTTCTCTAGCTTTACATCCGATGGTCTGTATGATTTCTTCGCAATGCAAGCTTGACCTACAAGCGTGGTACTTGGATGATGGCACTTTGGTTGGGGATATGCTGGAAGTGTCAAAGGCTTTAAGCATTATTCAGTCAGAAGGCGACAGCAGAGGGCTTCATCTTAACATCAAGAAGATCGAGATTTTACGGCTGTTGTTGACCCTAGGAGTATAGCCGATAACGTGTTTCCCTCGGACATCGGTAGGCCTTCTAGAGGGGTGAAATTGCTGGGCGGCTCGGTTAGCCTAGATCTTAAATTCAGCAGCGATCTAATACAAGCTAGAGTTGACAAAACAATTTATCTAATGGAAAGTGTGAAGAAACTGCAAGATCCTCAAAGCGACCTTCTTCTGTTACGCAGTTGCGCTGGGGTGTCAAGATTATATTTTGCTATTAGGACTGCCAGCCCCTTGGCACTGCTTCAAGCTAAATCCTTGTTTGATCAACGTTTGATGCTTTTTTTGAGACACATTGTCACGGGAGATGGTGCTGGCTTCGGACCACTGCAACAACGTCTCTCCACCTTGCCAATGAAAGATGGGGGTCTCGGTATCTACACAATGGAAGATACTAGCCAGTATTGTTATATCGCTTCTTGTTTCCAGACTAGGGGCTTACAACAGACCATGATAAATGTTTCCTCTGAGGAGGTGACTAGCGCGTGCTTCAAGCAAGCTTTGAATAATTTCCTAGAGGTATGTGGATTGCCTTCTTCTACATTCAACATTAATAATATTTCCCCACATCCAATGCGTTCATTGGCAGTGTTATATTTTGATGTTGTGAAGAAGCGGATTCCGTCACAGTACTCTATGTCCAGTCGAGATTCAGTTTTATGGCAAAGCAACAGGATTCCACATGCTTTGGATTTTCTTAAGGCGATTCCCATTTCTGGTTTAAATCAAAGTATAGGAGCGAGGCAATTTAGGTCGGTGTTAAGTTATAGATTGGGAATACCTCTTTTTGGGGAAGATAGTACATGCTCAAGTTGCAACAAAAATATGGATATTTTCGGAGATCATGATGTGCATTGCGCTAATGATGTTGGAAACAAATTCCGCCATGACCTTGCAAGGGATGTTTTCGCTGATATTTGTTACAAGGCTGGTGTACATGTGAGGAAGGAGGTGGATCTTGGATTATTATCAGACAACAATACGCCCTTGAGACCGGCTGATATACTTGTTCACGGTTGGGAGAATGGCCAGGATGTTTGTTTTGATGTTACGGTTGTTTCACCGTTCACTGGCGGGGGAGTGCGTACTTTTATACCCGGACAGGCAATTTCGATAGCTACAACGCGTAAACGAATCAAATACATATGTGTTCCACTAACGGGTACGGGTTTGATGTTTTAGCCTTTACGACTTTAGGGGAGTTGGGCGAAGATACTATAATTCTCTTGAAGAGGTTGAAGAATTGTATCACCAATCATGATGTTAATTATAAGATAGGAGGTACTCTTTTTTATAGAATAGGTTTAGCAATCCAAAAGGGTGTTGGTGCCCAGCTTGTTGCCAGGCTACCCACCAACTTAATGTAATCTGACCTTCAAAGGCTTTTTATATATTCCTACACTTACATATTTCATAACAAGAGTGAATAGAGGAATTTTATTTGCTTTGCATTCTAACGCGGTGAGTGCTACACCAACCGCATTTTCTAACGCGGAAAATTCCGACAGGGGATCTGATGGTTCATGAGAATTGGTAAAAGTGAGGCCCAACCATTTGATAGAGGCAGGATTTTGGTTGGGATAAAAATCCTGATTTAATTGGGGGCCTTTCATATTAAATGGGGGCCATAAAATTTTATTTGCACCCCAAAATTATTAGGGGCCTATTAATCTGACTATGAAAATACTATTTTACCCTTATCTAAAACTAAAAATTAAAAATCATTTAACCTTAATTAAAAACCTTAATTAGGCTTCTTTTCTTCTTCATCTTCCTCTCCTCCCTGTTCTCTTCTCCACTACCACCATTAACGACTATTTTGAAGAATTTTTTTTTCTTCAACCGATTCGTCGTGTAATCGTCGCCAAAAAATCGAAACCCAAGAAAGCTATGGATCCAATTAAACCCATCTTGTATTCGATTTTTTGTTGTATTTTGATTGTGAAAATGAGTTTGGTAACTGAAAAGTAGCAGTTACAGAGTTAGGGTCGTTAGTCTATAAATAAAAATCCCTAACAACTTTTGATATGCATGCGGATTCTATGAAAAATCGTTAGGGTATTAGGTTGAAGATGACGACCCTCTTTCTGCTACTTCAAAAATTTCGGCCCTAGAATAGAGTCGTTAGTGTTAAAGGTTGAAGATGACGACCCTGTTTTGACGACCCTTTTTTATTGGTTAACGACTCTATGTAAAATTATTAAATGGTGGGTTAGGGTCGTCAGTATATCAGAATATACCTATGACGACTCAAACACACAAAAACTTGCCTTTTTATACGGAGAGTTTGGATTCGAGAGTCGTCTGGGTATTAAACAAATCAACTAACGACTCTAGGTGAACATTATAAACAGTCGTCATGGTTTAACACACCACCTTGACGATTTTTCATCACCATTAAAAGTTGCAGGTTTGAGTCGTCCACTTGAGTGTCAACAGACTGACGACTCTTTACAGTCGTTGGTGTATAAAACACCCGACTATAACGACCCTCACTCTGAGTAGTTCCATAGTGACCATGAATCGACCACTTGGAGCACCATTCAGACAATTTGAAGAGTATATCAAGTTTACCTGATTGTTTCAATGGAGGAAGCCATGAAAAATGGTGGAAATGAAGATCCTACTGCTTATTTCTAAAAACCCTAGTTTTTCCTCTCAAAACTCCTCTTCTTCTTCTCAAAACATAAAAACCCAAAAATTTAATCCCAAAATCTGATTTTTATGTAAACACAATTAACACACTAATTTACTTCATTAACTCTTAATACTAATCACTCAAGGCTATTTTAGGCATTTAGAAAGATTTTTTATAAGGGGTGACCCAAATTGCTATTGGGAGACCTGTTTTGTCTTCTAGTGTTTGGCCCCATTTAATGTGGAAGGCCCCAATTAAACCAGGATAAAGATCGGTCAACTAAAATAAAAATTGGTCATTGCACCTTGTCGGTCTAGGTTTGATTCGTCATCTGTGTCTGACTCGGTCCCAGCAAGATGTTAGATCATTTTTTTATTTTTTTTATTTTTTGGTTTTATTCATATCTAACTAGAGATCTGACTCAGCTTATGCACGTGCACTGTTTTGGGTATATGTCTGACTGGATTCAATATTTTTCCATCGCTCTACTATGTAATACTCTTTCTGTTTCTAAATAATAGGCTTGTTTATGGATTCAACAAACCTGCCAATTTTTTAGAATCAGAGGGAGTAATAATTTTTTCGGCAGGGTTAATGAAAATAATAACTTTTTCGGCAAGGTTAGTGAAATGAATTTTGCAGTGAGTCGGATCCAGATGAGTCTTCGGTCAACTTTCTTTTTAATCGATTGGTAAAGAAATTGATGCCGGCGAGTTTCGAACTCGGGTCACTGATTTTACCACTGTATTACAGTGACACCGGCAATCGGAGAAGTCATCTTAGAAAACAGACTAAAAAGAGAGATCCACAATGCTAGCAAACCTTATTCTATTTCCCTTCCTTATCATTGAAAACGGCCCTGTTTGTTTTCAACCTCATCTTCATGTGTTGTCAATGACTTTATAACAATAACCACACACTAACTTGACATAAAAGTCATCCCTAAACAACTTCAATTTTAAAGACAAACCACAGACTGCAAGTAATAGAAAAAAATTAAGTCCTTAAACATCAAAATCAAACTTCCATGAAAACTCAAACACAAAAAACAACCATGACCTCTTCTTTCCTCGTCTCCAAAATCATCTCCTCATCTTCAAAACTGCTTTCAACTCATACCAACAAATACAAACTGCTTCAAATCCTCCATCAAATTCTTTGCATAGCTCTGTATTGGATTGTTTTCTTCCTTAGGCTTCTTCCTTCGCTGTATCCGAACCAGAAAACACCGTCAAGAACCTTTGATGCTTTCTCTGGTAAAAGAGAGAAAGATCTTATTCAAGAAACCACTGTTAATGGAGATTCAACTAGTGTTTGTAGAGCACTTACTCAAATTCTTTCAATTATTAACGAAATTCCAGTTAGTTCCCGGAAATACGAACTTCTCCGTTCACTAGCCGAGAAATTGATCGAGGATAATCTCAAAGTAGGGTCTGATGTTCTTAGAGACATCAACTGTTCGGTCCTTTCTTCTGCTTTTGCAAAGACTCTTCAGCAGCTTGAATCTGCAGTCATGGAGGAAGTCAAGGAGACTACTTTGATAGGATCTCCAGAACATCGATTGGACCGGATTCTGCATACAATTTGGTCATATAGCGAGCGAGCATGGGCATGGCTTGGCGAAAAGGCAGGTGTGCCTAAACCGGATGCTTGGACTGCTGAGAAGTTTGCAGCTGAGCTGCTTTGGTTGGCTAAGAAGATGTCAACTTGTCAAAATGTGGATGTTGCGATATCAAGCTGGGGATCAGCTTCTAGGTTGGCTTGGCTCTCGATTTCGGCTGAGCCACGAATTCAAGGTTCTCTCGTCAAAATTTCAGGTAAGACTAGCAAAACACTAAATTCTATGTTTTCCATCCCCATGGAAGCCTGATGAGTGATGACTGTTTCTCTGCAGCATTCTTGTTGAAGGAAGCGAGAAAAATGGGACAAACAGATGAAATGGAAAAAGATCAAAACGATGATGATGAAGACGTAACGAAGATGATGAAGAAACATGATGAACAAAGTGAGAAGAAGATGAAGTTGTTGATATCATGGTTGCCATTCCTATGCAGGGCAAGCAAAGGCACTGATGCACCAGTCTTAAGCACCAGTGACAGAGTGGAAATAGAGAGAGCAATTGAAGACTTGATAAGTACTTTCAGGAAAGACCAACAAGAGAGAGTTTTATCACTTTGGCTTCATCACTTCACCTCTTGTCCTCTCTCAGACTGGCCAAATCTCCAGTCCTGCTATAATAGTTGGCTGGATGCATCACGAAAGCAATTGACTATGTGATTAACTACTGGCTGGTCATATCCACAAGAAGTATATCTTGCAGAACACATGTATTCTTATTACTTGTAAAGTATGATGCATATGGGTCGGTGAATGTACACATTTCGGTGAAATGCTTGTCATGCGCTTAAGAAACCTAGGCCTTACTCTAAAAATATTGCCACTACCATCATCACAATTTGAATTTCAAATACTGAACTGCCAGTAATACCAAATGTGTATATAAGAGAGCAATGTATATATAAGAGGGCATTAAGTTCGGATATGATCCAGCTAAATAAATGAAAATCTACTCTAGATACGAGGAAGGGTCTTACGAATCTTTCTACAATTATGAAATTAAAAGCAAGCAGTCACCATCAATGCATTTACACAGCAAACTCTGCCATTCAGCCTTCAGTGAAAACCCTCATCCCATGGATTTATAATTTCATGCCGGGCCATTCCTGCAGACCCGTTTATACAAAAGCATTAAGAAACATCAAACTGATCCAAAGACCACAACTGCACAAGATATATAAACAATACAAATGACGGCTCTTGGAAGTTTTTTGTTTTACTTAAAAGCATAAATTGCTCAAGAAGCAACCACAACTCAGAGGCTAAATGGTAACTTGCTTACCTATACTTCAGGAGTCATTAACTTTGGAATGCTCCCCTGTGAAATAACACAAGAAAGAAGTTCGTCAGAAGTCAAGAAAAACAAAAAAGAATTGAAAAAGACCGACAACAATAAGAAAAAAGAATTGAAAAAGACTGATAACGGGAAAGATGAAGGCAGAGTTCATAGTTAACTATCACCTTCTTCTGCAATGTCTGAGGTCCATAAAGTGAGATTGTCCCTGAGAAGCTGCATGATAAGTGTACTGTCCTTGTAAGAGTCTTCACTAAGCGTATCAAGTTCTGATATAGCTTCATCAAATGCTTGTTTAGCGAGGTGGCAAGCCCTGCATGCCAACAAGTACATCACTTATAAAGGTAACCAATAAACGGACAACATGATCATAAACAAAGCCAAACAACAAAGATAAAATGAGAAAGAGAAGTGGTAAAATAAAACCAAAAGTCAAAGAGGAGGGGTTGCATACCTCTCAGGTGAGTTCAATATCTCATAATAAAAAACGGAGAAGTTCAGGGCCAAGCCAAGTCTTATTGGATGAGTAGGTGGGAGATCTGTTGAGGCAACACTACTGGCAGCCTGTTTCATCACAAGTAGTTCCATTATGACTCAAGTTATGACATCGACCAATTGGGAACGTACAACAAAAGCAAAGAAATGGAGAAGCAATCTAAATGTAACAGACCTCATAGGCCTTGAGAGACAGATCTGCTACTTCTTTACGTTCATTCCCCAACTTAATTTCAGCCAGATACCGATAGTAATCCCCCTTCCTACACAAGAAGAGAGGTCACATTCAGATGCAGAATACCAATACATTTAAGGTAGTAAGAAAAAAAAAGCACCAAAATACTGAGCATACTTTAAAACCGGAACAACACGGGCAAAGAAGAATAAATCTACCAAAATATAATTAACCAAATGGATTGTAATCAAATACTAATAGAACTCACATCTTATGGTAAAAAACTGTGGATTCTCCTGTGGAAGCGGATGATAGGAGGTTTTCATCAATGACAACCAAGATGTCACTACAAATCCTTGAAAGCTCATCCTCAACCTTCTGTCTATATTCTTTTATCTTCTGCGTATTCTGCCCATTTCCCTTTCCTTCTTCCTTCTGTTCAATGGAAGATAAAATCCTCCATGATGCCCTTCTTGCACCAATTACATTCTTGTACCCAACCGACACCAGATTCCTCTCTTCTACGGTCAGTTCCACATCCAATCTAGCAAGTTTCTTCATAGCCTCAACCATTTCTGCGATAACCATCGTATCCATTTTAGAATGTAATAAAATTATAAAATCTATCTGTCCATGAAACCCAAAGTAAGGTGTGATAGTGTGACACTGTGACACTGTACTACTTATCTTGAATTGTCCTTCCACACAAGAATTTTGGATAAGAAAACAATAAAACCAACGACTTAAAAGAACATACAAGATCATCAACAGATATATGGATTTGCATCAAATAACCATAGGAAACGCGAAACTATCCAGTATTATACAGTTTATAAATCATATACTTGTAAACAAAATCCATAAATTGGCAACCATAGTATTCAATTTACAGGATTCCAATTAACCAAACAACACTCAACATATCTACAAAGTGGCCAGCAGGAAATTCTTATATGTTGCAGTATCTAACACCTAAGATGGACACAAGGGGATACAAAGAGGGTCCCTCAAAAAATAGAAGACGAGGAGGGAATATCTGATGGCCCTAACATTCTAGGGGCGGTTTCCTGGTCAACATTAAGAGTTTCACCCTCAAAACAATGGTTACTGCAGGAGAAAATCATGCACTGACTTGAGTTGCGTTGCTAGGTTAAATCTATTCAGCCGATATATAATCAATTCATGTTAATCAACATCATGATTTCAAGTATTCCATTCCACAATGTCGTATGTTTTTCAAAGAAGATTCAAGTATCAATCCATTCCACTAAATTAACTCACATAAGTCAATCCACTACTTGTCACATGTATGCTTGTGCCAGTATCTGAATGATTCTTAACTACTTAAGTTGGAAAACGCCTAAAATTCAAATACGTCCACAAACATTACTGATCCCAGTGAAATAAGTTGCTCTAAAGACTCATAATTAGCAATCTTCGATCTAAAAAGCATTCGACATGTACAGGATATAATAATCTAAGGCCATTACTATATGTTCAAACACATTGCATCCAACAAGTGACAGACCCAGGTAATCCGAATCTGAGAAGGCAAAATCCACCACATAGTTGTGTGATCTTATAGCACAACCAAACACAACACTAGCACTACTTCAACAGTAAATACAAGTAGGTAGAAGATCACACCTTTGATCTGACTTCCACAAATACTAACAACAACCAACATACTAAGACCAGATCAACAACCAATTCAATAATTATGGTAAACCCACAATACTAAATGATAATAATTAACAAAAACTCCAAAAATCCTAACATAAATACCCACATAATTGACTACTCAATGTACACAGATCAAGAAAAAAAAAACCATTAATTAAAAAATTAAACCAGAAAAAAAAAAAAAATCTCCATTAATGTAAGTAAAAAATTAAATCAAGCCCTCATACCAAGAAACAAACCCATAAAGAAAAAATTAAACCCATACATAAACAAGTGTCAATCTTTGATTCTATCAAAACCCTAACAAAATCGAAGTATAAAAAAATCAATTCGTTTTATCAAAGACTTACCATCATATCTCTCAGCCTGTTCTGCAAGTCTAGCCAAGTAAACCAACTTTTCTCTCTCAGTATTCATCTTTCCCTCTTCTTCTTCTTCCTCACTCACTCTGTTGATGAATCCTATGAATATCCTTCCTCTCCTCTGTTTCTTTTTTCTTCAAAAAGGCTGCTTTTTTATTTTTATTTATTACTCTGATTCATTTTTATTGTAAAACTGGGCTTTTCGTAGATACAGTGTGGTTGGTTACTGACCGTTGAATTTGTGGTTTTGGATTCTTGTTAGTGTAATCAATGGATGAGAAGTTATTTAAGATAAAAGGAATTTAGACCGTTGGATTAAATGATTAAGATGGATATTAAGGGTTTGATTGGAGTATAGGAAGATATGGAATTAAGTCCAATCATTGTAGAGGTGGGTCACAGCTGACGCGGATCTGAAAAGGAGATTGGATAAATTTCAATTTAATACTCACCGGATTTTTGAACCGGAAACACTAGACGACAACAAGAAAAAGTAGGACTAAAAGCCAAACGACGGCACCGAACCACTGCCGGACGGCATGGTGATGGGGGAATACTTGTCATTCACTGATGGTGATCGGTGGTTGTCTGATTTTTTTTTACCGTGACTAGAAATTTACCGTGACCTAAGACATACTGGTTGATCTAAGATGGGTAAAAATTATAGCTCTTAGTGCGTATTTATTTCACAATCCTGTTCTTTTTCGTAATAACACTTTTGCAGAAACGGGAGGAATGATATGGTTTCCAAACATAGTCTAGATGACATGCAAGTACTTCTGCTTCGAAACACAATTTAAGATGATAATCGGATAAATTCTAGAAATTCAATAATTCAAAGATTAAGATAAGAATAAAATCATGCGAAATTTTTATTATATTCCCACTTTATAATAACAATCAAAGTTTTAATAATTCACTTAAAAACAGGAAAAGAAAAAGAAAAGCAGGCAATACATAGTAGTGGAGAGACCCATGACCCAAAAGATGAGAAGATCCGCCGGAGGTCCAGTAAAAGCTACTCACCTGATTATTCACATTGTAACAGTCCGAACTACTATTCCCATTCTGACAAACACAAACAAAGTTATTCTTGGGTGGAGAATACCCACAAACACCGTCACTTTTCTCACAAGCATTACAAATCATTTCAATGTTGTAATTGATATGATCCAATCCAACTTGATTATACTTCAAAGCCAACCCATATTCCCACCGGTTCGGGTCAGTCGGAATATCGCCGAGCGAAACAACCGAAACATAGCTTGCACATTTGAATGCATTAATATCCAAATCGCCTTTCGCGTTCAGGTTTGCCGGGGAGTAAACGCAACAAGTATCGGTCGAAGAGTATACCGGTAGGCCTAGTGAGAGTATGGAAGGACAAGAGTGTAGAGAAGCGCACAGATGATTTAATGATGCATCACAAATGGGGTTTCCTTTGGAAAAGAGTGCAGATGTGGGAGGGCGACAACCTATGAGGATGAACAGAGATGGCCCAAGCTGGAATGGTGAAGACCAGTCGAGGCCGAAGTTGGGAGAAGAGTGCATGGATAAGCATGTAGACATTTGTGTTGGGTTGATGGTTAAGGTGGAAGCTTCGTATGATATTGAAGTTACTGGATATGTGCCGGCATGGGTTGTGAGGATGAGTTGTCCATCTTCTTGTTCATGGTCTTGAGGGATGGTGATGATGTTGCTGTCTGATGATGACTTAGATGATGATGATGATGATGATGAGCAAGTGATTGATGGGTAGAAACGCGGAGATCCACAACCAAAACCGGAGCCGAACGGATATTTGATTGGAATTGATCCACACTTGTTTTGACAAGAAGGTGGCGCCGGTGGTGGTGATTCTATGGTTGCCGGGATAG
This sequence comes from Papaver bracteatum, assembly GCA_023529315.1. Taxonomy (NCBI): domain Eukaryota; kingdom Viridiplantae; phylum Streptophyta; class Magnoliopsida; order Ranunculales; family Papaveraceae; genus Papaver; species Papaver bracteatum. Next base: position 227,360 of record JAJJWX010003682.1, read on the forward strand.
TGACAGAACTCAGAGAAAAAACCAAGAAGAAAAGGGTGGAGATCATTATTGATTTGTGGGTGAAGAAGGAGAAATAATTCATGGTGAAATTGATGATAATCAGACTGTGATTGCTGAAATAGAGTAGAGGTTAGCAAATAAAGAAGAAGAATATGAATGAATGGAGACTGATTGAGGAGCTGATGAGAGAACTGAATATATGCTGAATGTTAGGTGGACACTTGGTCACTAAGGTATATATGCTGCACTTTGCATTTTGTCAGTGCCATCCTAAATAAAAAGCTAGTAGGGCTCCTATCTTTCTTTACAAAAAGTATAGTCCACAAGCTTCCCAAAGCAAACTTTCAAGCTTTCGGCTTTGGAAATTGACTTGCCTAACTGCCCCAAAAAGCACAGTAAAGAACAGTTTAACACAATTACTTGAACCGTAAGAAAATCTTTCAACTCTACATTTCAAGACATTCATAACTCATTTTCGTAAATTTGAAACAGCAAAAAATCATGTCTGACAATATACGAGATACACTGAGTTGACAATATGAACAGCAGCAGCATGATCAAGAGAATATGAGTTCACTATTTCTTTTAATATATGAACAACACTATCAGAAGAAAGGACACGGGGTATTGTGAACACTGCTTACAGTTAGGGCAAAACTTTATTCGCTCTTCGTTTTTGTTTTCCTGAAAGCAGCTTTTGTGTAGGGAAGGCTTTCTATCCTCGTCACCAGTTCTTTCTTTCACGGGGTAACACAGATCATTCTTGTTGCTGCGGATGTGGAAGAGATCAGGAAAGTACTATCGGATTTCACTCACGCGACTCGAGCTTGCAGCAGCATCGCTGATGGAAACAGAAGCAAATGATTTACGTGCCCACGTCCTGGCATGTATTGCCCTCTCCTGCAAATTGCTTCTCCTCTTGCAAGGCTCTTTCAAAGTTCTGAAAATCTGCATTGCTTGACTGAACAACGTAGAAGGATATTCCCACAGGCTAACTATTCTTGTGTTCAGGATGAGCCTTCTCCAGGCAGTAGACACACATGCGAGTAGTGATGGAAGAAAAAAGTAAACCAATCTAAGTATGACAAAAACAGAGGCCAGTGCCAGATATTTCTCCTCGTTAAGTAATTTCTCTGGGGACTTTATCCATGAGAATCTGTAACTTTCTTCTTTGGTGTCCTCCAATTTCGCAAGAACTGAAGGGTCATCAAGTTTCTCCCAAGACGTTTCATCTAGCAACACAGACTTCATTCCTGAGACACATGAAGCACATCCATGATTACCAGTGCCACAGAACAGAGTAGGGAATAGAGATCAATAAGAAAACAACAGAATAACGCCAGTGCTTACCAGTGACATGAGAATAGAGATCAACAAGAAAACTGAGAGTTCGTGGACCATGATACCGCATCCGCATGGTTGAATTGAATAGAAAAAGAGTAGGGAATCCATGAACTCCATAAATGGAGAGTATGCTGTTACAAGTCCATTAACTTTGGTCAGGATATGAGAAGCAATTAAGTTGCGCAAATGGAAACCAGAAAAACAACAATATCAACGAACAATTCTCAGACCTTGGCGTGACAGCAGATTCTTCAATTGCAAGATGCTGGATGGAGGGATACAAGGATGACAAGGCAGAAAATGTTGGCCTAATACTTCTAGAGAAAGGACACCAAGATGCGTAAAAGAGTACAGCTACATAGCCATCACCATTCTTCTGAACAACATTAAGTGCCTTCTTCAGTAAAACTTCATTCCCCTGCACAAAATCATAACGTCCATCAGCATCAAAATTCTACACAAACATATGCATCTAACTATTTAAGAACGTTTCCAGCATGCTGGACCTTGCAAAGCTCACTTGGTCGTACTAATTAGATCTAAACACTTTAAGCACCAACAAAAGTAACAATTGGTTAATGGGCTTCAAACCAATAGAAATAAAAACAAGGACGAGTGAACGTATTTCTTTTAATCTTGCTATGCAAGATGCTACACTTTCCTGTCTGAGCCAATATTCATCCTCAAAATGCTATGTAACCTGGTTTTCCAAGGGCCTACTTTTTAAAGCAATCAGCTACAAGGAAACAAAAATTTTACATTTGTCCTCTATCAAGTCAAGGAGCCTTAAAATAGCCAATACACTTTTTAACCAGCTCAATGATGTGAGGAGCAAGGTCACCTACGGTAACCCGTTAGCGTTGATCTGTACTATTCTACTTTAAAAAAATTGTTGCGATTACCCAGACACTTGCTGGTCCAACCACAACTAGATAACTTACAGATCCCTTGGTTAGAAATTCAGACAGATATATATAGGATGATGATGGGAAAGTAATAAATAAGACACGCCTTGCACCTGAAGTCAAACCCAATTCTTCCTAAACACTATTTCTGGTGCAAAGCTTATGCTCCTGCATCAATTTCTCTGTCAACAATAGAAACTCTTTTAAGAGAACTTAACCATCCTCTAAAAATACAGCAGTTCCAGAGGAAGCAGTGCCATATGACCATCAACCCCTTGGACTTCAATCACCACAGCCAAACAACAACATAACCCATTACGTTGGCCTAACATCCTCTACATAGGCGAGCATCACTATTTTCACAAAACCAAGAGAGGAACATAGCAAGTAGGGGATTCATATTGGGACCACCTGGACCTTAACCCAAATTATGCATATAAAATACACCAGAACGTGGAAATAGAGTATCAAAAACAGTAGGATGCTACGTCTTACAATGAAATTAATAACTGAAGAGATAGTAGAATCATAGTGTATGAGCTAGAACAAGTGCAAACCTAGTTAATGAAAACACCATGGCTAATAGGATTACAACTACGAAGTAAATGTCAAAATATCTAGCATCCCAACAACCAAACCTAAACAAAAAAAAACAAAACCCATAAGGGTCAATTTAAGGTTGAGGTTCTAGCAAAAAGCCTTCTTTAATTACTAAATTCACTGTATACAAAGCTAAACACCAATTGCTTCTTGTTACAGTACTCCCGGTTCAACAGAAACCTAATCTAACGAACTCCAATCAAAAAAATTGAAATACAAGATAAAATGGGCAGCATATAAAGGCCAAAGGAAAATCTCTAATTCACTTGTTTTAATTCAAACGCTACAGCAAGTATGAGTTTTCCCCAAATTTGACTCTAAACCAGACCAGAATTAACAAAATTGACTTTTTGTCTAATTTCCTTATAACCTAACATCATAATCCTACATCTAAGAGAAGCAAATTTTAACACAAACCCACATATAGATTTAAGAAAATTAACCAATAAAATAAAATAAAATAAAATAAAATACCTCAATAACGAGATCAATCTGTGTAGCAAAATCGAAATCGAAGTCAACACATATATCTGCAGCCTTCAAGATTGAATCTTTCATTGATAATACAGGACAAACATCATTATCCAAAGAACCCACCGACGATTCACAACACAAAACCATTACCCCAAAACAGAAAAACCAGAAAAACCCTAGATTTCTCGGTACCCTATTCGCCATCTATGAAAAAACTAATAAATTAGGTATCTGGAAGAAGAGATTTAGAGAAGATTTGGATAAAGAGAGACCCTAGAGGAGTAGGTTGAGGATAAGAAGTGAAGACTCAAGAGAGGGGCGTGCGCATTTTAGAGAAAAGGGTAGAGAAGTTGTTCTTGTAATGGATTGATTCAAAAATGATTATTTTAGAGAATTCTAGAAAGAGAATGAGAGAGGGGTTCAGCGGAGAAGATGGAGAAAAAGGAAAAAAAATAAAGAGAAAAAAAGGAATTTATTTTATTTTATATAGATAAATAAATAATTGAATTATGTGGTGAGAAAGATGACTAGCGTTAATTGTGTGTTAACTGTACGTGTGAAATTTTATGCGTTGTGTGTAGTTACTTGCACGTGGGTATATAATACTTACTTTTTCATTTTTGTTGGTAAGCTGTCTATGTTAATCAGTAGATAGGTGTCACAGTGTGCATAACAGTAACTACCAATCTAGTCTACCCTTAATAGTTATGTGGGTGTTGTTATCAGTTCTGTTCTGGTTGCTTCTATACATTTGATTAGGGACACGTGTCTGTCATCCATTCAGTAGGGTTAGACTCAAATAATTGGTCATTTAAGTTGTAATGAGGACTCTATTGAATCAAATCTGAAAACAAATGAAATTGCTCTTATTTGGCTGCGCTTCTTAGCACAGAAAATTGGCTTGGATCTTTTATTCAAGAGGTGTTTATCACCATTTATCCCTCAATTTCCATCATATGTTTGTTAATTTGTTGTGACAACACAACAATTGGCAACAGAACCGTTCTTTTCACCAAAAGAAGATTTTCATGACGCTCAAAGATGTTGCTGATAAAGCTGCAGCTAATGAAGCTGCTATAATTCAACTTCAATCAGATTTCAAAACACTTTCCAAAGATCTTACTACTCAGATTGATACTATAAAGGCTAGTCTCAAGGAAACCTTACAAGAGAATAATCGAAGTCTTATCCAATTACTCAGTAAACCAGTTATTCATAATCGTAATGACGATGTAGGTGGTTCACATAGCCAGGATGATGACAACACAAATTACTTTCATCAACATCATTTTAACTTTGTTCATCACCAACATCGCATTCCTAAACTCGACTTTCCAAGATTCAATGGAACTAATCCTAGAGGGTGGATCCAGAAAAGTGAAAGATATTTCCAACTCAATGACATTGAGGAACACAGGAAGGTCGACATTGCTGCCATCTACCTTGAAGGTAAGGCCGAGAAACGGTTTCTAAATTTTCAAGTTAATAGAAATATAATTACATGGCAGGAATTGTCTCTTCATCTTTGTGCTAGATTTGAAAATCCCGCGGAGGAAAATTTTGTGGGTTGTTTCAATAAATTGGTACAAAGTTCTTTTGTACATGATTATTATGAAGAGTTTGAGTCACTCAAAGCCTTAATGTCTCGGATGAACCCATCTTTGAGTGAATCCTATTTTGTATTGATCTTCCTCAGTGGATTGAAGGATGATATTGGCAAATCTGTATCTATGTGTCACCCACAAACTCTATCTGCTTCTTTCTCATTAGCTAGATTACAAGAACAAAAACTTCAATTAGCCAATTCAGCATCAAAACCATTTACCAAATCATTCAATACCCATTACAACTCAAATAAACCATACACTCCTATCCCTTTACCTCCTAAGCCAATTATAACTTCACCTAAATATAGACAATCCACACCTAAATCTTTTTTCACACATCCTCCCAAGCCTACTCCTACAACTCATATAATTAAAATACTTTCTCAGAAGGAGATGTATAAAAGAAGAGCTCAAGGTTTGTGTTATAATTGTGATGTGGTATATAGACCTGGACATTTTTGTAAAGGAAAACAAAAAATATATATGCTCCACATGGACACTAATGAGTCCCAAGATACTAAAGAAGAGGAGGACATCTTTGAAGAAGCTCCTGAATCACCACTACAATCTGATGTGGAAATATTGCTCCATGCACTAACTGGCTCTGTCATTGGTGACACAATAAGAATACATGGTTTGATAAACAAGAAGATTGTTTCTGTACTTATTGACACAGGTAGCACAACCAGCTTCATTGATAGTAAATTGGTCTCTTCGCTTCAGTATTCCATCACACCAACTCCACCTATGCGGGTCACTGTTGCTAATGGAGAACAAACAACCAGTTCAGTTATTTGTTCAAAACTACAATGGAGCATGCATGTATACAAATTTGTGGAAGATTTAAGAGTTTTACCACTAGGAGGTTGTGACATAGTACTTGGGGAAGATTGGATGAGGAAATTAGGTGATGTTCTTTTCAACTTTGCCAAAATCAGTATTTATTTTCAATACAAAAATCAGAAAATCATTTTACATGGCACAACTCCAAAACACTCATTCTTGATGATGAGTAGTGCAGTAGTCAAAAAGTTCTTCTACAACAATTCCCATGGCTTGACAGCTCAATTATTTTCTATAACCCCAACTTCAACACCCCCCAAAACTCCTGACATTATCTTACCATTATTACAAGAGTTTACTGATATTTTTCAAGAACCTTCCACTCTTCCACCTGAAAGAAGTTTGGATCATACCATTATGTTACAACCCAACTCATCACATGTAAACCAAAGAGCATATAAATGCCCATATGTGCAGAAACGGGTAGTTGAGCAACTGGTTAGAGAAATGCTTGAAAATGGGATAATTCAACCTAACCACAGCCCATTCTCATCTCCAATACTTCTTGTGAAAAACTGAGATTTAGAGAAGATTTGGATAAAGAGACCCCCTAGAGGAGTAGGTTAAGGATAAGAAGTGAAGACTCAAGAGAGGAGCGTGCGCATTTTAGAGAAAAGGGTAGAGAAGTTGTTCTTGTAATTGATTGATTCAAAAATGATTATTTTAGAGAATTCTAGAAAGAGAATGAGAGAGGGGTTCAGCGGAGAAGATGGAGAGAAAAAGGGAAAAAATAAAAATAAAGAGAAAAAAATGAATTTATTTAAATAAATAAATAAATAATTGAATTTTGTGGTGAGAAAGATGACTCACATTAATTGTGTGTGTTAAGTGTACGTGTGAAATTTTATGCCTTGTGTGTTGTTACTTGTACGTGGGTATATAATACTTACTTTTTCTTTTTTTTGTTGGTAATTAAGCTGTCTATGTTAATCAGTAGATATGAGAGTGTTTTTACCACATAGTCAATCTTGATTGAAATGACCGAGAATTTGTCAAGATTTTTTGTTTTCAGGCCATGGCCAGGACGAGTTTTTTAATCCTGCGGAGACAAGATTTAGATGAAAAACTCATCGAGGAAACTGAATTTTTACCGATTTTTTTGAGACATGGGGAAATTTAGTAACAAAGTCGAATCAAATTTCTAAATACTCAATTTCTTATCTTTCCTATTATTGTTGTTTCTTCATATCTTTAAATCCCTGACTTATGTAAATTGTGTAAAATATTTGACTTTTATATCTCCCCAGATAAAGTTGTAATATCCAATCCTTGTTGAGACGCCAATAGGAAAGTTCTAGTTTTTTCTAACCACAATAAATAAAATTGTAGGATTCAATTCTTTATGAGACGTCACCAATAGGAAAGTTCTAGTTTTTTCTAGCTACAGTGAAAATAAAGAGAGAAAAAAAGAACAAGATTTTTGTTTAGCACTCAGAGAACCAGACTCACCATAATTATTTGAGTCCAACAGTATGGACAAACTCTTTTAAAGTTCACAAATTTCTCTAATGGATTGATTCAAAAATGGAGAAAAGGGTAAACAAAGAAGGAAAAAAAAAAAAAATTAAAATTTATACTAAGTAATTGAATTTTGTGGTGAAAAAGATTACTCACGTGGGTATATGATACTTACCTTGTCCTTTCCTTTTTTTTTTTTTTTCCTTTTTGTTGGTAAGCTGTCTATATTATTCTGACCTTTTGATTAAGAACGTGGTTTTGGAAAAAACAATGCTCCAATAAGTGGTGGTGTTTGCTTCATTGACTTTTTTCTATTGGACTGAGGAACTCAAAATGGTTGGCTAAAAAGGAAAAAAATACTTCACATCTAGCGTGGCTAAACTTTCAAAAATCGTTAACTTATATGTTAAGAGGGTGTTTAGAATCTTTAGATACAGGAAGTGGAAGTTCCTATACATTCAAGAGGAGATAGCTTTAGTTGCTGCATCAACTGAAACCAGGCTTTCCTTGTATATTCTAGCCTTAACAGTACGTAAATCTATTTCCTTTCCAAAACCAAGATCCTCAAACTCATCAGTAATAGAGTTGTAACACAGCGAACTTTTGTAATTTAATAAACCGAACTTTCCGTTCCTAGAAATTGCAAGGATACCACCAGAATAACATCCATCCCTTGTTTGAATTTTTGAAGACATGAAATCAATTCTGTAAAGCTCAGTCCACAACTCCTTGGCTGTATTGTAATCATTCAACATCCATACCTTGTATATTATACTAGAAAAATCTGTATGGTGGAATGTAATGCATGCTAGTTTATCATCTATTGATTCTAACCGAGTTACAAGCCGGTTATCCGTATTCTGCTCTGGATACTGTAATACTCTTTGGTATTTTTCTTTCCTCAAGTCAAATGACAAAATCACAGGCTTAAAGACAGGATCTGCAGTGTAGTCCACACCTTGATGGAAATAAATACCATTCAAACTCTGTCCTACTCCTCCTAATGGTATACAAGAATGAATATGGAAATCTGAGTCTACCAACCTCCAAGAGTCGGTACTTAGAGTTAAAATTTATACTCTTATCAAGAACTTAGAAACCTTGATAATATTTTTCGGAGATATACGAGCATCGTGGTGTTGCTCGTATAGAGCTCTTAGAGCTCTAGTAGTGAAGGGTGGAAGCAAGGACTTTGTAACTTGAACTTTGTATTGATTGATTCTTGCTACCTTACTTACTTACAAATGAATACAACATGCCTATTTATAGGCTACAAAAGAAGAAGAGAACTATGCCTATGGAGGCTAACAACTATGCCTTTGGAGGCTAACAACTATGCCTATGGAGGCTTACCAAATAGTTTAAGGACGTTTCGGTCCTCTTCGGAAGTTTAAGGACATTATGGTTCTCTTCGGAAGTTTAAGGACATTACGGTCCTCTTCGTAGTTTTAGAACATACAGGTTCCATCGTAGTTTAGGGACATTGCGGTCCTCTTCGTAGTTTTAGAACATACGGGTTCCATCGTAGTTTAGGGACATTGCGGTCCTCTTCTTCGTTTCAGTAAAATACTTCTTGTACTCTTTAGACAACTCATAGGATTTTCACCCACTTTTGTAGTTCTCTATCTCATCACCACTTGGTGATTGCTTCCGTTTCTTCACAACATTTTTGTTGTTTCTTCTTCTATTCATCTTTGTTCCAGTCACGCTTTTGTTCGAAAACTGTAACACTTCTTTAGTTATCCAGATTCTCTCACAATCTTTCATTTCGTCAAGCTTCTGCCACAAGCTCTAACTATTTTTCTTCTTGTTATTTGATGTTACAAATTTGCCACTTTATCCAGATTTGCCACATTTCTGAATTCGTAACAGATTTGCCACACTATGACATAATTGTCACACTTTGGTTTGTACGTATTTAAACAAACACCTGTAAACCCATTTAGACTTCATTTGGACATTACAAATTAGGTAATTCCAACACTCCCCCGTAATTTGTAATGGCTCTGTTTTTTTTTTTTTTTTTTGATATTCACCCAATCTCCGTTTGCGGCTCTTATCTCCTCATGCTTGCTTCGCTCGTGATAAACTCTTTATGTTTGCCGCCACGTACCAATTTTTTTTTTTTTTTTTTTTTTTTTTTGTTCTTCTTCTTATCACGAGTATGATTTAGTATCTCGTGACAAACATGCCATGCTTTTCTTCGACAATTGAGGAAGCAATCTGTTGCTCTTACCCTCAATATTTTTTTTTTTTTTTCTTCCCGATTTGAGGAAACAACCACTTATTGTTCTTACCCTCAAACCCTTCTCTGATCACTTATTAGGAAGTGACCCTTTCTTCTTCTCTTTTATCTTGTTTTTTTTTTTTCATGGAGACCCCTTTTTTTTTCTTCATGGAGACCCCATTTCTTCTCTTTTAGTATTTCTTGCTCATTTAGTATGTCTCCTAACTTCTGCGTGCAAGCCTCTACAAATTCAACATTTTTGAAATGTCGATATTACAAAAGCTTTGTCTTGTAGTAGCAGTAGTTTTTTCTTCTTCCAGTGGATACATGTCCACCGGCTTCGTGTCACAAGTAGAAACTTGATGTTGTCGTGACAAACATGGCTTTCTTGCCATTTTTTTTCTCTCAAAACCGAGTAGGTCGTCTCATTGAGGCTCTCTTCCCACAATATGAGGAGGCGATCATTTGAAGATCTCTTCCCTCAATATATGGAGGCATTCGTTGTTGACGTTTTCATGATATCGGCTTCTAAAACTCTTGAACGATTGTGGAGGCAATCCTTGGTGCACTCTTCCCACAATTGTCTTTAGAATTTTGTAAACAATTTGAGGAGGAAAATTATTGCTCTCTTCCCTCAAACTTGTCTTCTGGTCACTTATCAAAAAGTGATTTCTTTTTTTCTTCTCTACTTTTCTTTTTCCACATGGAGGCGTTTTTGCTCCTGTGAAGGTAGGATTTTTTTTTTTTTTTTTTTTTTTTTTGACAGTTGGAATGGTTGAAATCTTCTTAGTGGTGTTTGCATCTTCTCCTTCTTAAACTTCATATCTTCTCAACTCGAAAGCTTTGAAACCCATCAATTCGTAGTGGAAACTTTTACGCCCATTTCGGATCGAACGAGCTCTGATACCAAGTTAAAATTTATACTCTTATCAAGAACTTAGAAACCTTGATAATATTTTTCGGAGATATACGAGCATCGTGGTGTTGCTCGTATAGAGCTCCTAGAGCTCTAGTAGTGAAGGGTGGAAGCAAGGACTTTGTAACTTGAACTTTGTATTGATTGATTCTTGCTACCTTACTTACTTACAAATGAATACAACATGCCTATTTATAGGCTACAAAAGAAGAAGAGAACTATGCCTATGGAGGCTAACAACTATGCATTTGGAGGCTAACAACTATGCCTATGGAGGCTTACCAAACCAACTACTAGACAATCTAGTATTCTTGTTTGATTTGTCTAACCCTAGAACACTCATTTTACACATGTTAATTGTCTAATATTGACTCTAGACATCCTAGATATTTCTAGGTTAGTCTAGATAGGTGTGAACTCTTGACTAAGTTGGTGTTGAATATTCAACACTTAGTCAGTATATCTGGACTTTGCGCAACTTGTTAACGCCTGTAAGCGGCCGGGCCTCGAAAGAAGAAACTTGTATAACCTTATAATTTTTGGTTTCAACATCAAAACAGAGACCAACAAAATCACGATACTGATACCAATCCTTGGGCTTTACGTCCAACGACTTTGGAATAAGTCTGCATCGTCTCGTAGCAGGATTCCAAAGGCCAATTTCCCTGGTTATATCGTTGTACATGCAAATTATTCCATGAACAGAACCCACCATACGCACGGAACGGGGACGGCGATATTTCCACTCACCCTTAAAACATAGTCCCTCGAATAGATCCTCCACCTCCTTGAGGCCTTTATCAGAAAGCAAATAAAACTCAGGTTTTCGTCTGTGATGACAGATGAAGGTGCCTCTTCCACCGTAGTAATAGTATTGGCATGGCAATGTATGAAGTGAGATGATTGAATGAGGGCATACCAAGATGTACACACGGATTTGAAACGCAACAAAGATTGTACAGGGACCCTGACCGGAGGTGTAAAACGTGCCGGCCCAGCACAGCCCACGAAATCACGTGCTTAGCGTGCTATGTCCCGTGCTGTACTGTGCCGGAGATTATGACGTGCCGTGCTTAAAGGCGTGCTGGGCTGGGCTGTGCCAGAAAAATTAACGTGTTGTGCCGTGCTGTGCTGTGCCTGGCACATTTATTTTATATTTTACAACATAAATGTTTTCCAAATATTTAGGTATTGTATGTGTTATTATGAAAATAAGTCAACATAACGGTAGTAGAATGTCAATAATTGGCTAGAATAAATATTTTTTTGTGAAATATACACAAAATGTGATGTATTATGCCATGTTTTGTAGTATTTTATACATATTATGACGTGCTTTCTTAACGTGTTGTGCTGTGCCGTGCCACGTGCTAATCCGTGCCGCGTGTTGTGCTGGGCTACTGTGCCAATTAATCAAACTCAGCACGTCCCATTTAACTAACGTGTTGTGCCGTGCTGGGCTAAGTCACGTGTTGTGCTCAAATTTTAGCGTGCTGGGCTGGGCTGTGCTCGTGCTGGCACATCCCAATTTACACCTCTATGTCCCCATATTAAAATTTGAAAAACTACATCTTCCGGCAGAACAGGAGTAGCCATGGATCGTCCTAAAACCAGATCTTCTTCTTCTTCTTCTCCTCTTCTTCTTTATCTATCAGATCGGCTTCTATTCTTCTATGTGGATGATTAGCCCGCCAACACTTAATAAATAAATAATTATTATAGTAATAATGATTGATTAAAAACCTAGAACAAAAACTATGTATTTATAGAGAACATATATAAAAATAGAATCCTATGCAGATAACGAAACCTAGCTACCAAGTCCTAAACATTAACAGACTAATTCCTTCCTGACTAAAACAAAACTCTCAAAAGTCATGCATGCAACTAGAATCCTAACCAATTGGTGTTTGTGTGAATAAGATTTGGGAGATCCATACCGGACCAGCCGGTTACTCTTAATTTAAGGTAGGTATATGATAGAGATGGAAGCATAACCATTTTATGTACTTTTGTATAAGTTCGAAGTCCAATGGAGGTTCAATCTAAGATAACAATTATAAACTTCAAGCCTCTGCCTTTCTCGATTCTCATCTCAATTTCTGAAGAACAATCTAATCAATATTCATAAACCTTGCTGGAGAACCAAAATCTCACTGAAATTCGACAATCGTGATGACTTTTCCTCTAGCTCGTCGGAAAAGTTTATCGTCATCTGTGGAATGTACTATCTAACAGCTAGATTCCTTCTGTTGATATCTCATTGGAGAGGGTCTTAGAGGTGCAGCTGGGACTAGTTAGAATGAGGTACCGAATCACATGGTTGGCCATGTGGGGTCAGGTCCTTTAAACAAGTGCATGGGGGTTATTCATGATAAATCCTAGGAAGTGAAACATATCCAACCCAACATGGTTTGGAAGGCAAGAAGTGAAAGATGAAAAATATTGGTTAAATTGATATGTTGTATATCTTGACATATTACATGTGGTCGAGAACTGTATAATATTGTTTTCGACAAAAGCAACAAATACAGCAAGTTGAGGTGTGAGCTGAATTCCAAATCACTATCCACTTTACTTGGAATGCTCCTTGCTTGCTTTGGAAACCATCCTCTATTATCATCGATCAGTATATAGATAGCCAATCCTGATTAGCAATCCGAAATATGTAGAGCTGAAAGTAGTAGTTGTAGTTTTTTTTGGTGATGTCGTTTATTGGTCTTCTTTATGTCTCTCATAATAGATGACGCCATGGGGTGTTTTGTGTTGGAACTAAATTACAATAAGCGTATGTAACTGAGAAATAATACTTAGATTACACTGAGAAAAATACTTAACACTCATTGCTGTGTTATTGTTATACCGGAGATGCACTGATGATAGTATCAAAAAATTTAGTAGAGGCACGTATGAGATACGCTGAGCTAAAGGTAATATTGCATGCTACTCCTCTGAGATGCTATAGCAATTAACAAATTACCTCCAGGATACAACTACTGTTAGTTCTCCTCTATGTGTAGCATACACATAGAGAACCCTTAGAACTTGGCAGCAAAAATGAAAAACAAAAACATAAAACGAAACAACAACAAGTTTCAGAGAAATGTAAAAACTAATTTATGTTTACGTAAACAAAGTTTCGTGAACTAATATTAAGTAAACAAAATTTACAGTAAACAAAGAAGTAGTTATACAAAATTATGTTTATGTAAACTACAACTTGTTTGAGATAAGAACTTGATTTTATGTTTCGTAAACTTATAAAATTGTTTCTGAAAGCATAAGAGTAGAATAAGAATTTCAGAAGATAAGAGTTCTGAAAGGTATGAGTTAAAAATGAAATTCTTCTCTCGTATTTATAGGTGAAAAAACTGAACGTTCGGATAAGAATCCAATGCACGACAAGATCCGTAAAACCCGCGTCTCGAACGTTACAAAAGTTAAGGTAAAAGCAGAAGTGAAAAGCACAGTGTACATGCGTTCAAATTTTTTTACATGCGTGGGAGAAACGTGTGGAAAACATTTCAGCAAAAAGATAGGGTTGGGTAAACCCACACCCACGCCCGAGCCGAGCGTGCGTGCTTCTGTGCGAAGCACCGCGCGAACGGGAAAGATAATAAGAAATGCAATAAGGTTTAGGCAACCTTGCCATAGTCTAGGGCTTTCCCCATACACAAAGGTCTAAAAACCCAAAGGGCCATGCCCTTATGGCTAAACCCATGGTATTTAAGTCTAAAACTCTAAGTGTTTTAGTCTATATGGGACTAATGTTTTATTCATTCACATGAAAAAACATTTAGGGAGCAAAAGGTCTTGGGATCAAAACATGGTTCATGCATTTTTTGAGCAAAACAAAACATAGTTTTTTCTAACATTTTGTGATCTTTAGATGAGGCATTCTCTTCTGTAAACGGCGGTCCTTTCGTTCGTCTTTCTTCAACCTATCAAAGGTACCTTGTCCAATCCAGCTTGTGGACTGCCTTAGTTCTTCAACTGATTCGAGATTTCCTTCCACGAGGTCTTGGTGCAACTTCTTCAATTTGGTTGATACCTGCATGGAATTAGAGACACAGTGTATGAGTATCTACATAATAAGGTTGGGCATATCAGATAACCTAAACTTACTTCTAGTAGGAAAACTTAATTACTTTCTCAAGAAAAAGAACTAAAAAGCAAATTAGGTCGTATAAATTAATTTGCAAGCTGAGTTAGAGAATTAAGCTGGCATGTTGTCTGTAACATTACACTTACCAAAATAGTGGATCCATCTCCGACGGAACATTTAAAATTTGATCGCACAGTTTCTTGAATCAGATACCCTACAGATTTAACCTGGCGTTCATCTAATAAAAAATAGAAAAGAAACGATAAGCCAAGTTAGCATCAACACTTCAGCACTCCAATAAATCTTTGAAACCCGAAAAACATACCTTTTGATTGTGCGAACCAAATAAAGATGTCAGCTGCTAATTGTTTCACTTTTTCGGACATAAACTTCCCACGACTTCGTGTAATATACTTGCTTATCTCAGTAGAAGGTACACCTATTTGCTCTGCGACTTCAATCACAAGTGTAACCCAGTGGGAGAGGATATGACGGATGCCTTCAGCAAAGAGAGAGGATGCTTGTGGTGCTAATTGATGATCTGAAGCTGCTGGCACATCTTTTAAACTGACGCAGTTCATAAAATCTTTGGCAAGGCTGCGTTCTATGTCCATAGCTAGTTTTAAATTCTTTGAGACACAAATTACTACAGTTACCCTGAAAGAAAATTGGTTTGGTTGTGGGATTCTGCAGAGAAGACTCAAGATGGAGAGAGAGCGAGATTTTTATGTGTGACCTAACAAACTTCAAGCGTAATCCTCTTGTGGTGTATATAAAGGGGCAGGTCAAAAAAGAATTAGGAAACACGTATCAATAGCTTATTAATCACGTCAAGAGCTTTATTTAGGAAACTGCTATATGGCTCTGCTTGGACTGGTGAGAAGTTTGCAGCTGAGCTGGTTTGGTTTGGTAATATAGAGGCCAGCTTGTGGAAGTGGCTCTGCTCTTTCTTTTAGTTGCGCCATGAGTTCAAGGTTCCCTCGTCTAAAGAAAAGGTAGTATTATTGGAATTAAGTTGCCTTGCTAGTTTTAGAGATGACAGGAATCAGATGACTCAAATGTCATCCCTATGTCTAATTTGAAGTTTAGTTAACCAATTTTCATTTTTTCTTTTGTACTTTTTATGGCATTCAATGCAGTGTAGGATATTGACAGACAAGATGAGTATGAACTCGCTGATTTGTTTTAGGTCAAAAATGGTGCTAGATTAAACATGGGACAAGCAGTTAGATACCAAGAATGGAACGGCCTTCTGAGTTTAGGAAACTTTTTGTGAACAGCTTAAAGTTAGCGCAAATTTCTGGTTTTTCATTTCTGATTTTGCAAAAACTCTTGTTTGCGGATGGCGTTCTCCTCGTTGCTATTTCTTTCATCTGGTAACACACAGCAGTCGCATCGGATTGTTGCCAGATGAGGAAGAGCGCAGGGAAGTACTACTGAATCTCGCTTCCAGCACAGACGCCACTCTTGTAAGGCTCTCTCAAAGTTTTGAAAATCTGCATTTTTCCATCGAACAACGTGAAAGGATATTCCCACAAACTTATTATTCTTGTATTCCATATAAGCGTCCAAATTTGGTGATCATTCAAAATCGCAAATCATGACTTTCTTGTTCTTTTTAAAGAGGAGGCAGATAAGGGAATGCTATGACTAGAGTTCAGTTAAAGTAGAAAAAGAAATGTCATAAAAACACAGCTCTGACGACCTAATAAATTAGATTTTTCACATTAGTAAAGCTAATTACAAATAACATTTGCCTGCCTACTCCCGGCTAATCCCCAAATAGTCCCTCCAGGCCACGCGCAACCACGTGGCACCCGACTAACCACATGTGCTACATAGCCCGACTCTCTTTCACTTTACTTAAAAGCAGTAGCACCTTGACTGCTTTTAAAACCATTCTTTATCATCAGTTTAATTGAAAACACCCCATTAACACATAATTAGCAATCCGAAATATGAAGAGCTGAGAGTAGTTGCTGTACTCTTCGTGGGTGATGTTTACTGGTCTTCGTGTCTTTCATAATTGATGAATTGGGGTGTTTCGACATCTTCATATGAGGTCTTCTCTTCAGTAAACGACGCTCTTTTCGTTCTTCTTTCTTCAACCTATCAAAGGTACCTTGTCCAATCCAACTTTTGGATTGCCTTAGCTCTTCAATAGACTTGAAATTTCCTTGCACAAGCTCCTGGTGCAACATTTTTAATTTGCTTGATACCTGCAGGAACCAGAGATAATCAGTGAGTATCTACAAAAGAATTGGGTGGTCATAAGCTTAATTTTCTTAAGAAGTTCATGAGGCCAATGCACATGTCAGCAAATAATTCATTATTGGGAACAAGTGCAGAAAATTACTATAAACATGTTTTCCTGCAAGTCATGAGGGACAATAGGAAACTAGACTCCCGAAGAGGAGCTTGGGACATGCCAGATAAGTGATAACCAAAGCTTACTTAGTAGGATAGTTACTTTCTCAGAAGAAAAAAGGGAACTCCATAAAACAGAACCTTCCAAAACAAAATTTGGCTGCATGAGAGTAATTAGCAAACTAAAAGGAGCTAGAGAATTAAGCTGGCATATTGTCCTTAACATTACACTTACCAAAATAGTGGATCCATCCCCTACAGAACACTTAAACTTTGACCCCACAGTTTCTTGAATCAGATACCCCAAAGATCTAACCTGGCGCTCATCTAACAAAAACAATAAGAAAAGTAAGCATCGCAACCACAATTAACAATGTCTTAGGACTACATCAACACCATAAGCATTGTAATAAACTCCTGAACCCTGAAAGCAGAACATACCTTTTGACTGTGCGAACCACATAAAGATGTCAGCTGCTAGTTGTTTCACTTTGTCAGACATAAACTTCCCTCGACTTCGTGTAAGATACTCGCTTATTTCAGTAGAAGGAACACCTATTTGCTCTGCGACTTCAATCACAAGTGTAACCCAATGGGAGAGGATATGACAAATGCTTTCAGCAAAGAGTGAGGATGCTTGTGGTGCCAATTGATGATCTGAAGCTGCAGGAACATCTTTTAAACTCACACGGTTGATAAAATTTGAAGAAAGGCTGTGGTCTAACTCCATACCTAGTTTTGTTCTTACAGACACAAACTACCAGTAAGTTACCTGGAAACGTAGATATAAATTCAATTAGAATCCAGCAGAACAGAATGAAAGGTAACACCAATTTAAAATGGGGCTTCAATCTTTTCACGAAATATCAACATATCATGAATTTTCCATAATCTCTAATAAAATTGAAAAAATCATGAATTTTTTTATGCCCAATCCAAAATGAAATCCAACGAAAATGGTATCTAAAAATTACTATGAACCATGAGAATTTTAGTTCTTTGTTGATGAAACAACCTCTGATTATAACTATGAGTGAGGACGGACTCCAATTTGATAATGCAAATACCACAAACAAAAACAAAAGTTTCAGGATTATGGCGACAAATCCAAGAAGTAAATCAATCAAAACACCAAACTAGTACTTTGGAGAGAGAGAGAGAGATCTACTTACCAGAAAAATGGTTTGGTTGTGAGATCTCTGAGAGATTTCTCCAGGGAAGAATACTCGATCCTGTGGGTTACTTTGTTCGTGAGCGAACAACTTCAATAAAGCGAAAATGCCTTCTATAGATCGATTTTTTTTTTGGGACCCCATGATTTTTTTTTCCCGGCTTAATTAGGTTATACCCAATTTTAAAGGGACATTTTTTGTGGGTTTTATTAGGAGTTTAAATGGGTAAGTTACAAAACTACACTTACCCATTAATAAGAACCATCTTTTGGGGACTACCCAAAAAAGGTGGGGGACTACCCAGTGTTACAAATGTCCACCTAAAATGATAAGGGGTGTCCTAAAATGTGGAAATGACTAACCTACCCTTAACCTATATATATATTACCACCTCCTCCCATCACCACCACCTATATATATAACCACCTCCTCCCATCACCTCCGCCGCTCACCACCACCACCGACCACCACCACCACCTTGAGCCACCACCACCACCGACCACAATATATAGCTTAATTTAAATCATTAACAAAACAAAATCAAAATCAAAATTATAACAAACCCATTACTTGTCATTCGTTTTTGGTTGCAAAAATAAGAAGTAATCATTAAAATGAGTTGAAAATGTAAGTTGCAGAGAGAAGTTCGGTTAAGAATTATGTGAAAAACTTTGTCGAACTAGCCGAACTCAACTTTTAATGGAGGTTTTTCTTTCAGAGAAAAGTTCGGTTACGTCGCAAATTTTTTTTCCTAACCGAACTTTAGTTCGGTTACGTCGCAAAATTTTTTTCCTAACCGAACTTCAGTTCGGTTACGTCGCAATTTTTTTCTCCTAACCGAACTTTTCTCTGAAAACCTATATATTGAGTTCGGTTACGTTGCAACTTTTTTCATTTTTTTTTTCCCAGCCGAACTTTTAGTTCGGTTACGTCGTAAAAAAAATTCCTAACCGAACGTTCTCGAAACTAAAAATTCCATTAAATCGAGTTCGGCTACTGTGTTTTTAGAAACATTAACCGAACTACACTTGCGAGATGAGTTGGTAAAACTGTTCTTCAAATGTTGTAGCCGAACTTTGTAAACCAAACGAAAATCAATTTGTAAATTGTTCATTTTTAGGAATGTTTTGGCCAATTCAAGCACCATTAACTAAATTTGAAGTATCCATGAGTACCCAAAACATCATACTCTTGTTCTTCCTTTTTCCTTCTTCTTCTTATCTCTCAAAAAAAAAATTTGTTAAAAACAAAACAATCCAACTTATAAAACACTAATCACTAATCCCTAATCCCTAATCAGTTTTTAACTAATCACTAATCAGTTTTTAACTAATCATTAATCACTAACTAAGTTTATCATCAAGGGTAAAATGGGTATTAGAAACAAAAATTATAAGGGGTGACCAAATATTAATTCTAATATCCTCCACAAAAACTGATGGGTAGTCCCCCAACTTTTTTGAGTAGTCCCCAAAAGATGGTTCATTAATAATCTTAGTTATCCTAAATCAGTTACCATTCTCTTCATTTTATCTTCTTCTCCTCCTCAAACACATTACCGACTCCTCCATCCCCCACCACCGAAACTCGTCGATTCGAAAACTCCGATTAATCTTCATTAATGGATCCGTCGAGGGCTAGCAAGATGAAGCAAACAAATAGAAAGCGCAATAAATTCAATCCTGAAATTGCAAAAATAGTTCAACCAAAAGTGAAGAAAAAACCCGTCGAAGACTGAGAAATCGAAGCCGCCGAAAAAGCAGAAATTGTGCGATTAAGAAAGTAAGGGCATACTTAAACTCACTCTAGTACTTCGATTTCATGTTTGCATGTCAAATTAGGTCAGAAAATCCGAAATTTTGAATTGGCAGTTGCGACGCCGGCAAGGTATCTTGTTATCAACGTTCCCGGATTTTCTTAGTTAGGGTTTGGCCTGCAAGCTATAAGGTTGAAGAACTTTCATGTTGTATAGTTTCTGTAACTGCTACTAGCAGGGCCGACAGGTTATTCAATTGTATACCTTGCCGGCGTAAGTTTTTTTAATGAAGCCGACATCTTATTGTTTTTTACCCTGCCGGCTGCTTCTTTTGAATGTTTTCTGATGCCTAAATTTTTTGAATCCGGATGGGTATTTATATAAAGCCATGCCGGCGGTTTGTCAGTCGGCAATGTATGTGTAATGGACCTTGCCGACCTGAATAGTAAAAATTTCTTGTTTCTACTGTGTACATTTTAGTTGGGAGACGGAACGCTATTTTAATGATACCCTGCCGGCTGTGGCTTAGCAGAGACACATCTTTTAGTGGACCCTTCCGGCCATGTTTCCGCCGGTTAGGTTATATTTGTCGACCCTGCCGGCATGTAATGTTTTTTTTTCTGAATTGTTCTTGTTCAGGGTGGAGAAGGAAAAGAACAAAGCTCTGAAAGTTATTAGTCCTCCTTCAAGACCTCCTCGTGTTGGTGGAAAACTCTTGACTTCACAACATCGGGGGTATTGATGACCAATCAATTCCATTGTAGAAGAGGCACTAGTGGAAAATGGGGGAATGACAAAGATCCGTATACCGAATGATGATTATGAACTACGATCGGAACCCAGTGATTCAAACGAGACTCCAGATGATGACCAATCAATTCCATCTGGTAGAAGAGGTGATGATGATGATGTTGATGAAAGAACTCCGATTTGTACTTTTAATCTCAATTGTAAACCATTCTCTTCTTGAATTTTGTAATTTTTTTTTTTTGCTTTCATTGGAGGAGGAAACAATGATGATGATGATGGTAATCAAGACATGCTTGATGTTGGAGGAGGTGATGATGATGATGATGGTGATGATAATGTTGGTAATAGAGATATAGGTAAGAATACCGTCGAAGATGAAATTGTTGAAGAGGAAAAGGAACAAGAATAAGAAGAAGAATGAGATGGAGAACAAATTGTTGAACCCACCAATGCTTAGGCTTCAACTTGTGGATCATTTATCGTGTTGGTGGAAAACTCTTGACTTCACAACATCGGGGGAGGAAGAGGGTGATCACTAAACCAGATGATGACCAATCAATTCACTGGTGAGAAACGTCACATGTTAGAAAGAAGAGGTGATGATGATGATGTTGATGCCTCCCAAACATCTGAAGAGGAAAAGGAACAAGAATAAGAAGAAGAATGAGATGGAGAACAAATTGTTGAACCCACCAATGCTTCGAGGTTTTGTTTAATTTTTTTTGGTGCTTCAACTTCAACCGGAACGAGGAAGAGGGGTGAGCCTCCCAAACACTTCATGGTTACACTGAAAGAGGGTGAGCCTCCAAGGGGGACCCCGAGAGATGGTGGAAAAGTTCTTTTTGGATACAAAGTTTCATGGGCATGTACGATCCATAATACTATCGTAAGTAATCTAAATCCGTCTTTGTTCTTTATTCAAGTGTGTAACTATCTTAATTAAATTTGCATCAAGTGTTTGTATTTCTTTTCATTTTTATTTTATTTTTTGGTATTTAGGATCACAAGTATGCCATCCGTCTCATGAGGCGCCAATCTTCGTGTTTAGTGACTCATACTTGGGATCTTGACAAGGAATGTGAGGAGGTGAAAGTGATTGTGAAGAACTCCGGGTTGTTGCCTGCGGTGGAGAGTTCGAATATTAATCATGATAAAGTTACCGTATCTGTATTCTGTGAGAGGTTCTATGGAGAGACTGATACTATGTTATTCCCTTTCGGTGAGATAACGATAACTCCCAATGATGCTCAACAAATTTTAGGCCTCGAGGTTGATGGAAAAGCAGTCATTGAGGGATTCGATAATGCGATTTCTTTCGAGAAGATTTACTATTTGAGCAAGAAATTGTTCGGTTGGAATCAGGTTCAGACGGAGGATGTTCTTGACATGAAGGATGGTCGTCTAACCAAGAAGTTTAATGTGAAGAAGTTGAGGGACACATTGTGGGATACACATTCATTCCTTGATAGGTAAGGAATGGTGAACCCGGTGCGAATCAATGCTACCGCGGCCAGTTATTTGCTATACGTCCTGGGAAAATATATCTTCCCCGACAGTTTCAGAAACCAAGTCGAGGCCAGTTACTTGCAACTATTGGATCCCTTACATAAGATGCGTGAGTATTCTTGGGGTATTGCGGTGGTCTCCTTCTTGAACAATGAGTTGACAAAATTTTCTAGGGCACTCACTAAGCAAGTTAACGGAAACACATGTCTCTTCCATGTAATTTTATTGTCTAAAACATTTATATTTGTAAAATTCTTGTAAGATAAGGTTCTTTCTAAACTTTTTTTTTGCATAGGTTTGGATAAATGAGCACTTCCCTTTCTTGTTCAAAGACAGATCCTACTTCAAAGTGGATGAAAGTGTTGCGGTTCATAGGCCAAGAGCGCAAAGGTACATTTTTAAGGGTACTCGGGATAAGGAAATGCCGCAACAGCTTATGAAACTCCGAAGTGCCGTCGACAAATTAACTACGCAGGAGGTTATATTTGATCTGTATCGAGATGACAGAAACCAAGGTTTAATCCATCCTAGAAATGAAGTTGTTGCATTATACTATGGACCCTTGATGACTTTGTTTGAAGGATTTTCAACGTACGATCCATATCGGGTTATGCGAAAATTGGGTTACGTCCAAGAATAACCTCATTTCGATGAAAAAACGCCATCCTTTACTTTTAAATTGGCTGATTGCAGCACGTCCCAAAAAGGTATGAACATCGCTTACGATCCAGCGCCTGCTCAAGAACATTGGGACGATAGACGTCGCCGTAAAATCTATGTGACTCTTTTGGACGACGTGACCACTGGTCATGAAGCTACTGAGAAATACATGGCGTGGTACTTGGATTGGGATCGTCCTATTGTGATTAGGAAAATGACAGCTGAAGAACTGGCTCTAAAGAAGAAGTTGGAAGCGAAATACCCAGCAATATTGCTTAAGTTCTTTGTAAGTATATTTAGAGTTGCTCTTACTATTTTAAGATTGATTGCATTACCGAATCATTATATTTATTATTTGTTGTTTAATTGAAAATAGAAGGGTCAGATGAAGACCTTTGTGAAGGTGTTGTGTTGTGCGAGAGACAGAGGAGATCCTTTGTCGGTTGAAAATCAAACCAAGCACATTGACTATGCTTCCAATGTTGACAGTGAGGATGCCCATATATTGTTCAAGTAACTTGAGGTTCAAGTAAAGGCTGAACATAAAGCTAGGAGAGAAACACAAGCCAAGATGAAGGCTGATAAAAACATGACTCATAGCAGCAGTAGTGGTGGTGGTGAAGGTAGCAGCAGTGGTCGTGGTGGTGAAGGTAATTCTCCAAAACGGGGTCGTGGTCGTCGTGGACGTGGTCGTGGTCAATGAATGATTTCGTAGTTTATTTCTTTATGTTGTGGTGGACAAATGTTTAAGTTAATGGTGTGGACAAATATTTTTTTAAGGTTTATGGGACGTGATTTTATTTTGGACAAAAAGTGTTGGATTTCTAGTTGTTGAATGAATGGTTTGTTTAGCTATGTAAAGTTTTAATACATATGCCGGAATGCTTCCTTTAAATTACCCTGCCGGCTGTCCCAGGGCCGGCAAGGTTGTGAATTGTCAGACTGCCGGCCCTGACAAAGGAAATTATGTAGTTACCAGGGCCGGCAGGGTAATACCTTGCTACCTAGACGGTTGTTTACTAGCCGGCAAGGTAATATGTTATAGACCCTTCCGACTATGTGTGGCAAAGAAACCTTTCTCCTGATGCCTAAAATCTTACGCGGCCGACATGGTAGCAAAATGAAAACCATTTCGGTTGAATCGTGGTCGGCAATGTAATGACCCAGTTGCAAAAACAAAAAAACATTTCTCCTGATGCCTAAAATCTTACACGGCCGGCACGGTAACAAATTTTGGACCCTTCCGGTTGAATCGTGTCCGGAAGTATAGTGAACCAATACAATTCCGGCGGTTTTGTGGAAAAAAACCTTCTCCTGATGCCTAAAATCTTGCACGACCGGCATGGTAACAAATTTAGGACCCTGCCGGTCTGATTTCATCGGCATCTTGGAGAAAATATACCTCGCCGGTGTATTCAAAATTCAAATATTTTGCAAGTACAATTTCATTAATTGACTTGTACTTGGGCACTATAACGGCCAAATTTGGCCACCATCCTATAAATACACTACTTCTCTCTACTAAACAACATACAAATAGTTCCGTACACTATCCAAAGCTCATATCATCATACAATCCATCAAACTCACCCAATATCTAAACAACAATGACTTCATTTGATTCAAATGAAGGTTTGACAATCACCAAAGCATGGTATGCGGAAAATCGAATTAGACGTCAATCCTCCGAAAGGGAGGATTCCACAACCTTTTGGGCTAGGGTACACAATAAATTTAGCAGCGAGTTTGGTAATCGGAATGCAAGAAGTGTTCAACAAGTCCCTGAGAGGCATCTAGTAATCTAAAATGCGATACTTGCTTTTTTGGATCTCCAACCTCGGATTTTTAACACTCGCCCCTTCACCTTGTCCATTGCAGAATTTGTAAGCAATTTTGTGGTTTTTTTTTACGTAACCCATGTTGTTTTATCTTTCAATGAAACACCACTAACATATGTACGTTTAT
This sequence comes from Papaver bracteatum, assembly GCA_023529315.1. Taxonomy (NCBI): domain Eukaryota; kingdom Viridiplantae; phylum Streptophyta; class Magnoliopsida; order Ranunculales; family Papaveraceae; genus Papaver; species Papaver bracteatum. The sequence continues at coordinate 252,015 of JAJJWX010003682.1, forward strand.
TTTTGTGTTTTTGTAGCATGAAGTCGTGAAAGTGCACTACTTGGAGGAAAAGGGGGAAGCATTCGCTTTTTATGCAAGCTATCACTTCTTGGCAGAAAGAATCCTGGAGGATAACCCGGAATACTTGGATGTTGTATCATCTTCGGAGGAGGAAGATTGATGGCTTTAGAAGTTTTTGTATAGGTTTTGTGGGCAGACCTCTATGTGAACCCTCACGAGACTATAACTCATCCACTAGGGTCGCCTAGGGGTTTAAAGGCTTGATGCACATGCTAAGTGCATTCGTTTTTATGTTTCAATCAATGTATTAACCAAAATTGCATGAATAAAGTGAATTATATCTTCCATATTTTCTGTTTTCTGTTTGGTATAAGTACAAGTCGACAAGGTTATAAATCCTTAACATGCCGGCTACAGGTCAACCGACAGTGTTAAAAACTATTTTCTTGCCGACCTTATGACCGCCGACATTGTAGGAAAATTTTCCGTGCCAACCATAAAATTATGTTCTAAGATAGTTGGCGTGTTCTTCAACTGAGACAATGCCGGCTGAAACCTGGTCGGCATCTTATTCAAAGTGGACCCTCCCGGTTGAACATTAGTCGGAAGGTTATTCAAAGTGGACCTTGCCGGCCAGATAACGGCCGGCACCTTATTCAAACCACTACCTTGCCGGCCTTGTGCATTTTCAAAACCAAAATGGCTCACGTTGCCGAAATCCTGACTTCTGATTATACAGTGGTCGATAGGTATCCTGACTTCTGATTATACAGTGGCTCACTTTGCCGAAATCCTACCATAATCGGTAGTCAAGATATTTCATATAACTACCGAATATAGAGTAGCCACAAAATGAGATTTTGCCAAAAATCCTCTATTTTTTGAATTTTGGTTGAGTCTATAATCGGTAGTAAATGAAGTTATTCTGACTTCCGATTATACAATGGATATCTTTGCAAATATCCTACCATAATCAGTAGTCAAGATAGTTCATATAACTACCGAATATAGAGTAGCCCCAAAATGAGATTTTTTTAAATTTTGGTTGATCCTATAATCGGTAGTAAATGAAGTAAAATCCTGAATTCCGATTATACAGTGGCTCTCTTTGCTGAAATTCCACCATAATTGGTAGTCAAGATAGTTCATATAACTACCGAACATAGAGTTGCCCCAAAAATGAGATTTTGCAATCTGTAGATAAAAAAAAACTAAACTACCGATTATGAGGGGACATATAAGTATTTTCAACCTATTTTGTCTTATTATGTCGCCCCTAAAAACACAATTTTTTTTTAGAGATGTATTTTTTTTTAGAAAAGGAGGAGTTCCTCAATATATTTATAGGTGTTACTCAGTATTTCCAAAAAATGAAGTTACGAGCATTCATTACATTTCCATTCCACTGTTGGATTTTAGATAGTTCAATAGAGCCCTTACGCTATAATCCACCCAGTAGTGTTTAATTTCATATTTCTTACAAAATTGAGAGAGTTTTGCTGCCCATATTACATCATTTCTCATAAGAAAAGTAAAATCCTGGGATAAAAAGTTTATATCAAAATGTTTTGTGTTTCCAAAATCTTCACTGATCAGGTATCGCTATCTTCGAGCTTCTGCGTACATTCCCACCAGCAGCACCATAGTTGGTTCTGAATCACTTTTGAAGGAGATTTTGTGGCCACTCTAACATGTTGCCCATTGAAAAGCAACTTCTGCTCCATCTTTTTCTAATTCTTATATTGATGTACTGTAAATAAAGAAACCTCTTGCTTCTCTGACTATACCTGTATGATCAATTAAAGTTAAACCAATCCCTGCTCTCATATAAAAGTCTTCTATGGTCAGAGCAATGTTAAGATTCAGAGCCATATTTCTTCTTGTCTTTACAACATGGTATTTAGTAATCTGAAGAACAACATCATTATTTTCTGGAATTATAGTAAAGATCATTCATTATATTATGACCTGTGTTATTCATTGTATTGTAGATGTTTATACATCGAATGTTATTGTTGGCAGTTACAACACTATTCTGTGTGTTCTTTTTAAACACAACATCACATCTTACTTTCCTAATTAACCAGACTATCGAAATATTTTGTTAACCATTCATGAAATGTTGTTGTACCATTCCTAATAAAATCCATATTAAAAATTGAAATGCATCCATACCTGTCTTGCATAATTACAATGCAGGAAAAAATGAGAGAGTGCTTCTTGGCTTTTATTACATAGTTTGCATTTAGTATCAGTATCAGGTAAAATAGATGCTACTCTCATACTATTGGGGAGAATGGAGTGTGCTACTTTCCAAATAAAAGTTTTTAACTGCTGGTGTTGTCTCCATTTTCCATATCCTACTCCATTTAGTTTCCACATTGTCATCAGAGTTTATATGATTGTACAAAGAATTTACAGAGAACATACCTTGTTTGTTTAGATTACATCTTGGATTATCCTTTTTTCTTCTTCTATTGGTATTCTGATTTCCTTTATTTTTGTTATTGTTTGGTTATCGAAACATCTGATAAGTTTATCATGGTCCCAGGTCTTGTGATCTGTTATTAGATCGATAACCTTACTAAATCCCTCAATGGATTGAGGGTTCATATGAAGTAGTATTGTTGTCCTGGTATCCACAAATCATCCCAAATATCAATGTTTCTACCGTTTCTTAATTCCCAAAAGAAGCATTTTTTAATTTGATTGATCCGTGATAGCATTCCCTTCCATATTCAACTATCATTTGTTTTTGGTTTACTGTTTATATGAAGGATATCACAGTTTATCTTTTAAAATTGTGGCATAGAGGGACTCAGGATTCTGATTTAGAGTCCATCCCATCCTTGCTATCATGGCAATGTTAAACTTCCTAACATTCTATATACCCAATCCTCCCTCTTCCAGACTTTTATAAATTAAAGTCCAGTTTTTTAAGCAAACTCCTTTTTTCCCGTTTTCATTCAATCCCTTTTCATTTTTTCCCCACCAATAATTCCTTTGAAGTTTTGTTATCTGATTACAAATTTTTACTGGTATTTTAAAGAAGTTCATTTGATACACATAAACTGACGAAGTAACATTTTTTATCATAACTATTTTCCCTGCATTGTTCAGGTTAATTCCATTCCAACCAGACATCCTAGCTCTCAGATTTTCAAGTAAAGGTTCAAAGCATGATATTTTAGATCTATTAGTAAATAGTGAAGAAGAACCTAGGTACTTGTCAGTTAGGGGAAATTTCATTAACCCCTAGGATTTCTTTTGCTCTTCTTCGAACACTCGTCTCAGTTTTTTTACTGAAGAAGACTCCATATTTACTTAGGTTAATAAGTTGGCCTGAGGCCAAACTGAAGTCTTTGAACAAATTAACCAGATTTTGACAAGTTTGTTCACTAACCTTACAGGAGACTAGGCAGTCATCTGCGAAAATAATATGGCTCAAAGAGGGGGCCTGATGAACCTATTTTATAACTTTAATGTTTCCAGTATTATCAGCATTCTGGATAGATCGAGAAAGAGCTTCTATACAAAATAGGAAAAGGTATGGGGAGATTGGATCTCCCTGGCGCAATCCCCTAGATGGTTTAAAAAAAAAATTGGGTGAGCCATTTAGGAGGACAGATAAGGTGGTTGTAGAAACACATTGGTGAACTAAGTTACACCATTTGTTGTTAAATCCCATTTTAGTCATAATTTGGTTTAGAAAGTCTCATTCGACCCTATCGAATGTTTTGTATGTCAATTTTCAGTCCCATAAATCCTTTCTTTGATTTGGAGTTTTTCATCTTGTGTATAATTTCATGGGCCTTCCAAGAATAAAGGAAGACTGAAAATGCGAGATTAGCTTACCTAACATACCTTTCATACGACCTGCCATAAGTTTTGAAATCACTTTATAACAAGTATTAGCTAGAGCTATTGGACTGAATTCTACAGGAGTTGTAGGATTCAGAGTTTTCGATATTAAATAAATAAAAGAAGCATTTATCTCTTTTGATATATGACCAGTTTCGAAAAAAGTTTGTACCATTTTTATTAGGTCAGCACTAATGATTTCCCAATTCTGTTGAAATAAGTTGGGAGGGAAACCATCCAGACCCGGGCTCTTGTCAGGTTCCATAGAGAAAATCGTCTTTTTTATTTCACTTTCTAAAGGCATTGTACACAACATTTCATTATCATCTTGGGTAACCTTAGTAGGGATTAGGTTTATCAAGTTCTGATCGATATTTGGTTTTACAGTAGTAGCAATTTTAGGAAAGTGCTAGGTTATACACTCAGAAATCTCTTTTAGTGTTAAATATTGTCTTCATTTTTTATCATATCTATTCTATTTCTTCTAAACCTTTGTGTGGAAGTATTTCATGTTTCTATCACCGAAAGCTAGGTTCTGGTCCCTGCTTTTATCTTTCCAAAAAATTTCTTTGATAGCTTACCATTTAGCAAGATCATTTCTAAGTTTGGCTAACTCATTTGTCTTATTAGTATAATTATCAGTCATGTTGATTTGTTCTAAATTTTTCTTTGTGTTTTCTATGTTACTATTTATGTTCCCAAAACTTTTTTTATTCCATAGTCTAAGAATGTGTTTTACATTTCCTAGTTTTTTGTTAACACAATAAAGTAAGAACAATTATTACAAAGTCTGTCTACAGTCTTACTGTTCCTTATTTATCTCTGTATGATGATTACAAAAATATAGAGATTGTTCTTCAGTGAGTGTAGGGACCTTTTCTTGATCTCCTTAAATAACTCTTCCATCAAGAGTCACAACAGACATGAGAACGAATTCCAAAAGACACATATTTTTATGGGAAAAGACACAACCTTAGGTGTAGAGACATGTAGTTTAGAAGAAAACCATTCCATATGATGATAAGGCACATGGGCCACATCATTTTTTTTCCAACAATTCATGGAAAGCTAAACTCTCAGGATATGATGCAGATAAAGAGGATTGATATATATAGCTCCTGTATTCTCTGTGGGGATTGCATTGAATCGCAGGATCATATTTTCATCCACCATAAAGTTGCAAATAAGATTTGATGCTCTATTACACCAAATGACAGGTGGGCATGGGCTTTCCCGGACTGCTAATGGAAAAATTGTTTGGGACCTTATCCCAACAGTTGTGGTGTGGGTTCTTTGAAGAGAAGTACATCTACAAAACGGATGAAGATTTGTGTACGGATGTAAAAATCTCTTGTGCTAACTTGGGATGCATTTGACAAACGAGTACATTTGAATTTTTCTCATACTATTAGCAACTGGAGCATGGTTTTTACTTAGCTGTGGTTTTTGCTTTTGTCTTTTCTTTTCTTTCTACTACTTCTTGTAGTTTTTGCACATTCTTCCTTCTTTGATTAAAATTCTCTCTTCCGATCAAAAAAAAAAAAAGAACTGTCTAAGCTAGTCAGTTAAGTTAGATAGAGTGTTGACGAGTTGAAGAAAAATCTAGAAATGTAAAGATAGTGTGCAGTCGGTCAAGTCTGTGCTTGAATATTAGGGGGACCTAAAAGGTCGGTAGTGAGGCTATAAGTAGTCAGTGTCTGTAATGAAATTTATGAGAAGCGAGTGTCTAAGAAAAACAAACAACAAGAATCATGGAAAATTATCTCAGTGTGAGAAGTTCATATACAAGTTAAAACAAGTTCAAAGACAACAACGAAACAACTTTCTCAAATTTCCAACACATTAGTATTTCATGGTGGTATATATACAAGAACAGTCATTGTTATTTTAGATTGTTTAAGTCTTCCGTTAGCAGTCATATAATCAGATCTGTTAGCCAAAGGAGCATGTAACTGAACTTCTAGGTCCTTTAGAACATTTAAATTTCTTTTGTGGTTGCAAACTCTTATTCTGCTTTGGAAACTGATGGCTTTTTATGTTTCCCTGACAAACAACTTTGGAATCCTAAGGTCCCTTTGAAAGTAGCATTTTTGGTTTGGACTCTTTGCTACAATGGCGCACCAACCTTGGACTATCTTCATAGTGCAGGGCTTGTTCAGGATGCAAAGTGCTTACTCTGCAATCAGCATACAGAGACTAATTCACATCTATTTTTACATTGCCAGACTACCTACGAGGTATGATCTTATTTCCTAGATAGTTTTGGTATCAAATGGGTGCATTGTTGTGATGTGAAGAAAACTTTATGGGAATGGAAAAAAGGAAAAGGCAAGAAAATGCTTAAGAAAATTTGGGGTTATTTACCTTTTGCTATCTGGTGGACTATGTGGAGAGAAAGAAACAATTAATGACTTTGGAATTAATGACTAGAGTGGTGAATCAATTAATTATTCAAGTCAAATGTCTTTTGTTCCAGTAAACACAGATGTGTTCACGGGTTTTAGTTTATCTACTTTGGTTTGTAATTGGGATGTTGTTTGTTTCTCCTTTATGTTCCTTGTCACCTTTTTAGTGACTTTGGAATTTTTTTATAAAATTTGCCCTTTCGTGTTAAAAATAATAATAATTAGTCTTATAAAATTCCACTTTTCCTATTAAAAAAATATGTACCGACGTAATCAAGAAGTGAAAGATAACCAACCCAACAAGGCAAACAAGTCGAGCAAGGAGTGAAAAATGAAAAATTTTGGTTATAATTAATCATATTATCTTGACATATTACATATGATCGCGAACTGTATTACATTGTTTTCGGCAAGTTCAACAGATACAACAATTTGAGGTGTGAGATTTAATTCCAAACTACTATATATCCACTCAATTTACTTGAAAATCTCCTTGCTTTGGAAACCATCCTTTATCATCATCGATCAGTTTATATGTGTGAACTTCTCATTATCGAATCCGGATCCGAAATATGAAGAGCTGAAAGTAGTAGTTGTAGTTTTTTTGGGTGCCGTCGTCTACTTGTCTTTTTCATGTCTTTCACAATAGATGACTTCTTGGGTTGTTTTGTGATCTTCAGATGAGGCATTCTCTTCCGTAAGAGTCGTTCGTCTTTCCTTAACCTATCAAAAGTACCTTGTCCTATCCAACTTGTGGACTGCCTCAGTTCTTCAATTGATTCGAGATTTCCTTCCACAAGGTCTTGGTGCAACTTCTTCAGTTTGTTTGATACCTGCGTAGAATTAGAGAGAGTGTATGCATGAGTATCTACAAGAGCATTGACCTAAAAGCGGAATTAGGTTCATAAAAGTAATGTTCAAACTAAAAGGAGCTAGAGAATTAAGCTGGCATATTCTTGGTAACGTTAAACTTACCAAAATAGTGGATCCATCTCCGACGGAACATTTAAACTTTGATCGCACAATTTCTTGAATCATATAAGCTACAGATTTAACCTTCCGTTAATCTAACAAAAAAAAAAAAAAAAAAAAAAAAAAAGAGAAACAAGAAGCCAATTTAGCATCGCAGCCACAACTAACAATGTCTTATTAGGACTACATCAACAAATCGTTAGCTTTCAAACAAATCCTTGAAACATACCTTTTGATTGTGCGAACCAAATAAATATGTCGGCTGCTAACTGTTTCACTTTTTCAGACATAAACTTCCCCCGACTTCGTGTAAGATACTCGCTTATTTCAGTAGAAGGTACACCTATTTGCTCTGCGGCTTCTATCACAAGTGTAACCCAATGGGAGAGGATATGACAGATGCCTTCAGCAAAGAGAGAGGATGCCTGTGGTGCCAACTGATGATCTGAAGCTGCAGGCACATCTTTTAAACTAACGCAGTTCATAAAATCTTTGGCAAGGCTGCGGTCTTTGTCCATAGCTAGTTTTAAATTCTTTGAGACACAAATTACTACAGTTATCTGGAAAGAAAATTGGCCTGGTTGTGGGATTCTGCAGAGAAGACTCGAGAGGGGGAGAGAGATTTTTGTGTGTGAGCTAACAACTTCAAGCGTAATTCTCTTTTGGTGTATATATAGGGGAAGGGAAAGATAGAATTAGGAAACACATATTAATAGCTTATTAATCAGGTCAAGTCCTTGATTTAAGAAACTGCGCATTGTATGTTGAACTTGACCACAACAGGGTCAGGTCAGGGAAGCTGCTTGGGATTTTTGAGACCTTTCCTAAACTGCGCATTGTATGGCTGGGCGGTGGTGATCCCATGCCTAATGGTATTGTCAAGCGGTTATCTTGCGTGACAAAATATTAAAACTAGATCTAGGCGGAATAAAATTAAACGATTGAGACAGGAGATACCAAACTTTTTGGAGAAGTTGCAGCTGAGCTGCTTTTGGTCGGTAAAAAGAGGCCAGCTTGTGGAAGTGACTCTGCTTTCTCTTTCAGCTGAGCCATGAGTTCAAGGTTCCCTCGTCGAAACAAAAGGAAGTATTTGTTGGAACTAAGTTGCCTTGCTAGTTTTAGAGATGACAGGAATCAGATGATTCAAATGTCATCCCTATGAACAATTTGAAGTTCAGTTGAACAAAATTCTTTTTTTCTTCTTATGGCACTAAATGCAGTTTGGAACATTGACAGAAGTCGCAGCAAAATTAAACCAGGTACAAGCAATTACTTCTATTGTCAAGAATGGAATGGCCTTCTGAGCTTATTTGGGAAACCCATTTTTGTTCTGAAAATGTTGGAAACTTTTCATTTTTGTTCACTGTCCGACTCCCGAGGGGTGGTGGTGCTGGATGACTTAGATGATGATGAGCAAGAGATACCCAACCCCACACCAAAGATAGGCGCTTAGCTTTCGGCTTGTGCTCCATCAGCCCAACAGATATAGACATGGGAAAAAAAACGGTTCAGTCCAAAAACCCCCTCAAATATACGGATTAGTCCACACCGATCCGACTAGGAACAGATTAGTCCAAAACTAATTTGAAAATGTGTAAAGACGATGCTATCCTTCGCACGCGTCTCATACAGCAAACGTGGAGCGAATTAAAACAGTTTTGTAACTGACACAGTTATTGTGGAAGAGACACGTTGGTTCAAAAAAAAAACTAAAAAAAAAAACGGAAATGTTAGTAATTCATTTAGCAGAAGAGAGAAGATTAAACAAACTCAGAAAAAAGAAAACCAAGAGATAAATTTAACCTAAAATCCAAAATCGAAAATCCAAACCCTAAAGTTTCGAAATCAAACCTTGGATTTTCAAAGAATTGATGAATACAGTAGCAGTAACATAATGGTGATTCCTAAAAAACCAGTTGCAAAGAGAAAATCAACAGAAGAATCTACTGATACACCAGCAACAGTTCAAGGAGATTCTTCAAAATCACCACCACCGAAGACGAGATCAAAATCTGCAGCAATTTCAACATCAACAGTTCAAGGAGATTCTTCGGAAGCAACACGACCTAAGAAGAAATCAAAATCTGTAGGAATTTCAACATCAACAGTTCAAGGAGATTCTTCAGAAGCACCACCACCGAAGACGAGATCAAAATCTAAAGCAATTTCAACAGCAACAGTTGAAGGAGATTCTTCAAAAGCACCATCACCTAAGAAGAAATCAAAATCTAAAGCAGTTTCAACAACAGTTGAAGGAGTTGGTTCAAAAACAAAAAAGGGTAATGCTACTTCAAACTCTTGTCCATCTATTTCTACTTTTACCAATGTACAGATCTGTACACAGGCATGCTATATCAAGTTTTTGTGTTCTGATGTGTATGATTTCAGGCTATTGTCCATCTCATGTTGTTGGTGTGTAGAGATATGTACACCAACATGTTGGTGGAGGCTTTGTTTCACAGTTCTATCACTTTTTTTTTGCAATTTTTATGTGGTTTGTTATGGGTGTGTAGACATATGTACACCAGCATGTTGTTGCAGGCTTTGTTTCACAGTTCTATCACTTTTTTTTCAATTTTTATGTGTTTTGTTGTGGGTGTGTAGACATATGTACACCAGCATGTTGTTGCAGGCTTTGTTTCACAGTTCTATCACTTTTTTTGCAATTTTTATGTGGTTTGTTGTGGGTGTGTAGACATATGTACACCATCATGTTGTTGCAGGCTTTGTTTCACAGTTCTATCACTTTCTTTGCAATTTTTATGTGGTCTGTTGTTGGTGTGTAGAGATATGTACACCAGCATGCTATTGCAGGCTTTGTTTCACAGTTCTATCACTTTTTTTGCAATTTTTATGTGGTTTGTTGTGGGTGTGTAGATATATGTACACCAGCATGTTGTTGCAGTGATTTGTGTTTAGATTTCTTGTTCATGTGTGTATATTTCTTGTTTCAGAACTGTTTTATCAACACTTGTGGTACTGGTGTACCTGTATGTACACCATCATGCCTGACTTGTGGTTTGAAACTGATTTCGTTAGATTTTTGTAAGAGTGTAATGACATTTACACCTGTATTGTTCTTATTTGATTAGTGCTATGTGACTATTTTGTAGTTATGAGTATAATGAATGTATTATTCTTCTTGGTTCGTAGATACCAGCAAACCATATAGATCAAGTTTCCATGCTATCAGTGACTTTGTGAATACAAACCTTGAGGAAGATGAAAAATAACGAGGAGGAAAAGTATGGTTTACCGATTATCAATTACAGAAGCAAAAAGAAGGACCGTTCTGTCCTGTTGTATATATATTTATCCACAAAAGAGAAGATCAGACAGATGGGAAAGATCCAACTAAAAAGAGAGATGATATATGGACTAAGAACCCAAACTCAATCTTGAAGATTGTGAGACAGTATCTCCATGAAATTTGTCAAGAAGGGGGGCATTATTTCATGTTTGATACTCCCAATAAGAAAAAGAAAGTGGCAGTAAAGAGTGAACTTGAGGATTTCTTTCTACTTTATGGGATTAAGATGGTGGCAAGGGAACTTGAAAAAGGAGAAGATGTAAAAACTGCAGCAGAAAAAAAATACGGTCCACTGATAAAGAGATTGCCTCTTAGGAAACGAAATGAGCTGGGAAAAAAAGATATGGAGGAGGAAATCATACGTATCATGAAGCTAAAGCCAAAGTCACAATTGGAGATTCAAAGAAATGCTGAAGACTTAGTGGTTTTGTTTACTATGTACTTGTGTATCACTGTGGTTTTTACCCAGGCAAATGGAAGTATGATTAGCAAGAACCAGTATGCACACTTTTTTGAGTCTTTCGATAGAATGAACAAGACTTGCTGTCCAGTTCATATACATGAGTATCTCATGGCGTGTATTAAGAAACACATCGATGCACCACTTAAAGTTAATGGTTGTGTGTATTATCTGTTGGTGAGTTTACATGTGCACATATCTCTACACACCTGATATATCCATTCACCATTTTAAATAATTATGTTCATTGTGTCTGTTCCTTTGTATTACATTTCTAACTATTCACCTATTTGCTAAGGCAGCATTGGTTTGCTGAACACAACAAAAGCATGAAGCCAAGCAAAGAGGAAGGTGTGCCAAGGCTTCTAAGATGGATCATCAGCGACGTAAGCAATACAATCGAGAAAGACCTGAATGACGCTATGAAAAAGGTATCTCAAAAAACTTTCTCATGATAGTATATGTACATTGATATACACCTTTAATAAGGTGTACATGATTGTACATTGTTGATAGATTTTAAGAAATTTGTCTTGTGTATACAACAATGTACACTCTTAACACATGTGTAGAAAATTGTACACCTGTGATCAATTTTGATACTTTGGCATATTTTCATATGCAACCAGGATGGGTGAAGGCTTACACGGATGAAGAGCGATTTCTTTTGGATGAGTACCGGAGGAAGAAACAAGAAAATAGCATAGATGCAATGAAGGAAAAGCTGCACAAATCAGATATGCAAAGAAAGGAGTTGGATGAGGAGCTTACCTAAGTTCAGGAAAGGCAAGAAAGTCTTCTTAATTTCATCGAAGAGAAAAGCCAAAAATTTAATGAAGTTGGTCTAATGAACTTGACTGAAAGGGAATTGAATGATTTTCGTAATCACACTTTGGATGAAATCTTTAAATTTGCAAAGGAAATAAGGCTTGAAACTGAGGATGATGGGGAGATTGAGGAGGAGGAGGATGATGATGACAAGGTTGAGGAGGATGGGAAGGATAACAAGGAAGATGAGGGGATTGAGGAGGAGGAGCAGGAGGAGCAGGAGGAGGAGGAGGAGGATGGAAAAGAGAACAAGGAAGATGAGGGGATTGTGGAGGAGGAGGACAAGGATGACAAGGTTGAGGAGGATGGGAAGGATAACAAGAAGATGAGGAGGAAGAGGAGCACAATGAATATGGTGATATGCATGATAAGGATGATGATGGTGAGCAGGGTGGCAAAGGTGGTGATATGTATGATGATCACAATGACAAATAGGGTAGAAAAGGTGGAGATGACAAGCATGGAACTGAATCTGAAAAGAATGAAGTTCCGTATGAAACTCCTGAAAAGCGAAGGTATAAAATCACTTTTATTAAATTTGGCAGTCATTTCTATTTTATGTGTGTACATAGTTGTACACCAGTATGCTAAAACTTATACCTTTTCTCAAAACTTGCATCTTTTAGCACTCCTCTGTCAAAGACAAATAAATAGAAGGATGGCAAGGATGGAACAAGGCAATGTGTTGAATCTGGAACTGCTAAGAAGCCTAGGTATGAATAAAATTATCTCAGCTCGTATTTATTTTCATTTTCTGTATATGTGTACCAATATGTACACCTTAGTGATTTCTTCTGTGTGTGTGTGTGTACGAAGATGTACACTTTTGTAGAACCTAACAAAAAAAGATGCATTTTCTCATCCCTTCTCTTCCAGAGACAGCTGCATATCAAGAAGACCAGTATATCACTGAAATAGATGAAATTGATGAGGCTACGATAATTAAAGCTCAAGCCATATCTAAAATGAAACCTACAGGCATGTTGCTGGTTGAAGAAGATGTGCATTTACTCACACAGGTAGAAGAACAACTGAATGATCCTTATGCATCAATTGAGGACCTTTTAGACAACTTTTCTGAAAGTGTTTTCATAAAGCTTAAAAAAGGTTGTTACAAAATGGCAGCATCTGACGTGAAGGAAAAGATGGAACCAATGATCCACAAATGTCCAAGCTTTCAATTGTTGAGCCAAGAAGATCCAAAAGAATATTCGTCGCAAGATGTACGAGAAAGGGTCGTTGCTGAAGCCGTGCAGTTCATCCAACAGCATGGAGATGCATTTTTTAGCAGTCAAGAAGTGGAAGATCAGAAGACACCACCAGCAAAGACAAGAGCTGGGAAGATGAAGGAAGCGGAGATGCTGAAGACAAAAGAGGCTGGAAGGTTGTCTAAGACACCACCAAAGAGAGCTGCAAAGAAAAAACTTCCTCCTGATTTCACTGCCGAGGGTAAAACCAGACAAGTTAGGATGAAAGTGGATCAAAAAGGCAAGGGGATCCAAAAAGAGGTTGAAGAACCAGGCTATCCTGCACCAGTAAAGAGAAAGGAAAATGAGTATCATCCTCTTCGCCCACTGCCAGATGTTCGTCAATCAGAACTATACCAAGCCATGGAACCATGGCTGGACAAAAAAGGGATACAGAAATTCTTCGACTATGCAAGGCTGGGGTAAGTTTAGAAAACAATACTTCACGCGCGCGCATTATACTAATTAATGAATCTTATTGAAAAAAAGTTATGTGCACCACTATGTACACCATGTTAACATTTCCTTTACGACTATGCATCTCTGTAGCTTGGGAACTAACAACGCTCGAAGATCCAACAGTCAGGGAATAAATTCTGATTGTGGGAAAATTACTTCGTGAATTGATGTTCAACAAGTATCTGGACCAAGAGGTACTGCAGTTCTATGTCCATCGACGTTGCAGAGCAATGGTCAGAGATAGAATTCTTCATCAAAATGATCAAAAGTACATGAGATGTGAAGTAATGAGTCCAACTGCATGCGTAAGTTTCTAAAAAACAAATCAAAAATGTCATATATAGGTACTTTAATGATGTGCACATACTAGTACACCTGATTGGAATGGCGTGTTCTATGTGTTTGTAGATTTCTTTAGGTGTGGACATAGATGTACACCAGTATTCTATATGATTGACACATACTCTGTTAAGTGTTTGCATGGATGCTTGATTTTTAGATTTTAGTTAGGTGTGTACATAGTTGTACACCTGTATCATATGTGTACATAGTTGTACACCTTTATCATACGTCATGGCAACATCTATGTCATACATCTGTTTAAAAGCCTAAAAAGTTTGATATGCGGTAGTATAGGTGCTTCTTATTTTTCTAATATGTCTAAATAGGTGTACCTAATTCATTTTATTGATTGCAGTACTATGTGAAGAACAATATCATGAGCACTGTACAAAATCTTGTGATTGATTTCATACGGGACATGCCTGACAATCTGGAAGTTCTTGTAATCCCCGTCAATCACTCTACATAAAAAATGGCAGTAGGACTTCACTGGTCGCTTCTGAATTTTGATTTTGAAGCTGAAGAGTGGAAGTGGTACAACTCGTTGCAGTCAAATAAGGACTACAAAGAAGATGCACATCAACTGGAAAATGTGGTGCATGTGGAACTCAATAATAAGAGAGCTTTAAAGGGTGAACCACCTATAGAACCACATGACATAAACATCATGCAATGTCCTGCTCAAGGTATCAATCCAGACTGCCTTCTATACACTTGCTACTTTATGAAACGAAGTATGAAGAAGAAAAAGACTATTGAAAGAGATCAGCAGAGGGCCGAACAAATTTGTCAGGGAATGAGAGCAAAATTGGTGGCCAAGATGCTTAAAAAAGTCGGAGTGTTTGAAAATGTGTGGGATATAACAACTGATGACTATCACAAGGAGTGGCGCTTGAGTAAACAGATGAATCCATTGAAGATGAAGAAGAGTTTATTTTTAAGCTTCATTATACAAGATCACTTTTCTGGATTGCTTCTAAACATTTTCTATCTTTGAGACAACTTTTCAAATTTTAGATTTTATCACTTTGTTTATGACTTATCAACACCTTGAATTAATATTTTTATTAGTTTCAATATTGATGTTATTGATGTTACAAGTTTATGACTTATCACTACCATTGAAGTGTATATTACAGGTTTTGAAACCTTAAGGTGTACTTGTTTGTGCACATTTACTGACAGAGCAGAAAATGTTTAGAAGGTGTACATAGAGGTACACATGTACTGAAATATTTTCATACTTTATCAAAAGTATGAAAATTGAAGACATAAAAAATATTACTAAAATTTTTATATCATGCAGAACTGAAAACATAAAAATTGAACGTAACAAAAGTAATTACTAATTATACAGATCTGGAAAACATATAATATTACTAAAAAAAAATAAACTAGTAGCATCCATTGTACACCAAGGTGTACTTAGTGGTACACATGTAAAAAGACAGGTAAGAAAAACTGAAGTTCACATGAAGGTGTACATAATGGTACACATGTCCTGGTACTAATTATCCACGCTAAATAAAATTTGAAAAGACATTACCAAAAGTAAATACCAAACACATAGAATCTTCTGAACAAATGAAACATAGAAAAAAACATCAAATCATGGGGCAGGTAGCTCTGTTGTGGTGACCAAGGGTGAAGCACTTTGTGCACATCATAGCCCTCTTTTGCTTCTCCCAAGCACCCTTGATACGTTGTGTTTTTCGTCTATCAGGTGGAGGAAAAGGAATAGGAACAATAATTCTATCACTAGGATCGTGAGACTACGGCTTGTCATAGTTGGGGATTGGCAAGATGATCTCCTGGTATGTCCTGTTGTACATTTCAGTGGTGAAGTATGGCTCAACAAATGAATAAATGTCCTCCATCGTAGATTGAATGGCAGTACAGGCATGTGCACAAGGAAAACCATTTACTCGCCACCTGTGACACGTACAAGTTTTCTGCAATAGATCTACAGAATGAGACCGGGGAGACTTGACTTCATACAATCTTTCCATGGATTCAACAACAGTCCAAGTAATACAGATAAAATAAGTGTACAATGATGACCAATGTCAATGTTTTCCTTTAGCATAGCCTCGTTTTACAAATTCATGGATTAAACAACCCATGATATCAAATCCATTTGGAGTGAGTCTAGTTTTGAAATTCTCAATTAAGAAAACAAGACCTTCTGAAAACCATCCAAGAACCCTTCTCTTAGAATTCATCTTCATAACCTTCAATCTAAAATAATAAAAACACAAAACATAGAATCAAACACATGATATAGAAGAAATACAACGGTTCAGCCGGAGGTAGGTGTTCAAACACTCGAATCCCCTGTTAGCGAGTTATCGTAGCTGCATATATGTTGAGGATTTGAATACGGCCGCTTTAATTTCCTAAAGGGCAAGGATGGCCATACAAGATAGATAAATAAAATAAGACCATAATAAACCTTTCAAGGTTGCGATCGCATGATTTTATAGACCCTAATGATCAAGCACATATGTATCATCCACCACGGTGGGAAGTTGAAAAATTTTATACTTCTCAATCTGTGGAGGAAAATCTCATACTCATCGAACAAAATAATGCTAGGAGTGTATTGCATGATAAACCATATAGCATTGATTATGAATTTCCATGAAGACTCTCCTTCCATAGAACAACTTAATGCATTATTAAAAATGAATTTGATTCGTTTACAAAATGTAGGAAGGGAGGAATTTCGTGATGAAATGTTTGTTTGTCCTAATGAAATAAAATGTGAAAATAGTATGCCTAGTCTTACTCGTAACCGATATTGCATATGAACCTGTTTTAAATGAAGGGACTAGAAATACTACGATTTTGAATAGGGAAAAGCAGAATAATGATAATGATTGATGATGTTATGTTAGAAGAACATGTTTTTACTCGAAAAATATTGTCGAACCTTTGGGTTCGTAGACATTAGGCTTCTGCTCGACCTTAATGAATGATGTTTCTTCTAATGTTCCATATACATGTGATGTGGTTACTAATCTGAGCCCGTGCAGTTATCCTGAAAAGAGCATGCTACACAACTTGTTTGTGACTTAGAAAATGTTGAATCTTCTGTAGACACCAATGAAACTATGCATGGAAATAACTTTAATGTGTCCGATTCTCTCGCCTAAGTCACAATGTGAAGTTTCTTGTGATATTCCTATGCATGAAACTGAAGTTCTAGGGGATGATTGTGAACTGGGCTTATTGATTTGTTTTATGAGCATGAGCATGATGTTGTACTTGTGTATAGGTAATTTTGAATCTCCCGTTGACACTAATGATCTTATGCATCAAAATATAATTGACGTGTCTCGATTCTCTACCTAGGTCACAACATTGTGATGTCTCTTTGGATTTGTATATGCATGAGAATAAAACTTTGGATGATGATGATTATGAACTAGGTCTTGATGAATTGTTCTATGAATGTGAGCATACTGTCACACTTGTAGATGACTTAGGAGATGTAAATGTAACTAATGATAAGGGTACTCTTGATCTCATCCATATGAGAAACTTAGGACTCTCTCGCTTAAGTCACCAACTGATGGTCTTGCACTGGACCTAAATATTGTTCCTTTTAAGTGTGCTGAATCAATGTTGTTGACAATTCCAAACCTAGGGTTAGAGTTATATGCATCTCAAATTATTTTTTACTTTTTGTCCACTAAATATCCTGTTATTGAGAAGTCATATCTGGAATACCCACATGTTTTTCTGCCCATCCCTGACAAAATCCACTTTGAACTAGATCTTGTGCATGATGAACCCCTGAAATTGTTAGATTTTGTGCTCAAAAACACATCTATTGACAACAGTTTGGGGGTAATGTTTTCACAGCCTTACTTGCATTGTTGTGTTATAATTGTGTAATCTTTTTGGGTTGATCCTCAACTTTTTAGATTGTTGGTGTATGGTGAATTTTTATTGTATATAATCCAAAGAATTAATTTTTGAATCTTCTTCATATATATGTGTGCTAACCAAACTTTTTGTCTTGCGCTCATATTGTTTGCTCTCAAAGCATTCATTCGTAATCTCTTTCCTTAAATCTTCTCTACCTTGTTCTCTTGATATGTGTTCTTATCATCTTTTGAAACATTGAGGACAATGTTAGATTTAGGTTTGGGGGTGTGTTTTGCATATAGAGTTTTTAGTCTTTTATTACCAAAAAATCAAATTAGTCTTTTATTAAAAAAAAATCAAAAAATCAAAAATCAAAAATTTCTGATGATCAGTTTGTGTAGCGGGTCTTTTGTAGGATTTTTTTTTAGTCTTTTGCATTTTATTTGTTGTTGTTTTTAGGATGACCAGCTGTGGAGCGGGTCTTTTGTATGTTTTTTTTTCCTTTGTAGTCTTTTGCATATAGATTTTTTAGTCTTTTATTAAAAAATAAATAAATAAAAAATCAATTTTTTTTTTGCATAATGGGTCTTGTGTTTGGTATCGATGATCATAGCGGGTCACTAAAAAAAATGATGGAGTAGCGGGTCTTAAAAAAATGGTTACAAATTATCAAGGTTCTACGAAATGAAGACCGAAGACAAAGACATTTATATGGATGCTCTCAATGGAGAAGGGTTTGTGGGTACTTCTTTGGTAGGCCCTCACGAGACTACAACTCGTCCACTAGGGACACCTAGGGGTTTAAAGGCTTAGTGCATACGCTAAATGCATTCGAGAGACCAGCGAAAGTGGTATAGTTAGGATTTCTGGATTTCTGTTTCACTTGAGGACAAGTAAAATTCAGGTTTGGGGGTATTTGATGAGTGCCAAATATTGCATATTCATACACCTTTTCATTGGCACTTAACTCATCTTTCGCGCTTCAAAGTCATATATTATCCCAAATTCTCGCATTTTTACCATTTTCAAGAATAAATATTTGTATTAATTAATTTTGTGTTTTTAAGTACTAAATAAAGCTTGGAAGAATTGAGAAGACAAAAGAGAAGAAAGTTATGCAACGCCGCGCATCGCTGGCAAGTTTACAAATTCATGGGATTAAACAACCCATGATCCAAAACCCAAGACCCAAATCCATTTCCACCTCACCCCCATTGATGTACAACAATGCGGATCCAACATTAAGGATATCCATGTGTAAAACAATGTACACACTTGTATCTTGTTCTTGAAAGTTTAGAATTGTTTAAAGATATTGCAAGTTTTTCAAATCATGCCATGATATAACATGTGTAAAAGTATGTACACATCAAGGAAATCCATGTGTACTATAAGGACAAGAATAATATTACAAGTTGAATGAGGTTATTGGTGAATTTGAATACCCTAGTATCCATATTAAACATATCTTGTTATTTGCATCTTTTATTTTTAACAAATGAAACAAAGTAAACATTAATTTCACCATATCGCATCGAGAAGAGCAAAAGATATCCATGTGTAAAACAATGTACACACAGTTGCATAATCAGCTTTTTGAACTCAAGAATCCAAGTTATTGAATGACTCCGCATTTAACGACTTTAAAATAGATGAAGAATGAGCAGCATATCTGCATACATGGAAAAATGCATTTGCCCATTTCTCCTATGGAATAGTCCTGATATAGTTAGCAACATTTCCACATCCAATTGCATGCATGCTCCGCAAAGCTTCTTCAAAGTTCACTGGTGTGTAAGAATATGCATCTTTGTAAAACAAATCAATAGAAGCCTTTTTATTTGCATCACCTGATCCAATAGGGAGATTGCACTTGATGTGGTAAAAGCAATAACTGTGGTATGAACCAGGAAATACACTGGGAATGCCTTGCAAAAGTCCTTCGTGATGATCACTAAGGAAAAAAATCTGACGATCATCGACCACTTGTTTAAGATTATCAAGAAACCAAAACCAATTGTCTTTGTTTTCAGTAGACACGATAGCAAAGACATAAGGGTAAAAACCATCATTTCCATTTACACATGTTGCAGCCATCAAAGTACCCCTGAATCTACCAGTAAGGAAAGTGGCGTCCAAGTAAATCATGGGCCTGAGATACCTATAACTATGCTTGCAAGCACCGAAAAAAAGGAAAATCCGCTTAAATATTCCGGTTTCTTGATCAACTTCAAGCTTCACAAAGCTATCAGGATTAGTTTGCTCAATGGCTTTGACATACCAATTTAAATCGCTATAAGAATTCTCATCGTCACCATATTGTTCTTCAAATACAGCTTCTTTCCATCTACGGGCATGGTGATACTTAATATTGGACCCATAAGTCTTCTTAAAAAGTGACATGATCTATTTGGGTTTTAAAGTGGGATCACCCTGTATATTGTCAGTGATCAAATTCTTAACTAACTTGGTTTTCACCGCAGGACTCTTCAACCTCAAACCTACACCACAGCTACAAAAAAAAAAAAAAAAACTGGAATAAGTAATCTGCACCACAATGTACACCTAATAAGATTTCAAAACCAACAACACATAAGCAAAAAGAAACCACAGACAAAGAAAGAATATGAAATTTACACCTAAAAAGCTGGAATAAGTAATGTGCACCACAATGTGCCACCTAAAAAGCCTACAACAAGTAATGTGCACCATAATGTACACCTAAAACAAGACTACATATTAAAGCCTAGAAATGAATAATGTTGAACACAAAACACAAGAATAGGTAATGTGGACTAATATGAACACCACTAACCTGTGAGCATTAGAATCTTTTAGCACAAACCGAGAAATGTCACCATTCACAGGGCCAAAGTGAATCCTCCAACCACAACCATCTTCATCGCACTTCGCAGTAAAACGAGTCTTGTCATTTTTAAGAATAACAACCTTGTGACCAGTAGCCATCTTGTACTTACCAACAACAATCCTTACAGATTCAACACCACCCATAAATTCTCTACCAATATTGTCAAAAATATAATTCCATTCATCGATAATGAGAGGCTTGGCCTTGTCCGCATCATGATCAACCATCCTTACAAGCTTAGGGATAATTTCACTTACACAAGATCGAGAAGTACTGGCACCAGAACTAGTGCTACAACCAGAATTAGAACGAGAAGTATGCTTCGGAATCACATCGAAATTCAAATAGTCATCTTCATTATCAAGAAGAATCACAAAACCAATTAAGCTTTGCAGTTGTATATCACATTGCACAAAAACTACTTGATCATTATCCATATAGCTGAAACAGATACTCCCAGGAGACAAAGACCTCCAGTGCTTGCATGCAAAATGCTTCAATTCTTCTACGGTTATTTTAGTATTAACACGAAAAGCAGATGAATGCTCACCATGATTCAAAATAGCATCATAAAACTAAAAAAACATCATCAAAAACAACAGTAAACAAAAAATCGAATTGATCTAGTATTAACAGTAAATAATCATCATCACGAGAATCAAAAGCTAGTATATATATAACAAAATATCAACTCAAGATCATACGAATTGATATAATCAACTCATAAACTCAGAAAAACTAAAAATCAGAAACAAAAACCGAAAATTAGATGTAACAGATGAAATCCAACCAAAATAAAACTAACATGAGCTTGAATTCGCCTCCATTAACAACCAAATCAAACCTAACCTCTATGACTCTGTTAAATCACCTCCGATTTCAAACCTGGAACGATCGATCTCTCGATCTGTCGTGAATTTATTTCAGAACAATTTCGAATGTAACCTAAGTTGAAATATGATGAAGAAACGATGAAATCCTATCTGAAACTATCAATTCATCCCTGAAACTGTTAAATCGCCTCTTTGATACTGATACTTGTTTTGAATTTGAGACTAAAAAAAAACAATTTCAAAACACGCCTTATATATTTAGAATCGCTTGAAGGGTAATTTTGGTATATCTAAAACTCGCAGAGTCGGGAATCAGACAGGAATTTGGACATGGAGGTGGTGGTGGTGATCCATTGATTGCTGGGCTTCAGATGGTGTGAAAACAATACATCATCATGGTTTTCCCACTGTAGCATACACCTAACATAAGCTTTGACATGTTGAATAACACAAGTAGTTCCATCAAAGATACTAGTTAATCGAATTGATCTAGTATTAACCGGGTTTTTTTTGGATTAAATTGTACTGGGCTTCAGATGAGTGGACTAAAGAGTCCAAAGCCCATAAACTTTGGGACTAAACGTCAATTTCTACTATAGACATGGAGGTGGTGATCCATTGATTGTTGTGGAGAGAACTGAAATATGCTTCCACTTTCATGAATTTATTTAGGTGGGAACTTGCTTACTAAGGAGTATATGCTTCACTTTGCACTTGTCAGTGCTATCCTAAAAAAGCTAGTAGGGTTTGTTTCTTTACAAAGAGTATAACCCACAAGTTCTGCAAAGCAAACTTTCAAGCTCTGTAGCAGTTCAGGTTTGGACCTCCATTGACCCGAAAAGAACAGTAAAGAAACCACGGGGTTAACACAGTGACTTGAACTGTATAAGAAAATTTGTCAACTCAACATTTCAAGACATTCACAACTCATTTACAAAAATTAAACAACAAAATTCATTTCTGAAAATATATGAGATACATTTGAGTTAACAATATGAACAGCAGCATAATCAACAACATCTGAGTTCATAACTTCTTTTTAATATATGAACAACACTACTCGGAAGAAAGGACACGGTATTGTGAATTGCTCAAAGTTAGGGCAACTTACTGGTTTTTCATTTCTGTTTGCATGAAAGCTTTTGTTTGGGAAAGAATTTCTCCTCGTCGCCATTTCTTTCATATGGTGACACAGATCAGTCGTGTTGTTGCCAGATGAGGAAAAGCACAGGAAAGTACTATCGAACCTCACTTCCTGCACAGACACGACTCGAGCTTGCAGCATCACTGATGGAAACAGGAGCAAATGATTTACGTGCCCACGTCCTGGCATGTATTGCCCTCTCTTGCAGATTACTCCGCCTCTTGCAAGGCTCTTTCAAAGTTCTGAAAATCTGCACTGCTTGATTGAACAACGTTGAAGGATATTCCCACAAGCTTACTATTCTTGTGTTCCGTATAAGCCTTCTCCAAGCAGCAGAAGCACATGCAAGCAGTGATGGAAGGAAAAAATAAAACAATCTAAGAATCACAAATGCAGTTGCTAGTGCCAGGTATGTCTCTTGCTGAAGCAACTTTTCTGGGGACCTAGCCCATGAGAATGGGCAATTTTCTTCCTCTGTGTCTTCGTAATTTGCAAGATTTGTCTGGCTCCCCATTCTCTCCAAAGAAGTTTGATCCAGCAACACGGGCTTCATTCCTAGACAGAAGTAAATATTCAGGATTTGTAGCCGATGAAAATAACATCCATGAGTTGATAAAAGACGGTCACGAAAAAAAAAAGTGAATACAGTCCTGCTTGAAAGAGTTATA
The DNA here is from genome assembly GCA_023529315.1 of Papaver bracteatum. Classification (NCBI taxonomy): domain Eukaryota; kingdom Viridiplantae; phylum Streptophyta; class Magnoliopsida; order Ranunculales; family Papaveraceae; genus Papaver; species Papaver bracteatum. The sequence goes on from JAJJWX010003682.1 coordinate 275,286, forward strand.
TGGTAAGGCAAAGGAATGACTATCGAGCCCAAGGTAGTCTATAAACCTTTTTTCACAAATGATGTGGTGTTATCCTAGACTAAATGTACATTTCAGATTTCAAACCACGAGTATCTTAATTGGTTGTTGCTAAATAGACAGTAAGCTGGCAGATCTCACAAGTGAGGAGAATTTCCTACCTAAAAAGATGGTTCATGGATGCAAATACTAAAACAGAAAAATTGCTTTGCAAATCTACCAGAGAGCAAATCAAATTGAGTACCAGAAAATGAGAAAAATGCTACAAGCCTTTTTTTCACAAATGATGTGGTGTTATCCTACACTACAATGTAAATTTCAGACTTCAAATCGCGATTATCTTATTTGGTTGCTCCCATGTTGCCAAATAGACAGTAGCTGGCAGATTTCACAGGTGAGCAGAATTTCCAACTTAAAAAGATGGTTCACGGATGCAAATACAGACAAAAGAGAAAAATTGCATTGCAAATCTACAAGAGAGCATTCTACAAGGCTTACCAGTGACATCAGAATAGAAAGCAACAAGGGAACTGAGGGTACGTGAACCATGATACCGCACCCGCATGGTGGAATTAAACAGGAAAAGAGTAGGGAACCCATGAACTCCATACCTCGAGAGTATGCTGTGACAACGTAATAAGTGTTACTCAGATTCGCAGGAACTAAACTGTTTAGTACATACAGGACAGCTAAAAGAGTATTCAATTAACTCCAAACCTTGGTTTGACGACAGATTCTTCAAATGCAAAGTGGAGGATTGAAGGATACAAGGAAGACATCGCAGCAAAGGTCGGTCTACAAGTTCTGGAGAAAGAACACCAAGATGCATAAAAGAGAACAGCTACATAGTCGTGACTGTTCTTGTGAACAAGATTAAGCACCTTCTGCAATGAAACATCATCACCCTGCAAAGATCGAAAATGGAAATAACCATCAGATCTCTATTTGGGACAAAAGCAAACAAGAAAAAGTATTCAGCGTGTCCAACATGTTAACTTGATCCGTACATAGCACTCTTAGTACATAATCAGCTACAGATATTCATTCATCGTCTGTAAGAGTTTAACCAAATGAAAACACGACGTATAGGATGTCAGTAGTTCTACCATAATTAGGATGGAAGATTTTTCTCAACTAACGTGAAACCTTCATCGTTTCTGCTAGAGGCCGAAAACCTAAACCAGACAGAAAAAAGTATTGAAACCCAAAAGTGGGTTTGCCAAAAAGTAAGATCCCAAGGTTCGGTTAAGTGTCAGTTCACACCTTCCAAAGGTTTTGCAAATTGGTCTCTTTTGCAATCAGCATTTCCGTAAGAAAAATACTAGGAAACATGATTTTCCAACCTTTTATTTCTCTCTTCTCTTTACCATCAATCACACGTCTCCAATCTTTCGCTTAAACCAGGATACGACAAAGAAAATTAAAACACCTGATCCCTTCTCATTTTATTATACTCGGTAAAAAAATACCATCATGATCAATAGTTAAGTTTCTGTGGTGTAGTTGCCAAATGTTGTTTTTCTCAACCACCATCAAATAACCAGCTAACTCTAACCATTTTACAAACCCTCAACACGCTGATAATCAAGATAATCAGTTTTCAATATGTCAGACAAATGCCCACTCTGTGGCAGGTTCACATACTCCCCCTCACCCGCCCAGGCCATTCATTTACACATCAATCCCCTTCCAAATGCATATCATCATATACTAGCCTCCCCCTCCTATGTACAACAATACTATGATAAGATCAATATTTTTCACTATCTATAAACAAACCAACCTATATCCAATAACTAAATTTTGAATTCATTCTCCCAATTTTATAAATTTCTGTTCATCTAGTTTATCAATAACTAAATTTCCAACATCTCTACGAAATTTTATTAAAACAACACAAAACCCAAATCAAACAACAACAAAAATACAATGAAGAACATAAAATATAACCTCAAATTACCTCAGTAACACCAACAAATGCACCAGCAGCAGAATTTGAACAGAAATCCCTACTCCTTAAGATCGAATCCGTAATAGAAATTGGTGAACAGAAATTAGATGATGATGATGATGAAGACGAAGAAACCCTGACAAACAACCTTCCAATTACGAGTATGACAAAAACCCCTAAATTTGATGCCCTAATAATCGCCATTGACAAATAAATCAATTCAGGGAAAAAGAAATAAAGATTGGATTTTTGATTGAAGAAATCAGAAAACCAAGAAAGAGGGGTTATTGGATATGAGGTGTAGAGAGATACTGGCGCATTTTAGCCTGTGGAGCTCTCTGAAGGTGGTGATGGTGAAGATATAACAGGGAGAGTGATAGATACGGTAGCTCCTGATTTTTAATTGATTATTCGGATAATGAAATTGCTGACGTGACAACCCGAAAAAACGGTCGTCATGTTTCTGTTTTGTGGACTTTAATTTCTAGGTGGGTGAACACTGTTATATGTGAGCCGTTCAAATTATTATGTTTGACAAATTATGAAGTGGGTGGTGATGATGATGAAATATTGGTAACTTATGAAGTGGGTGAACAATATTTCTTTCCTATGAGATTGACGTTAAACCTTTTTAGAGGAAACTTTGGGTTAACATTTTTGTCAATCTTGCAGGTCAATTGACAAAACTAGTTTGGGCTCATACTAATGATTTCTGATATTTATTTATCCTGGCACATTTAGGGCGACTCAGTCTCAATTAGGGCGACACTAAAAGACAAAAAAGGTCACCCAAACGTAAAATTGAGCTACCTCTTATCCGCGATTTTTCAAAATGGCAACTATGCCCTTATATAATCGGTAGCCAAAACCACAATCGGTAGTTTAAGATGAATCATTAGCTACCGATTAATGTATGGATATTTCGGCTAATGTTCCCTTTTATAATCGGAAGGTTAACTGGTTACATTACCTTCCGATTATAGGTTGCTCCAAAATAAGTTTTTTTCTAAAATCCATTTTCTCCAAAATTTTGAAATCTTCCATAATCGGTAGGATATTTGGCTACCGATTATAAGTAACCCCACATCGGACCTTTTCCAAATTTTCACTTGGCTCAGGGTGCAGAGCCACCCCTAACCATTTGGTTCGTGTTTGAGACGTAGCCATAATCGGAAGTTTAACTGGTTACATTACCTTCCGATTATAATAATCAGAAGGTTAACTGGTTACATTACCTTCCGATTATAATAATCGGGAGGTTAATTGGTTACATTACCTTCCGATTATAGGATGCCCCAAAAATGAGTTTTTTCCTAAAATCCATTTCCTCCAAAATTTTGAAATCTTCCATAATCGGTAGGATATTTGGCTACCGATTATAAGTAGCCCCACATCGGACCTTTGCCAAATTTCTACTTGGATCTGGGTGCAGAGCCACCCTAACCATTTGGTTCGTGTTTGAGACGTAGCCATAATCGGTAGTTTAACTGGTTACATTACTTTCCGATTATAGGTTGTCCCAAAATGAGTTTTTTTCTAAAATCCATTTTCTCCAAAATTTTGGAATCTTCCATAATCGGTAGGATGTTTGGCTACCGATTATAAGTAGCCCCACATCGGACCTTTGCCAAATTTCTACTTGGCTCTGGGTGCAGAGCCACCCTAACCATTTGGTTCGTGTTTGAGACGTAGCCATAATCGGAAGGTTAACTGGTTACATTACCTTCCGATTATAGGTTGCCCCAAAAATGAGTTTTTTCCTAAAATCCATTTTCTCCAAAATTTTGAAATCTTCCATAATCGGTAGGATGTTTGGCTACCGATTATAAGTAGCCCCACATCGGACCTTTGCCAAATTTCTAATTGGCTCTGGGTGCAGAGCCACCCCTAACCATTTGGTTCGTGTTTGAGACGTAGCCATAATCGGAAGGTTAACTGGTTACATTACCTTCCGATTATAATAATCGAGAGTTTAACTGGTTACATTACCTTCTGATTATAGGTTGCCCCAAAAATGAGTTTTTTTCTAAAATCCATTTTCTCCAAAATTTTGAAATCTTCCATAATCGGTAGGATGTTTGGCTACCGATTATAAGTAGCCCCACATCGGACCTTTGCCAAATTTCTACTTGGCTCTAGGTGCAGAGCCACCCCTAACCATTTGGTTCGTGTTTGAGACGTAGCCATAATCGGAAGGTTAACTGGTTACATTACCTTCCGATTATAATAATCGGGAGGTTAACTGGTTACATTATCTTCCGATTATAGGTTGCCCCAAAAATGAGTTTTTTCCTAAAATCCATTTTCTCCAAAATTTTGAAATCTTCCATAATCGGTAGGATGTTTGGCTACCGATTATAAGTAGCCCCACATCGGACCTTTGCCAAATTTCTACTTGGCTCTGGGTGCAGAGCCACCCTAACCATTTGGTTCGTGTTTTGATACGTAGCCATAATCGGAAGGTTAACTAGTTACATTACCTTCCGATTATAATAATCGGGAGGTTAACTGGTTACATTACCTTCCTATTATAATAATCGGGAGGTTAACTGGTTACATTACCTTCCGATTATAGGTTGCTCCAAAATGAGTTTTTTTCTAAAATCCATTTTCTCCAAAATTTTGAAATCTTCCATAATCGGTAGGATATTTGGCTACCGATTATAAGTAGCCCCACATCGGACCTTTGCCAAATTTCTACTTGGCTCTGAGTGCAGATCCACCCCTAACCATTTGGTTCGTGTGTTGAGACGTAGACATAATCGGAAGGTTAACTGGTTACATTACCTTCCGATTATAATAATCGGGAGGTTAACTGGTTACATTACCTTCCGATTATAATAATCGGGAGGTTAACTTGTTACATTACCTTCCGATTATAGGTTGCTCCAAAATGAGTTTTTTTCTAAAATCCATTTTCTCCAAAATTTTGAAATCTTCCATAATCGGTAGGATATTTGGCTACCGATTATAAGTAGCCCCACATCGGACCTTTGCCAAATTTCTACTTGTGTCTGGGTGCAGAGCCACCCCTAACCATTTGGTTCGTGTTTGAGACGTAGCCATAATCGGAAGGTTAACTGGTTACATTACCTTCCGATTATAATAATCAGGAGGTTAATTGGTTACATTACCTTCCGATTATAATAATCGGAAGGTTAACCGGTTACATTACCTTCCGATTATAGGTTGCCCCAGAATGAGATTTTTTCTAAAATCCTTTTTAATCGGTAGGTAAAGGTGTTACAAAGCTTCCGATTAGGTTTTAATAATCGAGCACAAAATACCTTCCGATTATGAAGGGGCATATAAGTATTTTCAACCTATTTTGTCTTTTTGTGTCGCCCCTAATTATGTCGGGGTCGCCCCTAAAAGTGCTAGGTTATTTATCGTTAAAATATTTGATGCTGATGCATATAATTCAGATCAAGCTTTATCACTTAATGATTTTACCATCGTGCTACACTAATTTTGACATTAGTTTCTCGTTTAATTTATGGGACTCATGTATGTGACATGTCTAAAGAGGTAAGATTTTGAATGACTTCTGGGGAGTTCGCAAATCTAATGTTAGTCCATAGAGACTTTTGGAGAGTCTCTTAATATCTTTTGTTATTGGTTAGAGACTTTTTTCAAGTCATTTAAATTCTCTGAAACTCCATGTTATTGGATTAGGATTTCATAAGAGTTACTCTAACGCTCCTGTTATTCGAAGGAGAATTGAAAGTCATTGATTTGTTGTTTTCAGAGATTTGGAGACACTTTTTCTTAAAAATAGGCATGGTAGAAATATCTCCTCAAGAGGTGATATTTCTAGAGACTTGGAAATTTAGAGATTATTTGGTTTTGGGAGTGAACCATTTTTTTCTCTCCTTGTGCCTTAATATACACTTAAGGGCCACTTGGAAAGGGGTAATCAAGACAAAATGTGGAATAATGTGATTTTTTAAATTGGAGAATATATATTTTAAAATCGGCTATGTGAGTCTTTATGATATATCGATCTTAAAATACATATTTTTAGAAGTTATGATTTTTTTCTCCTTATAGAAAATAAAATGTGGGATGACCGGAATAAAAAGAATGAAAATTTAGGCATAGGACAGCAGTGAGATTTATTTTGACAATTGACACATATTTCATTAGACAATCATGGTACTTTTATTATTACTATAATGTGAAAAATAAAAAAATTGGTAATGTATGGAATTAATCAGGGGATATTATACAATTTTTTCTCTACAAATCATATAAACTTTCTACAAGTCTCATTTTTTTTGTCCCTACAGATCTCATTTTTTGTCTCTACAAGTCACAAAGACCCTCTAAAATTCTCTCAGAGAATCACTAGAAATCTCTAGATTTTCAGAGAATCTCCATAAGTCACTCAAATTAAAAATCTATGAAAGTCCATATAAATCTTGTTTGACTACCCCCTTGTTAATATGATATAAGAGTTTTTGAATGAAATAGGATGATCTTTTAGGTAAAAAAAGTAGCGGAGGCACTACGACCAGGGGTGGAACTATGTAGTGAGTCGAGAAAAAACATTTTATAGTACAGTTGTGTTTGGTTAAAAATAATCAAGCCTAAACAATAGGTTTAAGCCAGCCCAAATCAAGCCAATTTGTTTTCAAGCCACCCCAACATTCATCTTCTAGCTCCGTCGCTGACTACAACGAAGGTAGTCTTTCATTAAGAGGTAAAGGGCGATTATATTGAAATAACAGCACTCGTCAAATTGTTGAATATTACGGCGAAGGCAATAACGTAAGCAATTTTTGGCACAAAAATATCAGCTTTCACGTTGCACAAGAATATATTTCTTTGATCGAATGAGAGCAGAAACGGATCCGTGAAGACTGAAAAGAAGAAAAAAAAATTAGGCATGGGCCAGAGGGTTGACCAAAGCCCAAATTTTCTATCTCTTTTAAGGCTTACAAATTTGGGGGCTGACCTGGACTGAAGCACAGTTTATCCGCCTCGTAGGTCCGTCAGTAAATGAGAGGCGATATATTTTGGCATATACAATAAAACTTCTATAAAATAATAGGTTTGAGACCACCCAAATCCTACTATTTTAAAGTGATATTACTCAATTGATAAAATAATAATTTATTATTTTATACATATAATAATAAATATTAATTTAAAGAATAATTCTTAATTCAAAATTTTTTTTTGGAAAAAACGAGAATTTTCATATTAAAAAAATAAACTAAAATATTTTAGGATGAATACCGAAATAGATTTTTAAAAGTGGAAAATATAGAAAAAATAGAAAAACATTAACGGAAATATTTTTAGAACGGCATGCATTTGTTTTTAATGTGCACTACGAATTATTAAGGATGAAATACAACTTGATTTGAACTTCAGAGAAAAACAAACCAACATTGAATCATATTTTGAGAAAATTTAATGTGTATGGAAATTATTTTTTATTTTCTAATGGAATTATAATTTTATATAATATTTGGGACCTGTTAATGTTTAAGGGGAACTTTTGAAATGTGTTATATTATAATTTTATCGAATTTATTATTTTATCACTAAGGGTCCGAGTCGGGACTGAAATTTTTTATTATTTTAGCGAGACTATTATTTTTAAAAAGTTTTATTGTATAACGTAGTGTTATGAAAATCCCATATCCAAAGTCATGCATTTCAATTATGAGCTGAGCTCTTATCTTAATGATGATCAGTGGTCGAGTTCTCTCATATCGCACATTACACTAAGGTTATGCTTGTAGACATTTCCTTTTCACCAAGCAGACACTAAAGGTTGCATATGTAATAACTGTACGTCTCAAGTAAGCGTAAAAGCATGAGAAGCAGGTTCATGAATATTTTGGGAATATTCTAACAAGGGTAAAACTGCTGAATTATACTTGTTTGATTGGAGTATATCCATATTAATTGGGGGCTATAGATTTTTTTTCTCAAATATAATAGTGTGCTAAGAGCATCCATAATGGACGAGTAAAAACCAAAATTAGTCCCAAAAACCAATCACAGTGGTACGGAGTAAAACCAAATATATGGAGTAAAACCAAAATCCAGAATATATTTAGTCTGAAATCCGGACCAAAACTATATTTGGTAGAGCGGAGATTAAAACTGCATTCAATACCAGGCGCAGATTAAAAGTTCATTTGGAGTGGGACGAATGTATATGCTAAGCGCGTAAACCAGACGCGGATTAAAAGTGCGTTCGACGAAGGTATAAACTTGGTTTAGTGGGACGTGAGTATAAAGTTGGTTTGTTTATAAGGCGAGGTTATAATGTTGGTGTGTTTATCAAGCGAGATTATAATGTTGGTTTGTTTATCAGGCACACGTATTGCATGTGTTTCATTGCAAACAGATATGTAGAGTTCGCCCGACTCCAGGCGTAGTTATAATGTTCGTCTGATTCAGGTGTAGCTATAATCTTCGCCTGTAATTGAGACGTTGATTATACGTTCGTTCCGTTTTAGGCGTAGATTATACGTGCGCTTGACTATAATTTGCTCGTCACCCACTGTGTTTAACACCGACTATAAACTAAAAAAATTGGTTTTTTTTTTTGGTTTTTGCTCTTTGGTTATGGTCGCGTGATTGGAGATGCTCTAAGGGGTCTCTAATGCGTATAAATTATATAATTACCCTTCTTTTGACAAAAATAGTCATATTTTGGTTTTAGATCTAAACCTTATTCATTTTCTTCTCATTCTTCATCAACATAATGATTAATTCATTTTTCCTTCTTTATATTTCATCATTTTTAAATGAAAAAAATCGGTGATTAATTGTCGAGTGAAAATGAGACAGAAATTATTGTTTGAACTTAATATATTATTTTATTTTGTTGTTTGAATGACAAATTAGAGCAGTTGCAGTTATATGGTCGTCATGTTCGTAGGATGAGTATCATGACGATTTTTTCAATTCTGAAAGTAACATTCATAGGGTCGTCATGGTTTTCTTCCTTAAATCTGGATGACTAGTAATATGTAGTATGAATAGTCGTCAAGTTTTGAAATGCTAAACCTTGACGATAAATGACTCCCTTAAAACAAATTTTAGTGTGTCTAATTTTGTAATTCGACGTCAAGGTTTTGTAAGAATAACATGACGACTAACAAACAGTCGATATTGTGTTGCATTTTCGACCGCGGCGAGTGTAAACGCGAAAAGCCAGTGTTTTATTTCTGTCGAGCATGCCGACAAAGGAACTATAGGTTGATTCCATACCTAGAGAAATATCTTTAACTACATGGGTTAAGGAAGTGAACTTGTGAAACTTGTTTCGTAATTGAAAGGAATCAATGTAATTGGTGGTTTGATTCCTATTAGGGATCTATAATAGGACCAAACCTTATTGGGGGATCTATAGCATGACGGATCCATGCCTTGGGGATCCATAACAAGAATGATACCTATTAGGGATCCCTTGCAAGGCCGATCTCAATAGAAACTTTTTATCTTCGGTTTTCATATGTGTTTTGAGTTTGTGTGAATATCCGAATATGAGTTGCTATTAAGGAAAGTTCAAGATGTTGTCATACTGAGTAATTCGAACACATGTTAAAATCTTATCTTTTTTTATTCAAAGATATATTCCTTGATACTCAAGGTGAGATCCTAAACCGAAATATTTGAGAATCTTTTTTTTTGGGTTTTCGAATTTGTATGTTTAATTTCTTAGTAAGTAAAACATACCTCTGGAAGATATATTCGTAAAATATACTTGTATGCTAGCCAATATTAAGTGTCATCCATGAGGGATTTCGATTTATTATTTGGATATTAGATGGGATTAGACAAAACCGAAAATTGGTGTTTATTGCATATCTTTTGATATTTTCGGTTATGGAGATTCCTTGGTTTATAAATAGTGAAGTTTGTTCTTCTTACAAACTGATCATGACACTCACACTTCATTTTGTAGTCAGAGTGGTAGCCAACTAATAATATTACTTGTAATACTATTCCGGAGAGAATAGTAACCTAATTAGGCGAAGTCTTTTACGTCCGTTGGTTTAAAGTCTTTAATTTGTTGGATCGAGAAGCGTCTAGATAGTACCGCTGGTGGGAAACCAGAATCATATTGTTATTTTATCTCTTAATTATTAATTTTATTAACTAACAGTGGTTGAACCTTGATTGCACCTAGTTTTTTCATTCTAAGAACCTTTTCTTCTGATATATGGTCTCTCAAACTAGATCGCTGATTGGCATAGTTCAGATCTCTCTTTAAGCTTGTGATCATCCATTTTTAACAGACTCCATTCTGCTCATGATCGATCACAAGGGAATCAATTGTGTTTGTGCAAGTACATTAGAAACTGAAAATTTGAAGACAAAAAGATTTCTTATTTTTTATAATCTTTGTGATTCACTTCTTGCACATACTTGTTTGGCTGGGATCCGACATAGATTTAGACCGACGATCTATTATTTGGTGGACTTCTTCAAGATCCGAATTTCATAGGTTGTGAACCTAGATAAGATTGTCTTGGTAATCTAGATCTTGGTTGATCTAAACCGAACAAAGAACTTTATATTATTTAAACGGAAGTGCCATTGTTAACTCAACATAAATCTCTGATTTATTTTAAAAGCGCAAGGTACCAAAATACACCACCAACTTTTTTTATTTGGACCTATTAGATAAAACCTAATACAATTACAAATAGAACAACTTAACGATCCTTGAACAATATGTATATACAATTTATCTTTCTTGTACAATCAATAGTTTAGATCAAAGATTCGTGAACCTGATTGAGTACAAGAATTCTTGGACGATCTCAAAATAAATATCCAAGAACAACCTAGTATGTAGCGGAACAGTTGACGAACTGAATACTTCTGCAGTAGAAATCCTCATTCTGCAACACCTATTTTCTTCAGGCGAAGGAGGAAAAGAAGGAGTGGAGCATATTTCTGGAAAAGCTTCATCATGAGCAGCATCCAAAGCTCGATCAACAACAAAATGATACATGCACCCAAATCCAGCAGAGGATCCAACACATTTAGTAATGATGGGAAATAAGAAAGAAAAATAAAAACGTGAATGACCTCTATCAAAGTAATCTGGATGAGCGTGCAAATCTTTCCCAACTTGACTGAACTGGAATCCGATGGCTGCAGTACCAACGGCTTCAAATTTCTCTTCAGGATAAGTCTCATCAAAACCAACAAACCATATCGACTATCACTAGAACTAGTACTCATCTCAGATTCACCATTATCAATTGGTGGCTCAAGAAGAGGAGGGGAAATAACACGAACACTACTTTCACTCTCATCCCTTATCATATTTTGAATTTGATATTCTGGATTAAACATCTTTCTCTTCTTCTCTTTCTGCTTGAGTTCGGTTCAACAGAGGAGAACAAGATTATTTATAGAATGAAGAACTATAGGCATCTCATTGTTTAATATCACCACCATAAATGAGAGGAACATCAATCGGTTCAGATAAGCAATCAATACTCAATACTAACCAAGGGTTTTGATCAATGAATTCAAAATTCTATTCGGAAACACGCAATGTCTGATTATTATAGCATTAACTGGTTTAAGTTTCTCAGAAAATTCAATGAATTATAGTTGGAATCGGTATGAAATTTCACCCACCCAGAGTCAGATCTTTGTTGGACAAGTGAACCTGACTCAGTCTCACCTCCAATTAAACATTCAGGTTATGTCTCAACGGTAACTTTGCAACGGTACAATGACTCATCTTTTGGGTCAAAGATCCTATAATAATAACCGTTGGAGTCTTGAAATTTACCTCTTATCATTTAACAATAAGTCAAAGGGTCTTTCAAATCTCCTAAACAATAATTACATTTGTTTATCCCTTAACAATGTAAATTACTCCCACCTAAAGTGAAAAAAAGAGAGCAACTACCATATCCACACATTCTTCTGGCTCAAAATAATACTACCTCTCAAAGACTGTTTAGTATTATCACTATCAATTTATTTGTTTTAATCAAAAGGGTACAAGAAAGTCCACATCTCTGGTACCAAATACAAATTCAATTCAACACTTTGATACACTATGTTTCAAAAGGGAGGAAAAAAATATACAAAAAAACATCTCTCTTGTACTTTGTTGAAGCAAAACAAAAAAATTGTTTTATCAAGCATGATGCAAGGAAGAATCATATCCCTCTCTACCTGTATACAAATTGTTTGAGCATTGCTCGGTCGAACTCGCATGCGTTGTTATCTCAAGCATGTTTGTCAATGTTAGTGATCGGAACTATAAAGTATTGATTTCTAGTCTACTATAGATAAGGTATCCGACTAGGATACAAAGTGTAGTTGAGCTCAAGAACTCCATGGCGATCATCATACAAGACAAAGGACTACTCAAGGAACCAGTGGATCTTCATCGACTAAAAGGTATGTGGAGACTTGAACTTATCTATCACTCGAAAGTCTATCTACGCTATCTCTTATATTGAGACAAAAGTCGTATTACTATATAGACTAAGATTATACACATATGTCATTTCGAGCTGAGTATATCTCACTTATCTATTTCTAGAAATATGTGTTGGTAAAGCTTTCACTTTAGCCAAGTTCATCTTTACCTAGTGACGAAAGTCATGCTATGTTTCAATCATTTTGGAAATTGCTTTGACGAAAAATAGTTTGTGAATAACAACTATATAACTCCCTATGAGAATTTTTCAATGATTGAAATGAGAGTTTAGACAATATAACCATTGGAGGATATAAACATTGTTGTGGTAACACATATATGTATAAGTACTTATTGCTTGAACCGAAGTTTGCGAACTTTGTTGATCAAGTGAAACCGAAACGTGAGCCGTCAACTCAATCTGCGAACTGGCGTAGTTCTCGAACCCAAGAATTTCTGCTGGAGTTGTAGCTCAGTTTCAGTCCGAGAAATCAGTCCGAGAACTGACGGAAGTTCTCAACCCGAGAATTTCTGCTGGAGTTTGTAAACTCCAACCGGTGAACTTGAGTCCGCGAACTTGAGTAGGTTATATCTAAAAACGATGTTTGTGAACTTATCTTAATAAACTAAAGAATGCTATTGCAAAAAGTGGCTTTATAATTCATGAATTGATTCGAGTGAATCACATCGTTTTTGCTTCAGTTGTGTTTTGTGTAGTACATGAGATCTTATAGCAATTGAACAACTCTCTAACTAGTTCATTTGAGTCATTTGGACTAGTTATGGTGAAGAAGAATATGGTTGATATGAAAGTTATTATTTGGCTAACCATTTTGTTAACTAGTGTTGAACCAACTAATGTACAAGTTTGGGTACGGTTTTCACAAGCCAACAAACGCGTAGTACATGTGTGTATAACAAGATAAGTTTTCAATCTAACGGTTAATAAATATTATTTTGTATCTAATCAGGTTTTCATCTAACGGTGAATATTGAATGCTTTGTTACCAAGCTAACATTGATTACAAACCCTGATTTGAAATACTATATAGCAACTTGGAAACCTAATCCCCACACATTCTGTGTGATACTAATTTTCTAAGCTAGATTCAATTCTCCTCTAACCTTTAGTTTTCTTCTTCTAAAACTAGGTTAACGACTTAAAGACTTCATTGGGATTGTGAAGCCAGACCGATACTACTTTTATCGTAGTTATGTGATCTGATCTTGCTATTTCTATCGTACGAGTACAATTTTAATAATTGGCTTGAGATTTATATCTCCTATAGGAAAGATATAAAAGTAATCACAAACATCTTCGTCTCATCGTTTGTGATTCCACAACATCTTTTTTCGCTGCGTCGATTAAGACTATTGTGAGGTGATTGATAAAACTGAGCTGTTTTTCGGGAATCTAAGTCTGGTTTTATTGATTGGTTCCTGTTCACCTTGATTTATCAAAAGACGGAACAAAACTCATAGGTTTATTCGTATGAGACGAATTTATCTATCTTGTAGACTTTTCTGTGTGAGACAGATTTGTTTATTAAAGTCTTTGACTTTGGGTCGTAGCAACTCTTGGTTGTGGGTGAGATCAACTAATGGAATCAAGTGTGCAGTATCCTGCTGGGATCCGAGGCGTAAGAGCATAATTGTACCTTGGATCAGTGTGAGATTGGTTGGGGTTCAACTACAGTCCAGGCCGAAGTTAATTTGGAGTAGTCTAGTATCTGTAGCGTCTTAATATAGTGTGTTTAATCTGGACTAGGTCCCGGGGTTTTTCTGCATTTGTGGTTTCCTCGTTAACAAAATTCCGGTGTCTGTGTTATTTCTTTTCCGCATTATATTTTTATATAATTAAAATAATACAGGTTGTGCGTAGTTCAATCAATTAAAATATCCGACCTTATTGGTTGTTAATTTAAATTGATTGACATTTGGATATTGGTCTTTGGTACTATCCAAGTTATCTCTCTTTGATTAAGACTCACATATTGTATTTGCTTAAGTAAATCAAATTGATAGATTGAGATAATAACTCCTTGAGATATTTTCTATTGATTGAGTCTAACTGTCTAGTTGATTCTCTAGAAAGTAACTCGGAGTTGTCCATGGAGATTGCTAATCGAAATATTGGGTGAGGTTGTTAGACCCCCGCTTTTTCAATTGGTATCAGAGCAGGCAAACATATTTAAAGACCTTATAAGTCTGTATTTGTAGTGATCTGATTATGGACGAGTCTATCTCTAATAACGTCCCAGTTCAGAAATTACCAGATGATTCTAAAAACTTGGATTCACTTGAGAGAAATGTCACATCAAATTCAATATCTAAACATTCTCTTAAGTCTTAATGTAAAAACTGTTGATTGGGAAATACTCCTAGAAGAACAGTTGGATGAACTTTCTGATGAAGGTGATTCAGATATTGATATAGATGTTGATGAGGAAGTCTCAGAGTATGATAAGTTTTTGGATTCGCTAAAAATGAAGAATATTACAACTTCCCATGTCACATATCTTCTTACTCCTATATGTCGAGAAAACAAGAAATTGAAAAGGATCTACGGTGGTCTTTATAGTCAGAATCCCTCTTGTGAATCGGTCCTCAAAAATACTGAGGAAAAACTAAGTAGAAAGTCACTTGAATGTGATCATGTATATCAAAAATACTTCTTGTTGGAAGAGAAACTTGCAGAAACTGAAGGAAGGATTAACTCTCAGAAAGCGCTTATCATTCCTTCTCTTGATAAAATCAAGATGTTGGAAGATGACTTGAAAAAGTTCAATTCTAGTTCAAGCAAATTAACCTATATGCTAAGAGCAAGTAAAAATCATCATGATACACGAGGATTGGGCTATAAGGGAATAGATGCTCCAAGTACTGGCAAAGAGGTAAAATTTGTGAAGGCTAGTGATGCTTCTCAACAAAAGGTTTCCACTGATGGAAAAAGTGAAATACCTTCACCGGCAGTTAAAGTTCGAAAGAGCAAAGTATATCAACCTCCATAGTCAGCACACACGGATCGAGGTAAAAAAATTTCTTATGTTTTCCACTATTACGGAAATAAAGGTCACCTAGAAAGGAGATGTCGTTTCCGTATAAGGGATGCCAAATTTCATGATGTTCTTGTTTGGTCATCACAAGAAGTTGTGAAACTAAGATCATATGTTAAGACTAATCCCCTTAACGTTATATCTTGTAACTGTCCAACCTTTAGGCAAAGGAATCAGTGTTGTGATCAACCTAGATTTTCCTATAAACGTCATACGAAGTCTTTTCACAATCGTAATGGTTATCAAATGGATAACTTCGTAAATATGAAGAAAAGATCCGATGCTCCCAATTGGAGAAAGACTAACTTGCAAAAGAATAGCCAATCCCATTCTCTCTCGAGAAATCTAGAAAAGAGTATGGGAAGAAAGTTCTGGTTGTTCCTAAACGCACTCAGAAGTGGATACCAAAGAAAGTCGATGATGTTCTGAGTGTGAGAAGGAATGATCTCCAAGAAAATTCCATGACTATGGAAAAGGCAGTATCCATGATGTTGGAACTTAAAAAGTTCTTTGGAAAGATGGATTTGGATGTGAAAGGTTCTAAAAGTGATCTCTTTCATGATAATCCAAAAGTCACTTGTGGTGAGCAAGATATTGTTTACCTCAACACAACCTGAATGTGTTGTAAGTGCATCCTCACCAAGGAATGCCCTGCTATGAATACGGTGAGGAAAGCACGAGAATTGGGGCACACAGATTATGTTCGATAAGTCGATTGGATTTGTCTAAAAAGGTATGTCTATAAACTTGAGCAATATTTGTGTTTTTATTTTCTTAGAAGTTATAATGATCCATGTACCTTGCTTATCGTTCATTTATACCTAACTTGATCTGTATTTAAGGTTCTTAAATTTTAGGTTTGAAAATAGTGGTTCGGGATGTTTGGACTTCATGGTACACATACCAAGTATGCATAACATCTTTTAAAACCAAAATCCAGGAGTTTAAGTTCGCGGACTTGAAAATTCGTCTGCAAACCCGTAAGTTCGCGGACTTGCGTGTAGACGTTGATATTCAGTCAACTTGTTTTGGCCGTAACTTCTTCTTCCGAACTCGGAATGAACTCATTCTTTTTGAAATCTCTTTCTATTTAAAGTCTATTCAAAATGGAGATGACAAACCTTGAATTTGGATGAGTTAAGATTGGTATTTTTCCTGTCTCTTGTTTTTGAGTATGTTGCTCCGTTTCTTTGCACTTGTTCCACTTCTCTTGAACTTGGGAACTTGGATTCTTGGAGTAATACTCTTCTAAGCTAATTTTTAGCTTTTACAAGAATGTTGTTGGAAAATCTTTTTATAAATCCGGGCGAAAAATATTGATTCTACCCTCTAAGGACAAATCATCTTATATATGCATTACGAGTTTGTCTTGGTGCCTAGGAAACTTCTTATGAGAATTTATTCTTGTTTTTGAGAAGGATTACTAGATTTTGAAATAGCAATTATTGTGATTTCACATAGCTATGTCCAAATTTTTCATCTTCAATGCTTTTAGATTTATTCATTTAAATTCTAAAGTTGATTTGGAAGATGATTTTTGCAGTATTAATCTTTATGGTTTTATATATTGCAATATTGTTATGGGATATGTGTGTTTACGTCCGTGAACTTGATTGTCCTATATTTTGTCAAAAGTAAAGTTGTTCGTAAATTGATAAAAGAATAAATAGACTTTTGACAAAACACACAGGTTAAGCCTATATTGTCAATTATTGATGTCAGATAGGTTAAAATCTTTTGTGATTCAAGGATTATGTCTATTGTGTGTCATTGTGAAAATGGTGATGGAAACATAGAATGAATCCTTGTGTATTCCGTAGTAATTGGTCTTCCCTGATCTATATTTTATGTATTACTGTGAGACTCCATATTGTGTCTTATGTTGAGCACTAGACAACCAAGTTGATTATTTTTTTATTATCTTAGTTGTGTTCCGTAAGGTACTTTACGTCGAGTATTTTGAACTAAATCAATCATCTTATGTGGTTATTTAGTTATCACTTTATAAGTTGTCTTATGTTTGAGCATTTTTTTTGACTGGGTTGGTTATTCATGATTAACTTAGTCATTGCTCCATAGATTCTCTTATGTAGAGTGTGACCAATTAAATTGATTACTTTTGTAATTAGTTTGGTTGAGTTTGGCAATTAGATTATTTGTGAGTTTTCTTGTGATTAATCTAATTGATTTCTTAAGTCTCCATAAGTTTACTTGTGTTGAGCATATTTAGTCAAATTAATCTTGGTTCGCTTTGGTTAATATGATTGAATATTTCTTGTTGGATTCCAAATTCATACTTGTATGTGATTTGTTGAGTCTAAAGAAATCCTTCTTTTCTTTTGAAAATAAGGTCGTTGTTGTTGTTCCCTTGGGAATGACATTTTATGGGGGAGAGTTCTTTTGAACTTGTGCTTAATTGCCAAATCTTTGTGTGGAGCGCGGATGTGGAATATTATAGGGGTTATCTTGTATCTTTATAGACTCCTTGATGAATGCATTTAGCTTCGGCTTTGTGATTGCATCTAAACAAGATGATATACATTTACCTTTGGTCATGAAATGTCTCTTACGGAAATTTCATTAGGATCCCGTTCTTGTACCTTTGCCAATTTTATTGACAAAAGGGGGGAGAATTAATATGTAGTTCATACTACAAATATATATGGTTTTCAGATCATTATGTAAGGGGGAGTGGTTTCCATGTGAGATGGAGTATTGACTAAGGGGGAGTGAAGTATCACCATAGTATTATTGTTAAAGTTGTGATGCAATTGGACTTTGACATTGTATAACAATGATTGAGAACTCTTGTTTTCTCATTGTTATAACTATGGATTTTCAACAACGATGATGCTAAAATTACAACCTTTGGGATCATTGGACTACTTGGAAATGACGAAGATTTCGAGTATTGTTGAAGATTAGACATGTGGAATAGGAGCTGCAAAGTTTATTTATATAATTTTTGTATTCCATATGTATTAATAGTTTTGCCACTAAAATTGTCAAAGGGGGAGATTGTTAGAGCATTGCTCGGTCGAACTTGCATGTGTTGCTATCTCAAGCATGTTTGTCAATGTTAGTGATCAAAACTATAAAGTCTTGATTTCTAGTCTACTATAGCTAAGGTCTCGGACTAAGATAGAAAGTGTAGGTGAGCTCAAGAACTCCATGGCGATCATCATACAAGACAAAGGACTACTCAAGGAACCAATGGATCTTCATCGACTAAAAGGTATGGGGAGACTTGAACTTATCTATCACTCAAAAGTCTATCTACTTTATCTCATATCTTGAGACAAAAGTCGTATTAATATATAGACTAAGAGTATACACATATGTCACTTCGAGCTAAGTATATCTCGCTTATCTATTTCTCGAAATATGTGTTGGTAAAGATTTCGCTTTATCCAAGTTCATCTTTACCTAGTGACGAAAGTCATGCTATGTTTCAATCATTTTGGAAATTGCCCTGACGAAAAATAGTTTGTTACCAAGCTAACATTGATTGCAAACCCTGATTTGAAAGACTATATAAGGGAGAACTCTAGCAACTGGGAAACCTAGTCCCCACACATTCTGTGTGATACTAATTTGCTAAGCTAGATTTAATTTTCCTTTAACCTTTGGTTTTCTTCTTCTAAAACCAGGTTAACGACTTAAATAATTCATTGGGATTGTGAAGGCAGACCGATACTACTCTTATCGTAGTTATGTGACCTGATCTTGTTGTTTCTATCGTACGAGTACAATTGTAACAATTGGCTTGAGATTTCTATCTCCGATAGGAAAGATATAAAAGTAATCACAAACATATTCGTCTCATCGTTTGTGATTCCACAACATCTTTTTTCGCTGCGTCGATTAAGACTATTGTGAGGTGATTGATAAAACTGAGTTGTTCTTCGGGAATACAAGTCTGGTTTTATTTATTGGTTCATGTTCACCTTGATTTATCAAAATATGGAACAAAACTCATAGGTTTAATCGTGGGAGAAGAATTTATCTATCTTGTAGACTTTTCTATGTGAGACAGATTTGTTTATTAAAGTCTCCGACTTGGGGTCGTAGCAACTCTTGGTTGTGGGTGAGATCAACTAATGGAATCAAGTGCGCAGTATCCTGCTGGGATCCGAGGCGTCGGAGCATAATTGTACCTTGGATCAGTGTGAGATTTGTTGGGGTTCAATTACAGTCCAGACCGAAGTTAATTTGGAATAGGCTAGTGTCTGTAGCGGCTTAATACAGTGTATGTTTAATCTGGACTAGGTCCTGTGGTTTTTCTGTATTTGCGGTTTCCTCGTTAACGAAATTATGGTGTCCGTGTTATTTCTTTTCCGCATTATATTTTTATATAATTGAAATAATACAGGTTGTGCATAGTTCAATCAATTAGAATATCCGACCTTATTGGTTGTTGATTTAAATTGATTGACACTTGGATATTGGTATTTGGTACCATCCAAGTTATCTCTCTTTGATTAAGACTCACAGATTGTATTTTCTTGAGTAAACCAAATTGAGAGATTATTGAGATAATAGCTCCTTGAGATATTTTCTATTGATTGAGTCTAACTGTCTAGTTGATTCTCTAGAAAGTAACTCGGAGTTGTCCATACAGATTGCTAATTGAAATATTGGGTGAGGTTGTTAGACCCCCGCATTTTCACAAATAAAATCAGATGTTAACACATCAAGACAATATTCCAAAGGTAAGCATTTATCACAGGAAACTGCAGACTGATATGAGAACTCTATTTGTTCATATACTCCAGGTCAACAAGATCAACTTTCTCAAACAGAAAATATTTGGTCAGTATCACATGGTCACCAATGTAAAATCAAGATACAACATTGAAACTATCTTTACAACATCTCAAGACCCAACCACTTTAGCAGAAAAAGCCAAGGAAGACAAGAAAACAGAGACATTATTGTGGGTAGAAAAAGGAAAACCACCTTGAATCTCTGCCACTTTGAGGGATCTCAAGGAAGAAACTCTATCTCCTCAACAAAGAAATCTATCACTTGCTACAACCATAATCCTCTCTACCTCACCAAAAACAAAGCCCCTCAATACTACAAATAGAATACCATCATGATCACCATCCAAATAGAACATCAACACAAAAATCTAAAGTTTTCATTTACAATGAGTACTGGAGAAGAAGACCTTACCATCTCTAATCTAGCTGAACAAATGGAAAAAGTGTCTAAGATTCAGGAAACTGAAGAACCATGTATTGAAATTGATCCAGCTTTTCTCAAGAAACCAGGAAAAAAATGACTGGAAGCTAACTTTTGTGGGAAGACTTGCTTGTCAAAAAAAGCCATTGATCATGGACCTCACCAACTGCATCAAGAGAATTTGGGATCTAGCAAATGGCTTTAACCTAGAAAAATACCACAAAGGCTTCAACTTATACATCATCAAAGTTAACTCTGGAGATGATAGACAACATCTTCTTACTAGAGGTCCATGGATAACTTTGGGTTGTCTTATGATTCTACAAGAATCCCTCAGAAATGGGCCAACAGAAATCGTCATCTCTCATTTTAATGCTTTACTCATGAGAACCTATAAGGCTAACTTCATGGGAAGCTCATGGGAAGCTCTCTATGAAATCTTCAAACCAGCAGGTATCCTCCAAGAATCTAAAAAAACCTATGGAAGAGATGAGGAAAAAAAATATATAGATGTCATAGTTCTAATCAATGTCAAGGAAAAAATGCCAACATGCATGTGGGAAAAGGTTGGAAACATAAAAACCAGAATTGAATACTCTTACGCTATCACTCCAAAGCTATCTCAAAAGTATAGAATTCTGGACCATAGTTTTATTCCTTGTGAAGAAAATGAAACAATGGAAAAATCAGCAAAAGAAAACAGAGGAATAAGAAAAATGGAAACTCAACAAACATCAAAGCTACAAAATTTTCAAGATGATGATACCACATATTTATCCTCAGACTCTCATCACACCTCCATCCAAGTCACTAGAAATGAAGTTCCTAGAGCCCTGAAAATAGTTGGTTTCACTGGGAAGAGGACAAATGATGAGGATGAAGAATCTGAAGCCACAAGTGAAACAAACTCTGAATCAAACATCATGGACAATATCAAACCTGCTGATAGCTCTGATCCTTTTCTCAACTGACCCAACAAAAGACACTATGCTGAAAGTGAAAGAGAAGTCATGTTCAACATAGGAGCTAATTCTCAAGAAGGAAATTGAGCCAGGAAACCAAATAGAAAATTCACAAAAACCTCCATGAAAAAGGCTGCTAGAGCAAAAAATAGCAACATCAAACTCTCTCCATCTTCAATACCCTCTGGCTTTGAACATGTCAATCAACCTATCAAAGAACTAGTTTATCGGAATGGTGAAGATAACATGACCAATGAACCAACAATTCTTATAAGCAAATTTGAAGAACAGGGTAATAGAGAAATGAATCCTAATAGTGCAAAGAAGAAAAGGGGAAGTAGAGACTGGATTACTGCAGCTGATGATAACAAAGCTACAACTCAAGGTAGGAAGATAAGGATGCTGGATCCTAAACTAGAAATCCCAAACCCATGGATCAACAATGCTACTAGAAAGGTAATCCTAAACATTAATTATATCTCTTTTAAACTAGCTCAAGATGAAATTGGATGTTTATGTTGTTTATTTACCTAAGTTGACGAGCTCCAAGTTAAGTCTAACAGTGCACTATCAAGAAGTTATTAACTACCCGAAATATCATATTTCTGGGAATTTATTATTATCCTATCCTGGAATTTTCAAGGCCTAGGACAGAAAAAACACAATACTACCTGAAAGATATGCTACATTTTGACAATCCAGACATACTCTGCCTTATGGAAACAAAACAATAGAATGATAATATGCATAAAATCCTTGGAAATTTAAATATACAAAACTACTGGCTTGTCCCACCAAGAGGACACGCAGGAGGAATGGTCCTGATTTGGAAAAACAATATGAAGGTGTCTATACATAATCATGAGCACAATATCATTAATGCTCTTGTTATTGATGTAATCAGTTCAAAGACATATATGGTTACTGCTTTCTATGGTAGTTCTTATACAAACAAAAAGGATTCTTGGAAAAATCTAGTTACTATGTCTGAAAACATGGATTCTCCCTGGATAATTATGGGGGATTTAAATGTGGTCTTAAATAGAGAAGAAAAAAAGAGTAGAAAAACTTTTGATATAAATGAAGATGAGATGTTCAATGATATAATATCTAACATGGAGCTCCAGGATCTAGGATTCACTGGTTACCCTTTCATCTGGTGCAACCAAAGATTAGATAATGGTAGAGTAGAAAAAAGACTTGACAAAGGTCTTTGCAATGATAAGTGGATAAAACTTTTCCCTCTATCCTCTATCTTTCACCTAGTTGCAAGGGGATATGATCATAGTCCTATAATTCTAAAGACAAACCCTGGATGGAAATATGGAGCTTACCCATTCAAATACTTTGTAGGATGGATGGAGCATCCAGAATGCAAAAGAATAATAATGGAAGCTTGGAACAATAACCAGGTTGGTTCACCTAGTTATACTGTGGCCAAAAAATAAAAAAATGCTAAAAATACTTTGAAGAAATGGAACAAAAATGTGTTTGGTAACATAAAACACAATATTGTTTCCATCAAAAAGAAAATTGAGGATTATTCCCAGAATATTAACAGATGTCCACTAGTTATAAAAGAATTAGAAACATCTCTAAGAAAATGGAAAGACATAGAAGAAGATTTCTGGAAAACAAAGAGCAGAAATCAAACTATAAAGCTTGGTGATAGAAATACTTCTTTTTTCCATAATTATGCTAGAACTAGATATTGAAGAAGCATAGTGCACAAAATTAGAGACAAGGATGGTAACTGGTTGAATGAAAGGGAAAATATTTCTAGCTGTTTCACAGATTAATTTCAAAGTATAGCAACTACATCCAACCCAGTTCTAAATACGGATATGCTTAATCTAATTTCTGAAGTTATCAATGAACTTGATAACATTAAGCTTATGGAAATCCCGTCTCCTCAGGAGATAAAAAGTACTTTATTTGAGATGGAAGGAAACAAAGCACCTTGTCCAAATGGTTTCCCACCAAATTTCTTTCAAGATAATTGGGAAACCACCTGACTTAACATAATTAAGAAGATGGTGCAAAGTTTCTTCTCAAATGGGTACCTCCTGATATTCTACATTCATATCCCTTATCCCTAAGGTCCAATTTCCTGTTTCCCATGTGGATTTTAGACCAATAGATCTGTGAAATACTACTTATAAGATCATCTCAAAAATTCTAGCAAAAAGACTGAAACCTTTGTTAAGTAAAATAATTTCTCCCTATCAATCTGCCTTCATCCCAGGAAGACAAATAAATGATAACACTGTGGTAGCTCATGAAATAAACCACAACATGAGGGTTAGAAGGGATAATCAAGGCTGTATGGGCCTTCAAATATACATGTCAAAGTCCTTTAACAGAGTTGAATGGAATTTCCTTATAGCTATCTTAAAGAAAATGGGATTCTCTAGTAAATGATGTGATCTCATTATTCAATGCATTTCCACCATAACTCTGGCCATCGTTATAAATGGAGTACCTTGTGATTTCTTTAAACCATCCATAGGGTTAAAACAAGGTGATCCCTTGTCCCCTTATATCTTTATAATATGTATGGAGGTTCTATCTATAACCCTAATGCATGCTGAGTTAAATGGAACTCTATATGGCATTAAGATTGTTAAGAAAGCTCCGCCAGTTAGTCATCTGTGATTTGCAGATGACTGCATCATATTCTGTAAAGCTAGTGAGGAGGAATCTCAAAACATCCTCATTATCCTTGAAGATTTTGGTAAATGCTAAGGGCAAATGATAAACATCAGCAAGTCTGGCATCTTTTTTAGTAAAAATACTCATCCGGATAAGATTCAGGACATTATTGGTATGATAGGCATTGCCCCAATATCATTAACTGATAAATATCTTGGCTCCCCCTTTTTAAAAAAAACTCTAAAGTTAAAACCTTTCATCCTATATTGTATATTCTAAGAGGGGGAATGGCAGGATGGAAAGGCAAAACCATAAACCCCTCAGGGAAAGTGATAATGATAAAACATGTTACCTCAACTATGGAAAACTATCAGATGAGTACTTTCAAAATCCCTAAAATCACTATAGAAGAAATGAATAAAATTCAAAGAGACTTCTTTTGGGGTAAAGAGGAAGGAAAAAGCAAAGGTATTTATCCAAAAGCATGGATAGCCCTTTGCAAAGATAAAGATGAATGAGGTTTAGGTTTCCTGACTTTAAGAAAATTTAACAAAGCCATCATTACCAACATGGGTTGGAGAATGGTAGAACAACCTGACTCTCTGGGAGCTCAGGTGATGCAAGATAAATACTACTCTGAGGAGGATATAATGCATATCCCCACAAAACCTAAACCAACCGACTCTTGGACATGTAAGGGAATACTCTATGGAATTGAGAATATTCAAAACTATGGTACTTGGGAAATAGGAAATGAAAATCAAATAAGGGTTTGGGAGGATAAGTGGATACCAAATCAAAAGACTCCACTTACTAGACCCCAAAACTGCCCTATAACTGTCCAAAAAGTAAAGGATTTGATCATAAACCAAAATTAGTGGGATGAGGAACATCTCAACGAAATTTTCAATAATGAAACTGTTTGTAATATCAAAAAGATAGTTATTCACCCTAACTAGGAGGAAAGAGTCATTTGGCCTCTCACCAAGGATGCGAAATTCACTGTAAACTCTTTATACAAAGAACTTATAAGTGATAAAGGAACACATAGTTTCCCACAATAATCTTCCTATAGGAGAAAAGATTGGAAATATTTTATCCTATATTGAAGATACTTACAAAATCTGCAATTGCCAGAGGGAGTCTCTAACTCATTTATTCATGCATTATCCATTAATTTTGCAAGTCTGACATGAATTAAAAGTAGACCCTAAAAAAATCTATAAACAGTTTCAGGATTTTCATATATGTTTATCTCATATATTAGAAAGGAAAAACACATACTCTAAATTGGTAATTCTAGCTATTACTGTGATGTGGCATGTATGGAAAGAAAGATGCAACATCAATTTCAACAGGACCAAATCAAGTATAACCAACATTGCCAAGGAAATAACATACTTCTTCCATACTAGACAAGCTATTTTTAGCAAATCTCAGAAACATTTCATGCATATATACTACACAAAAAAGGAGGCTAAAGAACAACTTATTGAATTCATGATATCTTGGATACCTCCACCTCTATTTACTATAAAATTAAACATGGCAGTGGTATTCAATACTAACCTGAATTCTTATGGTATAGCTCTGATGATCTTCAATTACACAGGTACTTGCATTGGAGACAGAGGTTGGGGAAACCAGCAAGGGAGCATTCTAGAGATCCACCAGCTAGCTGCTCAGGAAGCTTTCAAATGGAGCACTGAAGTAGGAAGCAGAATGGATATTGAATCGGATCCCTGCAACCTAAGAAAGCTAACCAGAAGAATTCATGATGAGCAGATAAAAAGAAGATTCAAGATAAAAAAAGATAAAATTAGGTTTTTTGAAATCGCTACTTGGAGCACTCTACCCTCTAGACAAAATAATCTAGCAGTTAATTTAGCAAACTTTAACTCGGAATGCAATATTATCAGAAGATGGGTATCATCTGAAATCCCTAATTTGATCAGGGAAATCACGGATGAAAACAATACCACTAGTTTTTTTTTTTTTGACACAATTCGCTGGCTAGGCACAACCTAAGCCAAAACAAAGAAAAACACAAAGGACAGGAAACAAACAAAGAAAACAAACTAACTACTGCTACTCTTCTTTCTCAAATTAACCTTTTTTTACTTATCAGCCGCCAGAATTTATCTGAAATCAGCTGTAAACTCATCAGATCTTATTTCCATCCAAGGGACAGAAGGATGAAGGCTAGCCAAAAAATAAGCTGCTTGTTTAGTTTCTCTATAGCAATGAGACACCTTCAAAGAAGTAAAAGTATTCTTGAGTTTCAGAATTCTCCTCCAAATGTGTAAGCATCTCCAGGGAGGCTTAGAACCAGGTCTGGTAAAGAGAAGAAAAATAGCTTTTGAATCAACAACAAGATGAGCTTTTGTTTTGTGAAGAGATATAGCTCTATGCAGACCCATTTCAGCACCCTGTAACTCATGAGCCAAAATAGTTAAAGGAGGACTCCCTCCACTCACTGCACTAAGAGTTTATCCTTCATGATCTCTGAGAATAACGCCACAACCTCCAAAATCTTCTCTATTTGACCCATCAGTGTTTATCATAACCTCATCTTCTTCAGGACCTAACCAAGTACATTCAATATATTCAGATTTCTTGAAAATACAATCCACCTGACATCTATTCATAAACCATCTATTTTGAACTGTATCATCCACCTTATGAACAGAGGAAGCCATTTTATATCTGACATCTTGGATAATTAAAATACCAACTTGGTCAACTGAATTAAATTGAGAACGAAAGATCCTCTGATTCCTCTCCTTCCAAACATGATAAATAAAGGCATTTAAAGCTAACTTCTGAATCATGGAGATTGGGTTATCCACTGAAAATTTTGTAAGAGCCCATTTAATTTCTTCATCCCAGCTACTTTCCATAATTCTGATAAACCCAATTTTAAGAACAATACCCTTCCAAATTTGAGAGGTTACCATACAATCATGAAATATATGATCTTCAGTTTCAATCTCAGTATTACAAAAAACACAAGCAGCATCTTGGATAACTCCCCAATTTAAAAGATTATATCTAGTTTTGAGCCTCTTATGAAAAGCCAGCCAAGTTATAAAAGAATGTCTAGGAATGTTCTTTTTAAACCAAACCAGCTTAGACCACAAAGGGTGATCACTAGGAGTAGACAGAGCAGAGTAAGTATCTTTAATATAAAAAGCTCCAGAATCACTCGCCTTCCAAATTAACTGATCTTCTTCATTAGCATTGAATTCATCTATGGAGAGTTGCAGCACAGCTTCATTAGCAGCATCATCCATGAACACAGGAAAATCCCATTTACCATCCACAATAAAATCAGCCACTACATCATTATTATTAAAATTAAGAGTTGAGAGGGTATCCGGTTCAATCCACTCTTCAAACTTGGCTTTAGGGTGCCAACAGTCATTCAACATATTAGTGCTATTCCCATCTCCCAAAATAACCCCAATATGCTTCTTAGCTAAATCTCTATGGTCAAGAATTCTTCTCCAGCACCAAGAAGAGTCATGAGGGGTCTCCATAGTCCAAAAATCTTGATCTTTGATTAAATTTCCTTTAACCCATTCTATACAAATAGTAGTCTTTCCTGAGACTAAATCCCAGATATGTCTTAAATTAGCAGCCACATTAGTAAGCTCTAGATCTTTAAACCCTAAGCCTCCACAATCATAAGTTTGACAACAATTTGGCCAGCTAATAGGATTAAATCTCTTCCCTAAATCAGGGACATCCCATAGAAATCTTTTGAAAATAGTGTTAAGTTCTTTAATGGCTCTTTTAGGTAAAACAAAACAGGACAGCCAGAAGTATACCATTCCATTCAAGACAACTTTAATCAAAAGAACTCTACCAGGGAAAGCAAGGAATCTGGCTGGCTTTCCAAGTCTTAACTATCATTCTTATCTTTTCAAGAAGGGGGGTGAAATCCTTATAAGAAAGTCTAGCAGATAAAAGAGGAACCCCTAGGTATCTAACTGGCAGTTCACCAACAAATCAATTAAGGGCTTGGACAATCAGATTGAGGGTGGTATCATCAATAGCAGAGTGAAACAAACAAGTCTTGTGTCTATTCATTTCTAACCATGTACAATTACTAAATTTAACTAAGAAGTCATTAAGAGTGGAAGCAAAAGTAAGAGTACCTTTGAAGAAAACCAGAATATCGTCAGCAAAGCATAGGTGAGTGGGACTAGTGATTTTACATCTTGGGTGAAGGCCAAACTTCTTCTGTTGTACTTGATTGGAGAGAATAGAACTGAAGATTTCCATCACAAGGACAAATAGGTAGGGTGACAAAGGAAAACCCTGCCTTAAACCTCTCTTAGCTCCAAAGAAGCCATAAGGAGAACTATTGACTAATATAGAGAATTTAGAAGTAGTTATGCATAGTTTTATCCACTTTATGAACTTATCTGGAAAACCCATTTTCTTCAGCACATAAAAAATTGCACCCCAACTGACAGTATCATAAGCCTTCTTTAAGTCAATTTTCAAAGCACATCTAGGTGATCCTTTCTTCTTATGATAGTTCCTCACAATTTCATGGGACACCATGATATTATCTTGGATAGCTCTCCCAGAAATAGAAGCAGACTGGTTTACACTAATAAGATTATAAGACCACTCAACACCTTCTTCATTCTAAGAGAAATGATCTTAGTTATGCATTTATATACTACATTGCAGCAAGAAATAGGCCTGAAGTCTGCAACTGTAGTAGGATTCTCTTTCTTATCCACCAAAGTTATAAATGTACTATTGACTTCTTTTAACAATTTGGATTTAGCAAAGAAATTATTCACAGCTGCTACAAAATCATCTTAGCAAGCTTTAAAGAAATGGCTTGAGAAGCCATCAGGACCAGGGGCTTTACCAGAACCAATAGTAGCCAAAGCTTCCACAATCTCCTCCCTGGTAACTTGTTTAACTAAATCTTCTACATCATCTTGTTGAAAACTAGTACCAAAGTTAACATCAATAAAGGGATCAACATAAATCTCTCTATCTCTATCACCAAACAAGTTAATATAGAAATCAACAAATTTTGTAGCTATTTTTTGGTCCTCCTCCAATTTTTCATTAGCACTGTTATATAAGGCTGGAATATTATTCTTAGATCTTCTGACTTTCAAGGAGTTATGAAAAAAAGAAGAGTTAGTATCTCCTAAATTTAGCCAATGTATTCTAGACTTTTTCTTAGCAGCAAATTCTTCAAATTTAGTAAGTCTAGCATACACATAAACATAGTCCATTTCTCTACTAGAAAAATCTTGATTAAGAGGATCAGCTTGGAGTTGAGTTTGAGCCAAATTCATATTTTCATTAGCTTGCAGAGCTTGCTCAGAAATATTTTTAAATTTCATTTTCTTCCATTCCATAATTCTTCTTTTGGCAAATTTAATTTTAGTAACCAGCTGGATCATGGGATTTCCTCTAACTTGAATCTTCCAAGCTTGATTAATAATATCTAAAAATTCAGCATCTTCAGTCAAGAAATTATAAAATATAAAAGGGGGTGGCCCATGTTTTCTCTTTTCAAATACTGAAACAACATCAGGAGAATGATCTGAAATGCCTGGAACTAAGAATTCAGCCTTCGATAATTGAAACTGTTGTATCCATTCCACATTTGTCATTAATCTGTCAATCTTATATCTAACAATATTACCATCATGTTGACAATTTGTCTAAGTATAGAAGCAACCAGAATAAGATAAATGCATGAGGTAAGAATTCTGGATACAATCAGAAAAATCTTGATACTGAAATGGCATAATGCTTGCCCCACCAACCTTATCAGAGGGATGAAGTAAAGAATTAAAATCCCCTGATAGAATCCAAGGCCAATTATTCACACTAGCAAAAGAAGCAATAGAATTCCATACTTCTTCTAGTAATATATTAATTATCGCCATACACAAAGGTAAGAACAAAGTTCATATTTGAGGAAGTGGCAACATCCAAAAACATGGCTTGAGGACTAGAATGAATTAAAGTAATAATAACAACTGAAGGGTTCCAACAAGCCCAAATTCTACCAAAAGAATCAACAACATCATTATCTAAATAATTCCAAGAAGGATTAATGTTATTTCTAATCCAATTTTTATTTAACTCTTGAACATGAGTTTCAAGGAGCCCTAGAACAGAGAGCTCATTATTTATAATTAAACTTTTAACTTCAAACTGTTTTAGATGGTCGTTGAGCCCTCTAATGTTCCAACTACCTACTTTAAACATTATTTAGGTTTGGAAGAAGAAACAGTACCTCTAGCAGATTTTTTCAAATCTGACAACTTAGGAAGAAGGTTTGCATTAACATCACTAAGAGCAATCCTTTTTTTTAAATGACCCCTCACACCAAGTTGCCCTTCTTGTAAGTCAATATCATCTCTATTCAAATTTTCCTCATTAAAGATTTGACCATCTTCACTACTTCCTTCAGTAAGTCTATCTAATAGAATGAACTTATTATTCTTTAATGAAGTATGAAGATCCACTTGCTGGATAATATGATATGTATTTAAAACTGGCCTGTTAAAATCAATATGAACTACATCAATACCCTCCTCCATAATATATGGCTCACCAGTCTCCCTTGTATCAACCAAATCTTTTTCAGCAGTATAAGAACCAGTCTCCCTTGGATCCCTAGCTCTTTTAGAAGTTTTAGTAATCCAGCCATCCTCATCCATAGTAGTAACAGACTTTTTAGGAACCCACTTTGGTACCACTACAGGAGCAGGTTTTGCTTGCTTCTTAGGACACTTAGCTAAGGAGTGACCAAAAACAGTGCACTCTGTGCATATAGTAGGTTTCCAAGTATATTACACTTTGACCTCCAAAGTATCCTTCCCATCTATAATGAGAGGAATTGAGCTAGGAAATTCACAATCAGCAGTAATTTCCACACACACTCTTGCATAGCTCATTCTAGTTCTATTGAGAGTTTGTTTATCCATCATAATAGGCACTCCAATATTACTAGAGATCATTCCCAACCCAACATCATTCCACATATAGAGAGGTACTTGTCTCAAATTCACCCAAACAGGAACTGAGCGTAATTCAGCAATATCTTGTTCAATATTTTTATACCAAGGTCTGACAAAGAAGAATTGTTGTGAAATGAAAAGAGCACCATATTCTAAAGCAGTTCTTCGATCATCATTATTATCAAACTCAAAAATAAAAATATTATCACCATTGATTGTAAGATTAAAATTATCTTTTAGCTTCCAAGCCCTAGAAACTAAATTCCTGACCAAATGATAAGAAAGCCTCTTACCCACAAAGAATCCAACCACCATGCATATTCTCACATCGATTAATCTCCTTTTCGAAGGTTGTTGTAGACACCTGTGTAATAACCCTCTTTCCATCTTCGAACCGAGGAGGAAAAAACGGAATCTCTGCTTCAAGAACGGGATCCTTTTGCTTATCAATGAAATAATCCAAAGCTTTTGAAGGATCCAATTTTGGAGGGGGGGGGGGGGATTTCTCAAATCCTGGGGGAACTTCATGATCCAAAATCTTAGATCTAACATTTTGAGACATAGGTTTAACAAAAGCTTCCCTAACTGAGCCCTCTATCCTCTGGGAAAACGAAGATAGAGGCTGAGAAACTTGTGAAACCATTGAAAAGAACTTCAATCACGGAAGATTATACAGGAGAAGACCAGATTCCACGAAGACGATGAAGAAAAAATGAAGAAACTCTGTTTGACCAATGGTCAAAATCTCACGGCAAAGGTCAACTCTTTTCTTTTTTTCAAGAAGAATCTAACAATTGAAGCTTAATAGAATGCTGTCAACAATACCACTAGTATCACTGTATTAGTAGAGTAGTTTCTCTCTCTGCCTTTTCATTTTCTTATAAAAAAAAAGAGTAATCGTCATGGAAATCCAAAGGTTTCCATTTTCCCTTATAGACAGACAAGTTTTGAGTCAACTATAATTGACGGACAGAGTCAAATGAGTGCTCCTGTTTGGCACAAAATCGGTGGGAAATGACATCCTAGTCCCTTAAGTTGTTAACTTAACTAAATTGTGTTACTGTGTATGGTATACCCGTTAATATGAACCCGATAACGACCTTACCTAGCCCATCATTTCTTTCAGTTCTCCCTCACTTTTATTCTCTTATTCTTCTTCGTTGGGTGAAAAACCTAACATGGAGTTTCAAGCTGGTAGACCGTGCAATTATTTATTATTAACTAGATCTATATTGTAATTTCCGGTATTACTCTCTGTTATCCAAATGCAATTCCTTGTTACCACAAATCTGTTATAGACGAAGACACCAAAACCCAATTTGAGGAATGCTTCAAATACCCTATTTTTCCAAAATTTAAATTGCAATGTTTAATATGAAGGATTCAGAATTTAGGAAGGTTTATAAATGGTGAGTTGATGTATCCATCCACGGGTTAGCTGTCATTGCTACTCATTGTAAGTATAAGCTCCTTTATTTTCTTATTTATGTTGAAATTTTCTTTTGGTTAGCATCTCTAATATAGGATTAAGATCATGTTGCATATTGTTTCTTTATTTGATTTCAAAGAATTTATATGTCCAGTCCATAAAGATTGGTAAGTAAATCAATAATAACCTACCTTAGTGGAAAATTAGTTGCATATTCAATTATTAATCTTTATGGGTTTTTTGTGTCTATATGTGGGGATTTGGGATTTAATAAAACAAGTTTTTATTTTGATGATTATAATCTTGACATAAAAATTATGACTTGATTATCCAGAAATTTATCACTGTGAAGTTAAATTAGTTTATTTTAGGAGCTTAGGCAATGTGGTGGTGGCGGTGGTAATTAAGAGCTTGAATTTGATTACTAGTCCGACAAAAAACACAACATGTCATGAATTAAGTAGGCCAAATTAATGTGGCCTTGCCCTTTAGGCATGATTCAGTCTTGAAGGTTCTCATTGTTGGCATTGGTTGCATGTGTAGGATAGGGTGATAGGTACAGGATGGTGACACCAAAAGGCAACTATCAATAGTTATAACCTATAAACATTTGTTTTATGTTTTCAGGTGTTAAATGTAAGTACGTTTGTTCTGTTTTTTCATGTAAATTTTTGCTTAATAAAAGGAGTAGTGATATTTGTCTTTCAGTTTTTTGTTTGGGTTTAAACATAGTTTTTGTGTTACCTTTCTTGAAGGTTTTCCCATTTTTGTACATTTTCTCCTATTCCCAACAAAACCATCGTCATTTTTGGGTTCCCTTTTGGTTTTTCATTGACATGTGGTGATGATGTTTATAACCTGCAGTTGCTTAACACATTATGTTTCTTCCTTTTACGGACTTTCATAGATTGTATTCTGTTCGCGCTTTAAGGTTTAAACCTTCATTCTCTCCGGTTTGGTTCGTTCAATCGAAAATGGACATGAGTTCATAGATAGCTCCAGCAGGATACTCCTGTTCGGTTCGGTGGTGGTATAAGCTTCACGCGAGAATGGCTGTATGTTACGTTTTCTTTCTTCTATGTTGTTTTGGATATTAACATTTATCTAAAAGTTGCTAGCATTAATTATTTTGTCAAGTGACTTACTCAAGATTATACTGCAGAGCCCCAAATATACGGAACCGACCTTGCTATTCAAGCACTTAATTGTGGTGGGTCTTCCTTTATGTTCTAATCTTGATGCAGTGGAGGAATCTTTTTCCAAAAGAAAGACAAAGGAGTTGGAGATGCAGAGATCTGAGAGGCTGGATTACAAAATGCTTCAACATCGAGGTCCTTCAATTCCAACTTTGGAACCCGAGGTCAAATCAATAACAATTTTATATGATTCATTCATCATTGAAGTTGCATTTTCACCCAGATGATGTGATACTCTGGTTTTTGTTCTTCTCTTAGAATATTATTAGATTTCCCAAAAATGCATTATAAAAACCATAGGACGCTTGCAATATGGATATCTTTCTTTGGGTATCCACAGATTCCTCGAAATCGAACATTACACTTTCATACTAAAAAAATAAAATATTATCTCATGTTTCTTAATTTGGATATGCAATCTATCGTTTTTCTTTTGCGCAAACACCTGATGTTCATGTTGTTGTTGTTGTTCTTCTTGCTATTTTGAAACTCATGTTTAAGTATCCTCCCAGGACGATGTTAGCCGTGCATCCAAAGGATTTGACTGATTTCTGTTTTCCTGAAGGTGTTAAGATATGCTATTGTGCCTTTCTGTGAAGCATTTGATGTAGTACACTAGTACTCAACAATCCATTCTTTTCAAATTTATGTTTTTTCTTTTCTTATCTTATCATTTTTTTTCTTATTTTTTCTTTTTCTTTTTGTAGCTTGCTAGAGGCTTTGATAGCATACCTTGTCCTTTTCCTGTCTATACTATAAGTTATTGGAGGGTTGTATTCATGACTTGATTTTTTTTTATCTGTTCATGAGGATGCTACCTTTGCTTACTTCGTATCCCCTTGCATATACCTTCAAAAATGTAGGTTCTCATTAGTTAGCTTGTCTTAAAAATGATGCATACTTCTCCGAATAGAAGATGTGTGAAGGCTATGTGTAGGTCGCATAAAATAAATTGGGTACCCCTTTGAGAAGGTTGTACAAAATAAATTGGAAACTCGTTCGAGAAGGTTGTAAAAAATAAATTGGAAACCCCTTTAAGAAGGCCATATAAAATAAATTGGGTAATTTAGTTTGTTGGTCCTATAAAATTAAAATGGGTAACAGAGAGTTGATACTCATGGTCATAGACAAAATCAATCAATAAATTAAAACTAAATACTTCCCACATAAAAAAGGATTAGTAACAATGCATTAGAGAAAAGAACACAAATAATATAATTTACTCAGATAGATTATTACTCCGGACTACCATATACTTCAAGGAAATCCATATTTGACTGGAGATACAAATGCCTCTATAGGTAGTAGTAAATCATGTTCACGAGTAACCAAACCTCGAAAAGTTATCCAGGCAGACTCATTTGCACATCATTGGATAAATGCATACTATTCTCATGGCAGATGCAGTTTCGTCGTCACCCACATGAATAACATTGCGGCATACGCTTACAGTGAGGCACTAAAGGAGAAGATGCATCACTAGGGACTCTTAACTTTTTCATCGTATAAACTAAAATGGAACTGTTGTTACAAGCCACTTTCCGACGAGAGTCAGAACCATGGCCTTATGTCACTAAGATTATTATTTTTTGATCGGTTCCTTATGTCTCTAAGATTATTTTTTTTGATCGGTTCCTTATGTCTCTAAGATTAGGCACTTGGCATATATACAATAGCAAGTTCTAACACTTCATATGTATCTGTTTGTCTGCAATCATGGATTCATAAAAGATAAACCATTGGGTTTTGATTGGGTTTGAAGTTAAAGAATTTTTCAGTGATAGAATGCAATAAAATAAGCAGAAGAAACAAAGGGAGTAATGGAGTAACATGCGAAGCAAAAGGAAAATAGAGTTGCAGAGGAGAAGAACGAGAGCAAAAGGTAGCCTATATTAGATTCGAGTTAGGAAAACTGACCCATATTTCTAACCAGATTTAATTAATTACGGTTGGATTCTATTAACTATGGTTGCAGGGCAAATTTGGAACAAAAAAAACCAAATTTAAAAAACATAGACGGACAGCCGATTTTGTCCGTCTACTTGGCAAGTTTCAAACGTTGTATGTCTATAAGGCAAAAATGAAATCATTGGATTTCGATGAGGATAGCTCTATTCTACTTTGTTGAATAGAATTCGGTCTCCCACTTCGCCACACAACAAAATTTCCAAATAAAAAAGCCATATATGGGATCTTATGACACCATTTCTTACACTCATTTTACACCTATACTCTTCTGCTCTATCTATATAATGGAGGGTATGACCGTCAAAATTATCCTGTCTGGTTTCTGTTTATCTCTAATGGCGACTATAATAGATTCAGAATCAAACAATCACTTAAATGTTGATTCAATCCCAACAATTGATCTAAGACTCTTATCTCAATCTAATCTTCACTCATTATCATCTCTTTCATCATCATCTTCTCCATCTAATCAATCTTTCAGTAATAATCTTCATATTCTGATGATCAAATCATTAACCCAATAATCAATCGTTTCATTTTCAATGAAAGTGCTGGTAGTCGTAAGCAAACTTACTCTCGTCTCCGTTTATGATCATCATCGTCATCAGTAAACCCTTATAATTCACAAAAAAAAATCAATCTGATTTTGATCCAGAATCTAAATAAAACAAGAAGATTGTTTCATTACTTCATCAATTGTTTACAAGAAGCATCCCCAGGGGCCTAATTTGAGAGATCCGTTTGATTCTGAATTGAAGAAGAGAACAATTTGATTAGAAAATGAAGATGATTTATTAGGGTTTGTAAGAGGGTTAGAAGGGGGTTGGGGTTGCAGAAGAAAGACGAGGAAAATTGTTGATGCTAGTGATTTTGGGGGACTTGTACCCAATTGGTTGGAAGCTTTTGCTTAACCTGTCAAGATGGCAAATTTTCATTGTTCTGTCGCAGATACATAAGGTATGGCCATTGGGGGGCACTTGCCATTTTTCATTTCGAGTTGAATTTGCAGTATATCAGATTTATAGACAAGGATGTAGGTAACGAATATGTTGATTTTTTGCTTAGGAATTGGAAAATATAGTTGTTTTACATTGAAAGAATTTTTTTTTTTTTTTTTATGTATATATGAATGGCCTAGGATTGGGGCAGTATAACTGGCACAGAGTGGCCGATTGTCTTGATGATCATATTCATGAGGTTTCATAATACTCCCTCCGTTTCAGGAAAAGTGTTACTTTCACTTTTTCAATTAGGCCTAATTGAAAAAGTGAAAGTAACACTTTTCCTAAAACGGAGGGTATCAGATAAGAGTTAATTGGCTTTTTGATAGTGGTTCCTGTAGTTTTGTTTTTCGTATCTTAGATTAAACGAAGGATTGGAGAAGTGTGATTGGTGGATGTTTGCAGATAGCAAACAAAAGCAAAGAGAGAAATTCAGGGACGGAAACTCATGTTTCCTTGTGTTTTGTTATGGAAATGCTGATTGTATAAGAGACCAATTTGCAAAACCTTTTGAAGATGTAAACTGACACTTGACAGAACCTCATCTTACTTTTTGACAGACCCTCAGTTTTAGGTTTTAGGCCCGCTTCTAGCAGAAACAAGAAGGTTTCACGGTAGTTGAAAGAATAATATTCGATCATATTCCTAATTATGGTACAAGTGCAGACATCCAATACATTGTGGTTTCATTTCGTTAAACTCATCCATAAATATAATATTACAGACGAATGAATTTGTAGTTGCCTATGTACTAAGAGTACAATGTACAAGTCAAGTTTCCATGTTTGACATGCTGAATATTTTTTCGTATTCGGCTTAATCTTGTTCACAAGAACAGTCACGATTATCTTGGTGTCCTTTCTCCAGAACTTGTAGACCGACCTTTGCTGCGATGTTTTCTATTCTTCCATCCTCCACTTTGCATTTGAAAAATCTGGCGTCAAACCAAGGTTTGGAGTTTATTGAATACTCTTTTAGCTGTCCTGTATATGTGGTAAAATATAATTCCTGCAAATCTGAATAACATCTATTATGTTGTTACAGCACACTCTCGAGGTACGGAGTTCATGGGTTCCCTACTCTGTTCCTTTTTAATTCCACCATGCGGGTTCGATATCATGATTCACATACCTTCAATTCCCTTGTTGCAATCTATTTCGATGTCACTGGTAAGGCTTGTAGCATTCTTCTGGTACTGTATTTGATTTGCTCTCTTGTAGCAATTTTCTCTTTTTTCTGTATTTGCTTCCATGGCCCGCCTTTTTTGATAAGAAATTCTGCCAACTTATGAAATCTGCCAGCTTAGTGTTTATTTGCCTAGTTGGCAACATGGGAGCAACCAATATAGATAGTCGCTGTTTGCATTCAAAACGTACATTGTAGTCTAGGATAACACCACATCATTTGTGAGAGAAGGTTTATTAACTTCTCTGGGCTCCATAAATGGTTCCTTTACCTTGCCATATCTAAAGACTCTTCCAAGCAGGGTTATATTCACCAACTTTTCCCGACTCATAATTTATTTCACTTGTTCTGTTTTGATGTTTGTTTTGATAATTCATGGATGTTTATTTCATCGCCTACTAATCCTGAGTTTTTGCTCCTGTCTAGGAATGAAGCCTGTGTCGCTGGATCAGACTTATTTGGGGAGAATGGGGAGCCAGACACAGAGGAAGAAAATTGCCCATTCTCATGGGCAAGGTCCCCGGAAAAGTTGCTTCGGCAAGAGAATGAAGCCTGTGTCACTAGCAACTGCATCTGTGATTCTTAGATTACTTTTTTGTTTTCCTTCCATCACTACTTGCATGTGCTTCTGCTGCTTAGAGAAGGCTTATCTGGAGGACAAGAATAGTAAATGGGAATGGTTTTTGTAGAGATTTTTATGTGTTGTGGTTATACCGAAATATTGTCAGACTAATGTAAGTTGGTAAGTTGACATACATTTTAAACCAATGTTGTCAGACAAATGTACCGAACAGAAATCCTACTGTGCATTTACTTGTAAGCACGATTTACAAAAGAAAATCTCCAACCAACTTATCTACAGAGTTAGATCCTCTCATCTTGTGAATTCCAACAGCTGAAACACAAAGAAATGCAAATCCATTGGTTCAGTTTCCATATGATAAAAGAAAATTAATAGACAGCACAGATCACAATAAGGACAGGCATGACAAGAAAATATAGAAAGAAAAAAAGACAAGAAAATTCAGTTCAGTTTGAATGATCGAGACATATCGGAAATATAGAAACAAAAAAAAGACAAGAAAAGTAGAAAAATGTAATAGCATGTTCGTCAGGTATGAAGAATGAAAGTAATAGAGTAACAGACTGCCCTCCAAAGTAAATGTGCCACAACTATTGTATTTCCTGTGATTCAATTTAGAAAACAACCTTTGCTTGACGCAAGGGTTTTGAAGAATTCCTTAAAACTTCAAATTGGAGTAACACATGCATATATATGATGAATACTTCCAAAGTACTTTCCATTTCCTTCATTATTCTAGCCTTACAATGAACTTGGGGTGCTTCTGAGAATCATAAATTGTTATCTAATTTTCCTATACTGATAAAAACAAAAGAATCAAGACGAACCTACAAGTTTAATGATCATCTCGCCTTTCTGGTGTTGCTATTATGCATCACCTATCCTTCCCATTCCCAAACAAATTACAATCCTAATTTAAAACCCTAGCAACACATTTCGCATAATTGAGGGCAAGATATTTAACTGCTTAGACTTTAATTTCATTCACATCTAAAGGCTGATGCTAAACCCAAACCAGGTTGAAACTGCAAATCCAAAACATTTCGCATATTCACTATGATGCTAATACTACATGCATGGCTTAAATGCAAGAGCGAAAACATTCTTTGGAATTGAGAACGCCGTTGTGATTGTACGGTCTTACAGTAAGTGGATGATGCACCACAAAATAAATAATACACTCAACAGTCCTTGGGGGAACTAAACTAAGAATGCACAGTTCAAAATAAAAGTTACGAATGTTTGATGATTGCATGAAATAACTTGTCAACCTCTAAAGATTCAAAATAAAAAGACTGGAAATCCACTTTATTCTCAATTAATTCCATCGTTCCCTCTTTTCTTACACTTCATAATGTTCGAACAATTACAACTCTAACCCTTTTCTAATGAAATCTTCACTAAAACTCAACATCACTGTATACTCCTAATCATGCAATATAAAAATACTTTATTTGGGTTTGAATAGTTACAAAGCCTACCTGAGGAAACATATATCATCTACAATTCTATCAATCATCAAAATTGGCTTTGTCCACATATTTTGGCTTACACATAGTTGTATATAATGTATAAACCTAACATTTCGATACAACCTAGCGACACCGAGGATACAACCTTTGTTTTAGAGGGAAACTCCCTAATAATTGAGGGGCGAGATATTCGACTGCTCAGCCGTTAATTTCATTCACATCTAATAGCATCAACTGAACCAAGAAGGAAGAAGAATGTACACTAATACAGATGTCTGAATTGAGATAAACCCAAACTAGCTTGAAACTGCAATTCCAAAATGTCACTAGGATACTTATACTAATACCGAATAAAGCACAGACAGTATATATATGTATGAAGAATCTATAGTAACTTTTGAGGTAATAGAACAATATGAAATACCAGACGATTAGCAATTTTAATAGAAGTCTTAATCATATCCAACAACAACAACAACAAAAAGACAGAACAGTGGTAATTGTAAGCTACATTATCATGTAAAACGTCACAAATCTAAGCATACACTGAATTGTATAGTACCCATTAAACGAAACAACACGACAAGAGTCATACCAAAAAAAAAAAGAAGGGGAGAAAGTTACCGTAAGCAAAAAGACAGAACAGTGGTAATTGTAAGCTACATTAGCATGTAAACCGCCACAAATCTAAGCATACACTGAATCGTATAGTACCCAATAAAGGAAACAACATGCCAAGATAAAAAAGAAGAAGGGGAGAAATTTACCATAAACAACAGTACTTGTCCACCACCCCCATCAGATCCATGATCATAAACTGTAAATTCAAGACACGCAACCACATCAAAAAACCTAATCAAGAAAAAGAAAAACCTAATGAAGAAAAAGAAAAAAAATAAACCCTGTGATTAAAATTAAAACAAAAACATACAAGAAATTTGCCCTCAAAAGATGAAGGCTGGAAATCAGGATAGATTTGTCTTGTAAGATTGCTCCCTGAACAGGTTCTATATAACTCCTCTTTGTGGTAGATAACAGCTTCTCCAAAACATCAACTTCCTCATTCAAATGACCTCCAGGAATTGCATCACAGAACTTCAAAGCAAAGCCCAAACCATTCAATTCCCCAATTAAGTTCTGCTGGATTTTGTACCCAAGAAATTGAAGTTTAGTTTTATCATTAATGAAGTTAATGATTGAGACAGGGATCCTCTGTGGATCATTCAATTGGTACAGAAGTACTTGGAAGTTTTTAATAAACCCTAGAACAAGATCTTGATGGTTTCTCACAACACAAACCCGAACAGCACCTTCATTCTCTGGAACATGATTCTTGAACCATGATATAACTACACTGTGATTGCTAGTGGAGATTGTTTTCAGATGATATGTGGATGATCCTAAAACAAAACAACATCCACATTTCTGTTGATCACCGTCCTTTTGTTTCTTGGTTTTCCAACGAAATCAACACTGGATGTAATCTTCTTTTTAGCCTCGTTCTTGCTTTGCATTGTTAAGAAGACAATGGTGTGAATGAAAGAATTGAATTGAAAGAGAGAGTGGGTGAATTGAAAGTAAGAGTGAATCGTTAAGGAGAGTAAGAGTTAATTGAAACAAACACAGACGAACTGAAAGTTGGTGACAAAAGAATTGTCCAGCTAGACTGGAACTTATACTTATAAGCAAGATGATGATCGAAACAAGAAGAGAGGAAAAGGAAAATACCTGCATTCTTGATTTTTTCTTCTTCTTCTTCTTCATACTTAGCGCGAAATTGAATTGAGCATGCTGCATCACGTGACAGCAAACAGACTCGGGAGACTCGGCCGAGTTTTTCATAAACCTTACAGAGAGGAGATTTACTGGAAAACCCGGCCGAGTTTTCCCTAAGTTTTTTTCACAATTCAATTTCTAGAGCTGAAAATGGGGTTATGGTAAGTGGTGAGAATTCAGTGGTTTTATTTTATTTTTTCTCTAAGGTTTTATCAGATTGGGGGGGTTTGGTGAGGATGAAATTGAAGAGAAGCATTATGTGATACTGAGGGGTTTTGAGTTAAATTGAAAAGATGGGTTTGAGAATTGAAGGAGATGATTATTGATTTTAAACGAGAGATTCAATGGGTGATTATTGAGTTTTGTTAAGGCTTTCATATTTTCTGTGAAGAGAGAAAGACAGAGATGAAGATCGAGAGAGGAGAGCTAAAACCAAAAATGGAATGACGAGGTGGAACGGGATACACTTTGTTATAAATGACTAATTGGTCAAGGTCAAAGTCAAAGTAAAAAAAAAAACATGATTTATGAAGGCCATCACTCGGGTCAGGGCACGGTCCAAAACAAAACATTCACACAGATCGGGGTGCGGGGATGCCAATCTGGTTCTTGAGTGCGCGTAGTTCAATCAGGAAAGTGTTCACCTCTTCTCAGTGATTTCCGTTTTTTTATTTTTATTTTTTAGGCAGAACCATGTGTTGGAACACTATTTACTTTATAAAAATCACACGATAACCCATTTGAAATAGGTATTTCGAGGATATATCCGTCCTGTAAAGTTATATATATAGCTATAAAAAATGAGCACATTTTGGAACACACAACTTCATCATCTGCTACTTTGAAAATCAACTGTCAAAAATTAACTAATTTTTAACTGTTAAAATTAGAACAGTTAATTGGGGGTTATTTCACTGTAGTTGCCGGCATGGTTTTTCAATGCCGGCAATCTATCGACCATGCCGGCATCATTGAATAATCATGCCGGTAGCTACAGTAAAAATATCCCCCAATTTGGTGTTCTAAAATTAGGATCGGTAAATAGTGAGGTTTGATATTTCGGAATGTACTCTTTTTTAGGCTATATAGGGCATTATAGGACAAGCATATCTTCATAATATTAGTTTCAAATACGCTGTCGTTTAAGTTTTGTTAAGAAAAATGTTTCCCAAAGTATAAGATAGTGTGAATTTAAGAATGTGAGAAATCCCCCTTTTTATTTATTTTTCTTGGCACCCAGGAGTTTTGGTTTAGTAACAAATTAGTTTTCGTATTTCAGGGGTACCGGTGCTCGGGAGTCATTTCTCTACTGTGTTCCATAAAATAACCCAATTTCCATATATTTAGAGAGGTTTACATGCTTGGGAGTCATTTCTTTGATTGAGTTCTATAACTCAAGGCTATCACTAAGATGATCCCATTTTTTAGTTTTCACCAACATCCCAAAAGCGGAAGCTCTATTTGTAGAAGCATAGTAGCAGTTAATAGAGGCACCTAACCAAACTGGAGTCTTTGATCTTGTAGACAAATTCAAAGAAGCAACTTCGAAATTATGAGATACTTTTCAAGCTATTATCGTTCATCAAGAAGACATCAATGAAGAACAATGTGATAGGGTTGTTTCCTAATTGATAAAATTATAATAGAAGGTAAAATGTCTTATGATATAGTGGAACAAAATTTGAAGTTTACTTGGACGTTTATTCCTTCAGAAGAAGTTCGAATGATTGAAGTTGACACCAACTAATAATTTTCAAGTTGAAGAGTGGGATTCAAGTGAACAAAGCATTGGAAGTATATCCTTGGAGTATTCTGGGCCTTCTGGGTAACTCGGTGGTCCTCAATGATTATTGTGCGGAAAAAATATATCAAAATTTGGATTAAAATAAAAAATGTTCATGTATCCAATTAAATGTGTTATTACCAGAACATATGAATGTAAAACCTGTGACTGTGATATCAAAACTTATTGGTAGTCTTTTTATTATGACATCTAATGCAAATCCAGTTGGTGGGATCTGTTAGGCTCGCATCTTTGAGTAGTGAAGCTTCACCTGCTTGGCCAAACTTGCAAATTGCAAGAGTAAAGATGTGCTAAATTTGTTTCCTTAATCCTTTGAGAATAGAGAATTACTGTTGTTGCAGTTACTAGATGAATGAGATACTTTTATAAAGGCTCCTGTTTTCTTGAAGTATCTAATCCAGTTGAATTTGTTGCTAGT
Source organism: Papaver bracteatum (assembly GCA_023529315.1). Lineage (NCBI taxonomy): Eukaryota > Viridiplantae > Streptophyta > Magnoliopsida > Ranunculales > Papaveraceae > Papaver > Papaver bracteatum. The sequence continues at coordinate 319,383 of JAJJWX010003682.1, forward strand.
TTCTTGTTGAAGCTTTGATCAATAACAAACATTGTAATTTTGATATTACCATAATAAAAAGAAGAAATGTTAAAATAATTATAGCACACACGCTAGGTAAAACTATAGGGAGAGTATTTGGGTTAGACTTGGAATTCACATAATAACGACAAAGTTATTTGAACGTGTAGTTAACTCTAATATCTTAATGTTCATGGATTTTTGTGTGATACTCAAGGAAAGATCGTAGAACCGATTTTTCAATATGTTTCAGATATCGAAAATATATGCTTACCATATCCCATAGGTTTGCATTTTTCTAGTTACTATATTAGAAAAGAACATGGATGAGTGTTAGCTAATATTAGTTGTCAACTATGAGTGACATCGGTTTATGAGTTGGAATATAGTTGGTATTTTTCAAATTTAGAAATAATTCATTACATATCTTAAGGAATTTCGGATTTAATAATACTACCATGTCTTATAATCAATCATTGGTTATAAATATGTAAATAGTGGATCTTACATCCTTACAAACTCATCCCTTGACACATAACTTAAGTAACTGTACGAGAGGACAACATGTTAAGAGATATGAATAATCTAATTATGTGAGACATCTTACGCTGCCTTCGCTTAAAGTATTTTTTGGGATCAAGAATTATTTATTTGTACCATTTTTTGGAAACTAAGTCGTATTATTATTTTAGTTTTTCTATGAATTGATATGATTACGAATTTGCGGTATGATTATCCTTGATCGATCAATTTTTTTTCATTATATGGTCCTTCTCTTCTGATATAAGGTAACTTAAGTTTGTTTAAGGATTTGATTATAACAGATCCCGTGATTCAAGATCTGTTGATCAATCAATGTTAACGTACTCCGTTTTGTGTGTTGTAAAATAGTGGAATCAAGTTATTTGTGCAATGGTTACTTTGAATACGAAAGGTTTTTCTTTTTGCACACTTGATTCTCTAAGATCCAAACAAGAAGTTTATTTCTGTACTTAGGACTTGCTATAAAGATCGAACAAAATATCTAGTCGCTTCGTGTTGTTAAGTTGCTTGGATAGAGATTTTCATTGAGGTTGATTATTTTTCTTGGTTTGATCATTGACTAAATGAGTCTGTATTAAATAAATGAAAGATCCCTTACTCTAGTTTATTTTTGTTCAAAACCTTGATTTTAAAGATTGATAAGTGAGCTACTTATTGAAACAGATTTAACATTTTGTTGTTTCGGTTTACGATCCAAAGGAGTTGAGAGAGTAAGTTGTGCCGCCCCAAGTACTAAATTTGCTTAGCAATTAGGATTACAAACTAATTGAAGCATAAAATCTAGACTAACGATCTTAAGATTTTCAGCTACAAAAGCTATCCCAAAAGCAAGCCCATACACTCTGATACAGTATAAATGAAGATCTCTCATATGATAAAATTATAACCATGTGCTATTTACAGAGAAAATATACATATATCAAATATAAATAAACATCTTAAATTCGATGAAAACTTTACGATACGGAAACGAATATCTTCACGTTCTCTTTTTCTTATGAATACTGAAACTCAAGTGGGAACGAATGAGCACATCATCCAAAATAGGGGTTCAATGAAAACATATAACTCTCAAGTAATCACTAATATGCATCACAGTTCTAAAGAAATAGTAATTTAAACATGTCATCGTGCATAATATGCATAAGAATGATTTACCTAAATACCTCGATATAATATTTCCTCCTTTGGGTCTTAATGACATAAATTAGGTTATAAAATAAAAGTAATATTATTTCTCTTTACGCGCTAGATAGCTATTATATTCACTTCCCATGATATGTATTGCCTCATCTGGGCTGTAAGACTTAGCAAGGAGTTGTGGGAAGACCACAGTCACTCCTCGCGGGGATTTCACTCAAACACACATCAAATAATTCACTCAGCAAACAACAAGCATCGTAAAATATATCATTCATGAAAGAATGTTATTCTAGTTCCACTTTATCAGATATTGCGTCTATAGTGTGAATATCCGTGAAAGACCACCACCGGATGAATCCACAAAAGTGAAGCAAGAACAACTAAAATATGTCACTCAGACCTCGCCAAACTCATTGGAGAAAGCAAAAGCAGAATAACTCCAGACTCCAATAATGGACCATCCACACGGAGTGCCCGTACACACCATGATTCAAGAATCTACCATCATAAGTCCCGAAGGTTTTACAATCAAGCATAATATGCAAACGATTGGATTCTCACAAGAAATTGTAAAAGGTAATATTCCCCTATATAATGATATTGCCTCATCTGGGATATAATAAGTATAAAAATAGATATAAAAATTGGAGAATCCAAACAATGCATATTACACAACATACCCAATCATTTACACACAAATATGCTCGTAAGAATTATTGACTCATCATGCTCGCACATGAAAAGGAACTTAATGATTAGAAGAAGGTTACAGAGTTCCCACCTGGTTTGATGACAAGCCACGCCTACCTTGTATTTATCAATCCACAGGTTCATATTCTGAATCGATCATTGTTAATATAGAGTAACTGTTAATCACATAAGCACTCTAAGAGGTTAGCCAAAAAGGCTCACATAAAGATCATAACACAATCTCATATAATTCTCTAGTTATAGGCTAAGTGAACTATCTAATGGTTCGAAGCCAACTAATGATTCTACACCTTTTCATTGTCTATCTTTAGCACATCTAATGTTTATTAATCCAATTAGGTAGATTATATAGTCCACTAGAAATGTCTCACGATCATATATAACTTTGTAAAAAGAACCAACAACTATATAATTCGGACCACAAGGGATCCAAAACGTCAAAGTAGGATAACTAGATTCAAGCCCAAGTCTACTAAACTCATCCCATTAACACAAGGCCCGGTCAATCTGGCCAACTGAAGTCTATAATGGTCAATGGATCAACTAACAGTCAACGTAAGTCAAAGTCCAGGGTAAATGTCCAACTCGGTCCACTGAGTCAACTCAGGTCAAGATAGGGAACTCGGTGAGTCAAAACGATTCAACTCAGTCAGATGGACAACGTCAGCTAAGAACTAAATCAGTCATATAGTCTAACTGGCACTACAGGAAAAATATACATCTACAACTGGAAATTTACAACACTTAGCTAAGTATTGTAGAAAGTCCTATGTTTTACAACTGAATTCAAAGAAAGAGTTGTGGTATATCATCACTTCCAACCCTTAGGAAACAAGGGGTTGCGCTAAGAAAACCAACGAAAACTCCTTAAGCAAAACAGTTGTGACGACATTTAGCTATAACAACTCTGTTCCATATATGTAGTGCCTTATCCTATCACAACTCTTACAAGTGTTGTTGAAGAGCACAAAAATATGATAACGGAAAATATGTTAGAGGGGAGATTCGAACATGAACCTCGACATTTAGCTATAACAACTTTGTTCCATATATGTAGTGACTTATCCTATCACAACTCTTACAAGTGTTGTTGAAGAGCACAAAAATATGATAACAGAAAATATTCGAACATGAACCTCGACATTTAGCTATAACAACTCTGTTCCATATATGTAGTGACTTATCATATCACAACTCTTACAAGTGTTGTTGAAGAGCACAAAAATATGATAACGGAAAATATGTTAGAGGGGAGATTCGAACATGAACCTACTGCATGGAAGTATACTGATCAACCACCCTTTCAGTTCACAAGTTTTGATTTTTTTTCTTTTTTTAAATAGAAACCTACAACAACACTTATAAGTGTGGTTGAAGTAAAAATTTATAATGTTATTTATATGTAGTAACTTAGCCTATCACAATTCTCACAAGTGTTGTTGAAGAACACAAAAATATGATAATGAAAAATATGTACAGTTGTTTCCATATATGTAGTGACTTAACCTATTTTTTTTTTATAATTCTCACATGTGTTGTTGAAGTAAAAATATATAATGTTCGTATGTAGTTACTTAGCCTATCACAATTCTCACAAGTCTTGTTGAAAAAAACTGAAAAATAAGATAATGAAAAATATGTTAGAGGGGAGATTCGAACATGAACCTAAAATAACACTTACAAGTGTTGTTGAAGTAAAAATATCTAATTTTGGAAAAAATGAGGTTGGGGGGATTCGATCCTGAGCCTCAAGCATGGAAGTCTACACCACTGACCATGCTACACTATCAGAGGTTATATCAACTTTGTGGTTCTTTAATATACTAACTATACACTAACTTTATGACAACCCTTTATAAGTGTTGTAAAAAAATATAATGCTCAAGTGATTGAGCCGCAAACAGCGCGAATCCTTCTCTGAACGAAAAATATCACTCTTAATACACAAATATCAAAGTTATCAATATTCCCAAATGGAATAAAAGTAGCAACATAAGAGGTCAGTTTTTAAAAACAAAATAGACTAGCAATATAAGCATTTCCTTCGCCGTCATATGCCTTTTCACAATCCTTCTAGTTTCCAATGAAGAAAAATGATAATTTCACAATCCTGCCAGAATTCCAACTCAATTCCCATATGACATCATAATTGACAACCCAAAAAAAAATAAAAAATAGATAAGTAACTAGTCCTAGCAAAATCCTGAAAGAACCAAATAAAATTCAGGCAAACCTACAAAATTCATACAAATATCAGAAAAAAATGGGTGGGCCAATATAGCAATCATAACAACTGATATATCATTTACATAGGTGGAGTTAAACATGGGTGTTTACTCAGAACAAATATTACAAAGGTAACAGAGCTATCATTCTATAAATTAAGCACCCAAATGGAGATGTTTAATGTCTATTTTGCAAGAACAATACTAGTGTTAGTAAAGGAATACAACAAGAGAGACAATGATAGTAAAAATTCAATACAATAAAAACAATACACTATACTGACTTAACTTGTGAACTTCCTTTTCTTCTTCTTTTTGTTCTTCTTCTTTGTCGGAACCACTATGATATATTCACCATCTTCTCTTAAGTAGCTCTCGCTCTCGTCATCCATTTGTAAACCAAGAGTTGAAGTATCCACTGGTTGGAAATTTGTGTCATGCTTTTCATTGTATTCCTCTAATTCATGGAAACCCCTAGGTGGTGGTTTCACCATCACATACCAGTTAGATGTATTTGACTCTCGAGAATAAAAAACTTGTCGCGCTTGTGTTGCTAAAATGAATGGATCGTTACAATATTGGTTTTTATGCTGCTTTAAATTGACTAATGTGAAGCCATCATCTACCTTCACTCCAAAACTGGTGTGAGCCCAATCACATTTGAATATTGGAATTTGAAACATATGATTGTAGTCCAACAATAGAATTTCTTCTAAAACACCGTAGAACCCACTTGTTTCTGACCGTCCTGCAACTAAGGTTGTTGATTCAATTGAAACTCCATTGTTTTGTGTGACTCTCTTAACATCCTTGGTAATAAACCTAGACCCATTGATTAGCAAGCCTTTATATGATACGCAGTTTTCTAACGGCCCATATGACAACCATTCTACCTTGTTTGATACTGACATGCCTTGTTCAATTTGCATCTTAACCTACAAATGTATAATCTCAGGACATAAGAACATAACTAAATTTGCTCTCTAAGCATGAGAAGTTAGATTTATAGTGATGTATGCCTAACATGGGTTGTTCACAGTGACAATGAAACAGAATCACACGTATTTGCGTTTTCTGTACAAGTGTTTAAACTATACTAAGATGCATAATCTTACTAAGAGTTGACTAAATGTACCTTTTGTTGAAACCAATCTACAAATGTGTCAGACTGTATGGAGTTGAGTTGGTCTTCACTAGTAATTGCCCTCCCAACACCATACTTTAACTCGTCCATATGCATTCTAAAACAAAAGTAAAATTAAAAAATGAAGTATTAACTGACAGACCATTTTTAATGAACATGAATGTCATACTTATGTCATATATAGGTCAATTTCGGGTGTGTTAAAAAGCACATATCTGTGAGGTATATTTAACTTCTCAGTATCCATACGCACTTGTACACCTTTAGAAAGAGGACGTGTTGCCGGTGTGGAACCATTTTGATTGTTTTCGTTACACCTTTGTTGTACTGATCCTGTTTCAGCTGCTTGGGCCTTACGAATATCAAAATACCTAACACACTCCATTCCAAGATAACACTCGGCTATACAAGCTTCAGGTTGTGCATAATTCTTTACATATTCTTTGAATATCTTCATATACCTAGGATAGTCGCGTATGCAACGGTTACCAATGAATTAAATATCAGTATCTCTAAGCTACAAAGGGCATAACTTTCTACATGAAACAAAAATAACAGAATTAATATAAATTAAATTGGCATACCTTTCAAATGGATACATCCAACGATATTGTACAGGTCCACATAATCGTACTTCTCGAGCTAGGTGAATTGTCAAGTGCACCATTACATCAAAAAATGACGGAGGGAAGTACCTCTCTAGCATACACAAAGTCTCGGCAACTTCTACTTCAAGTTCTACTAATCTCTGGAGATCGACTGCCCTTTGGCATATTTCGTGAAAATAAGAACATAACCTGAAAATCGCCTCCCTTGGCCCTACAGGTAAAAGTCCTTGCAAAGAAACAGGTAATATTTGTTGCATAAGAACATGGTAATCATGAGCCTTAAGAACACCTAAGCAACCATCTTTCGAGAAATGCTTTCTAAGATCAGAACTATACCCATATGGAACCTTCAAATTTCTCATCTTATTATAAAATATAGCATTTTCCTTGTCATTTAAGCAGTATGGTGCTGGTGGAATGATCATTTTACCATTTATCTCTGTTGGATGCAATTCTGGTCTTATTCCCATACTCTTCAGATCATTGCGGGATTTTAGACCGTCTTTTGTTTTGGAATTTATATTCAATACAGTACCAATGATACTCTCGCAAACATTTTTTTCTGTATGCATAACATCAATATTGTGCCGTAGTAATAAATCCTAGGAAGATGGAAAAAATCGGAACATTAGTAATTGTATAAAGAAATAAAAATCTACAAAGTAGAAAACAAAGAAAGTTGCAGCACAAGATTCGCCACCATACTTGGTCAGTAAGAGCTACATTCCTTATGATACTTCATTCTTAGAAACATACATTTCAAAATCAACAAGTTAAGACATGAAGAAAACAAAAATGATAACATCTAATCAGTAAAAACCAAAGATGAGCTTTCTAACGTCTAAAGATGTCAACCAATAAAAGAGCCAATTAACTGCAGTCTACATCTCAATATGTACCGGATACCTCTTACGCAAGCCTAATAATATAGACATGGAAGTACAAGTTTCAGTGGACATATCAATCTGTTTGAGCACCAACAACAAGTAAATATGCTACCAATAAAGTTTCATGTTTTTTTAAGTTGTAGTAAGGCTGCAGCTCTGACTTGTTAAGCAAACTAAATGATTTCAGGTGAACACTTGTGAACTTAAAAAAGTTGAGAACATAAACAAGTAATTTTGAAGTTAAGCAAACTATTACCAAGTGAATTTGAATTTATAGAACTAAACTTCCAGTAAGCTAAGTCGAAGAATATCGACCGTTTGTTAAACACCCGAAGCTTAGTTTCATCATCAGGTGCACCCGAACTAGCCGCATCAGTAACAACATCCCTTTTCCGCTTCCAACACTTAGAATTACCCACATTAGCAGATGTCGCCACAATACTCTTCCCCTTACTCTTTTTATTCTTCTTCTTTTCCTCTTTCTTTTTCCTTATCTCCTCCTCGTTCTTCTCCGCTTTCCCAAAGTCATTCACAATACTACTCTGACACTCAAGCGCCGCAGCACCAGACATAACAGGTGGATTTCCCTTTTTCTCAACCTCTCCATTAAACCAGTCCTTTTTCTGCCGAAGAGGATGATTATGACGAAGAAATCTCCTATGATTCAAGTAAACAGTTTTACGACTAAATGGCAACCAGTTTGAAAGTGTATTTTCACCGCAAAGAGGGCAAGCTGCCTTCCCTTTATACGTACATCCAGATAGATTACCATATGCAGGAAAATCGTTTATTGTCCACATTAATAATGCCTTCAAGTTAAAATTTGTTTTAGTAAACGAATCATATACCTGCACGCCGTTCTCCCACAACTCAATTAGATCATCAATCAAGGGCTGCAAGTATACATCAATGTCCTTACCCGGTTGTTTTTTTCCTGGAATCAACATGCTGAGAATTATGTTTTCGCCTTGCATACACGACTTAGGGGGAAAATTATAAACCACGATCATCACTGGCCAAAAACTGTGGCTTGGGGAAAGATCACCAAATGGATTAAATCCATCAGCAGCAAGCCCAAGACGTAAATTACGCGAATTTGAAGCAAACTCGGGAAACTTTCTATCTATGTGCTTCCAAGCCAAAGAATCTACTGGATGACATATCTTCCTATCTGAACTCTTGTTCGTCGCGTGCCATATCAACTGCTCAGCCATCTCTGCAGATTGATACAATCTCCTCAATCTCGGAACAATGGGGAAGTATCTAAGGACCTTCACCGGTATCTTATTTTTGGGCTTGTCTATCATGTCCGCATCGTCCATGTTAGATGTGTCTTCCTTCCACCTAGAATAATGACATTTAGGACATTCTTCTGCATCTTTCAAGTCTTTTCTAAACAGACAACAATCATTCACACAAGCATGTATTTTCTCGTAGGTCAATTGATAAGATTTCAGGGGCTTCTTCACTTCATATGTTGAGCAAGGAAGACAATGACCGGGCGGAAACAAGGAACAAATTGTCTTCAGAAGTTCATCAAAAGATTTCCTAGACAAACCATTTACTGTCTTGTGCCTATACAATTCAACAGTTATGGATAACTTTGTGTGTGTGTTATAATTAGGATATAACGGTGTGTCCCCCTCTTCCACCTCGTTTTCCAACCCCTCATCTTGCATAGTTTCATGTCCCTGATCGATATGTGCATCAACTTCAACATCAGCATCTACATACATCTGAGATGAACCCGCCGTTGCTCCCTCTTGGTGTACATCATTAGAAGTGACATTCATCTCCCCGTGAAAAACCCAGTCAGTGTATGTAGGATCCATACCTCGTTTCAGCAAGTGAAGATACACTTTGTTTGGAGGAAGTGGCACAACAAGGTTTTTACAATCAACACAAGGACAACTGAACTCGGAAGGATTTCCAAGTTTCTGACAAACAATGTCTATGAACTTTTGCAAGGCCTCCTGATATGGAAGATCATCCCTACATGAAAGAACGACGAAATAATTAAGCACGGTAATAACGTAATACAGGAGGGAAAACCAATGTAAAGAATGTAATAATCTACAGTGAATGACATATTAACCTTGGCCAATGAACCCAATCTTTATTCATCATTTATAATGACTTGAATCTGCAAATCTGTTTAGTTCTTCCAGTTAAAAAATGCTTTGAATTTCCTTTCTCAACCAACACTGGAGCCACTTCTTTGGTTGAAATGTTGAATTTATTAAAGATTAATGGAAGCTGGGCAATCAAAATATGATAACTAGCATAAGTAAAGAACATTGGATTAACAATCATTAGTTGTAACTTTAAAACTTTCCTTTTTTTTTAAACTTACAAACTTGGAGTTACACATTGTACTATATTTACATATACAAAATAGGGGATTGAGAATACATATTCCAGATATGCATATTTAGCTAGTATAGCAGCCATCGTGTTTAGTTTTTTATGTGCATAGATACATTCCCAGTGATCAAAAACCTGGAGAAGATATTTATAGTCCAAAATAATGCTCCAGTTACTCCATATATAAGACCTTATTTATAGCAGGAGTTACTGACCAATTATGCGATGTCAATTAACTTTAACTCCTTGCACCAATTAGGAGCTTCCATCAACTCTATGGCATCTGCATATATATTCAGTGTTCAACACTAAGATGGTGAAGGATCTGGCAGCATAGTAGGCACACACCTGTAGAATCAAATATTAGTATTCCCACTCCAGCAATTCTGAGATGCAAAGAATTTTCAGCATTAAGTGCAGATCAACATGGCAGAGTTAAGAACAACATGGCAGCTATAAGTACATGCCTTGATCTTGTAAAAATTGATCCTTGTAGGCTTATTTGTTACCAAAATCGAAATAGTTAGATGCATTACAAGTCATGTACTAGTGTAGATGTGAGCAGTAAGTCATGTACTATGCACACTGACTTATGAACTGCTAAACAACATGGAAGAGTACTTGTAACACCCCATTTCTTTAAATTTATCATATACATCCTTTTTCTAAGATATATACATGATATATACACAGTGTGTTTCCATATGCATATTTTTACATGATATATACACAGTGTATTTTTCTAAGATAATAAGACTTCCTTGGTGCCCCATCTTTCAGTGAAAAACAATTTCATGAGGAATATGTTGTGTACTTTTACTTCATATTCTGACTATGTTTCATGAAGTGTCAACGTAAAGGAAGCCTAAAAACGCATTATTGAAACAAATAATTAGGATTGAAAAGAGCATAATCATGCTTGGACATTAACGGTACTTGATGGTTACATAATTGGGTGAACAAATTAACCCATACACTAATCGAGGAATCAATGTTATACGTCTTAGACGTCCCAATTCCAAAAGAAAGTCTACTCGATGAGAATGTGAAATCGTTGATTAATGTTCATATATGATCATAGTCATAGAGAACATTATACCACAGAATTGTAGGTACTTCAACAAAGCAAAAGGCTTACACCGTTTTCTCCCAAGGATGGCGGGCACATAAGGTTGTTATTGGAGGATAAACCAAACACCGTCAAGTTAAAGGTAGCTAAATTGAAGACTCTCAATTCTTTCAAACTGAAATATAAAACACATTATTGCATAAGTATATATTGTAGATATAAAAATAAAGAATTTTGTAACTTATGTTTCAGCATCCTTAAAACTAAGACTAATATGTGTATCTATAGTATAACCTCAAGTGAATTCAAAGTTATCCGTATTTCAAAACTCTTTAATTATTTTCTTATTATTTGAATAACTCCCTGAAAATCACTAAATACAGTTTATGGTCCTTCAACAGCAAGGAATCTTAATTGGAAATCAGTCGTTTATTTCTGAAAACTTATGCAATATTTCAAGTATGATCCTGAGCCTCCATCTACAGGGTTGTGTTTCTATATTTTGCAAGCTGACATTAAGAAATTAAATAAGAATGTCATGTAACCCTAACCTGAAATTGAATAAGAATGTCATGTAAATTCCATTACCATCCACTCCATCTTCAACACCTATAAAGCAGAATTGAAAATCAAACATTAGCCTGTATATGAAGTATGAACACATGACTTCTTTAAGAACCGAAGAAAAACTGAGCATGATATTCTATTAGGCATTGCAACAAACATTAGAAGTATGGTGGAAAAGCATAAAATTCTGAACTTAAGCCAAGTAGGCTAGTGTGTAGCTACTGTGGGGAGCTAGGAAATCATGCTACCGCGAGAAAAACACCACAGCTTGTCGCATTTTTCAGTGGTGTGATTTGGTCGACAAATTAAACTTTGTTGTCTTCTAAGGATCATTCTTATTGGGTGAACATACTTTTTGTGTGGTACTTGGTTAGCATGGAAAAAATATAGACGAACATACTAACCTTGAAAGTGGCTTAAAAAACTTGCTAAACAAAAGGCTTCAAATACCCGAAAATGAAGGTTATGCCGAGGCGTACCGTGTAACTCGGTTACTCATATATCTGTACATAATTCTACCAGATATGCAACTGCGTGACATAATATATGACAATATATATGAAATCAACATTTTAAAACCTGATTCAGTTCTATTAAACCTGAAAACTACTTAAATAAACATAAACCAAGCATAAAAGTTCTGCCAACAAACAAAATAAACTGCAACTAGGCAATAAACATGAACTACACTCAGAACCATTTAGAAGACTTCAGTTGTTACCTAAACCACCTTCTAAACATCTAATTAAACTCTACAAACCCTACAATAACTAAAGTTAAATTCTATCATCTCCCTCCTCATCTATTTGCATTCAACTACGGAACAGAGACTGTTGAGATTGCAAAATTAATTACTGGACAATGAAAACACCTGAAATGAACCTCAGTTATGGGGTAACCTTGCTGCGTGCAGCTTAAACATTACGTCCGTGAGCATTGTATATAGAGTTCTTGAACTCTTGGACTTTGGGCTATGGTATTTCATTTATGGATTTAAACAATGTAGAGGTGGTGTACAAGTTAAGTATCACCAGATGTGAGACCTCTGACATGAAATGGATACATTCGTTGTGGTTGGTTGATTTTGGTTTGGCTAACTTAAGCTTGTTCTGTCTAGTATGGTGGTGAGACATTAGGATAAACAGGCAACAAATATCATTCGCAAGTGATCTATAACATTCGCAAGTGAGACATTAGGATAAAAAGGCAACAAATATCAAAATGATGAGTAAGGAAATAAAGGTAAGAAGAAAATTACCCCAAACTGGTGATTTATTTCAGCTGTTTATGGATTCCCAAACATCCAATTCCTTCAAATGAACCAGAGCTCACGCCAACTTAAAACAAAATTAAAATCCAATTAAAAAATCAATTTATTTGAATAAATTCCTGGGAAACTGATGGGAATCATAAGGAAAATAAAGATGTAAACCGGCACAAAGATTCAAATAAACTAAGGAAGATAACCTATTACAGGGAGTTCAAATAAGAAAAAGGAGCAATTGAGAATTCAAATAAACTCAATTGTAGGCTGATGTTAACTCTGAGTTCAAAACTCAAAGACACACAATTGAACTCAGAACACACAAATGTAGCAATTTATTATAGAGCAAACTAACACGGAGTAACTTACAGCAAAAATGCAGGACATAAATATTCCTTGATATTCAAAATCCTAAAATAGTATCATAATTTGCAGAACTCATTTTTTATACCATTCAGGACATTAAGAAAATGCATGACATTAAAAAAACAATTCGGTATTTGAGTTTTTCATACAATATGAATCATAGAACCCATTTTTTAAACTCAACACTTCAAAGTGTTATATCTCAAGTGCCCAAGCTCCTAAAAGACTTGTTATGTTTACTACTTGAGTTCAATTTCATGATGACAAGCAATCACATCACATCTAAATAATGCAACCTAATTAGATTTACTAGATTTAGACAAAGATCCACTGACCTAACAATTTCATGATGACAAGCAATTTCAATTTCGGAAGTAGATATCAATTTCAATTTCATGCCGTATCATTTAATGCAAACTACCCATTTTAGGAAAATCAAATAAATTCTGCAATTGTAGTTCAAAAAGATTAGAATTTAATGCAATTGTAGTTCAAAAAACAGAATTTGATGCAACTGAAAAAAAAAACTAATTCCAAAAAAAAAAAAAAAAAAAATTATAAGATAAGGGTTATAGATCGAACTGCATAAAAGACCTTTGGGAAATTGGTGGAGGTGATCTTCAACTCTGTGTGGTGATGATGAAGTTGGTGAAGAAATCTAAGATCGATGTAGTTAAAGACGATGGTAATAAACGGATATGCTTGAGTTGGATACGGTAAAGTTCCAATGGTTTGAGTGATGGTGGTGATTTCAGTGAATTTGCTGCTCTGTCGAAGATGATGTTGGGGGAACGAAGTTGTTTCTCTGTCGAAGACGCAGGGGAGGTGAAGTTCAGATGCAAGGAGATGAAGTTGAGGGCAGAAAAATAACGGATAAGGAGGAATTGGTGAGACTTTTGTTAAAGGAAAAAAAAACAATGGACGGTTGTAGATGAAAAAGATTAAAGAATAAATGAATGGATGGTTATGATGTTATGAAAATAAAAATTAATTTATTAAAATGATAAAAAAAAAACATGATACTATTTATTTTTTATTTTTTTTAAAGATAGGAAAAAAATGCTTCAGTTAATTTTTTTTTTTAGGAAATCCCAATTATAAATGATAAAAATGCTTACAAATCAAAGTCTGACTCTTTCAACCAGATACTTTTGTCTAACTCCAGTGATAACCGAAGTCAGAATGCCCAAATACGATATATTTCGTCTCCAGTTCATCCTAACCAGAGACTCTTTTCTAACTCCAGTGATAACTGAAGTCAAAATGCCCAAATACGACATATTTCGTCTCCAGTTCATCCTAACGAGAGACTCAGGTCTAACTCCAGTGATAACTGAAGACAAAATATCCAAATATGATAGATTACATCTCCAGTTCATCCTAACTAGAGACTCTTTTCTAACTCCAGTGATAACTGAAGTCAGAATTCCCAAATATGACATATTTCGTCTCCAGTTCATCCTAACGAGAGACTCAGGTCTAACTCTAGTGATAACTGAATACAAAATATCCAAATATGATAGATTACATCTCTAGTTCATCCTAACTAGAGACTCTTTTCTAACTCCAGTGATAACTGAAGTCAGAATGCCCAAATACGACATATTTCGTCTCCAGTTCATCCTAACGAGAGACTCAGGTCTAACTCTAGTGATAACTAAAGACAAAATATCCAAATATGATAGATTACATCTCCAGTTCATCCTAACTAGAGACTATTTTCTAACTCCAGTGATAACTGAAGTCAGAATTCCCAAATACAACATATTTCGTCTCCAGTTCATCCTAACGAGAGACTCAGGTCTAACTCTAGTGATAACTGAATACAAAATATCCAAATATGATAGATTACATCTCCAGTTCATCCTAACTAGAGACTCATTTCTAACTCCAGTGATAACTGAAGTCAGAATGCCCAAATACGACATATTTCGTCTCCAGTTCATCCTAACGAGAGACTCAGGTCTAACTCTAGTGATAACTGAAGACAAAATATCCAAATATGATAGATTACATCTCCAGTTTATCCTAACTAGAGACTCTTTTCTAACTCTAGTGATAACTGAAGTCAGAATGCCCAAATACGACATATTTCGTCTCCAGTTCATCCTAACGAGAGACTCAGGTCTAACTCTAGTGATAACTGAAGACAAAATATCCAAATATGATAGATTGCATCTCCAGTTCATCCTAACCAGAGAATCTGTTCTAACTCCACCGATTACTGAAGCTGTTATATCACATTTGAAGTTCGAATTGATACTGATCTTCATATTTATTAATTTAGATTATGTATCATGTTGAGTTTGAAGTCCGAACCACTCCCGGAGCTTCTCAGTTCATAGTTTGTATATGCCATTATATCACATTTGAAGTTCAAATCTTACCAATAAATGGTGTGATTCATCTTTCTTACGAATTCACAGATTTATAGTGGTCCTCTCGTGGCCAGGTTTCGATCTCGGAGCCAATTTCTTTCTCAAACTAGACGAATTCGCGTTCGTTTAAGGTTTATTAGAATTCTTTAAGTGTGTTTCTTTGTCAATCCGTATGCTTTTTTCTTGAAGCCTATTATTGGGGCTTCACATTCCAATAGAGGGGCTTCACATAGATTTCTAGTGACTAAAAAGATGGTTAGGGGATGTCCTAGGACAATTGCAAAATGTCTAAATAACCCTTCATCAAATAAAAACCTAACAACTAAACCTAAACTAACCTAATTTTATTTCAGACTCAAATCACTTCTTCTCTCTTCCTCTGCATCTCCCCAAGGACCCCAACTGTAGAAAAAAAATCTACATTTCCTTTTTTTTTTTGCCTCTCTAATTGAACACTTCTCATCGTTAATGACATCCTCCAATCAATAATGAAGGTCCCAATCAAGAACAAGTTATATTGATTTTATTTAGTTTGAAAAAAAAAAAGGATAAATTCAACTTCTGAATGTGTTACGGTTGGGTTTGAAAAACTTCCAACCGTAAATTTAGACATTCACGATTACGGTTAAGTTTTCTAACCGTAAGTATTCTACGGTTGGCTTCGACCAAGCCAAAACCTAATCGTAATTCATGGTTCTCGTCTCTACGGCAGTTGGTATTTTCTTTATGACTTTATTTAAAGATTATTGCTAATATATTTTTATGTCATCGTCATCATCTCTATGGAAATTTTTCTCCTCTTCTATTTAAGCTACTATGTCGATGACTTGATGTGCACTTTGTTGATCATATGATGTAATTGCAATTTGAGAATGCAATGATACTTTAGTAACTTGTTTCGATCGTATTATGTGCAATATAAAGCACTACCATCATTACAAATTTACAGCTCATTTTAAAGATATACTTATATTCATGTAACGAGAACTTGTTAGAGTTGGTCGACTCATTTAAGATTCGTCGGAAGTGGTCGAATTTTCTTTGAATGGAAGATTGTTCTTTTATTTCCTGGAATGCTCTTTCATCATTAAAAGATTTTGATTAGGCCACGTGGAGTTAGTAAGCTCATCACCATCTGTTTCTTCGGCAATGATTCCAATGGATATACTGCCTTCTCCTTTTTAGGATCAAAAATTAAAATTTAACGCAGGACGCAGGAGTTACGGCTGGGTCTTGTTAAAACCGTAAGTACTCTACGGTTGGGCCCAGATAAATTCTAACCATATATTTTCTAAAAATCAGACTTACGGTTTGCTTCAAAAAACCAAGAACCTAACCGTAACCGGTTTATAATTAGGTGTTCCCAGTTTTACCAGGTTACGGTTGGGAGTTCATCATTACCTAGCCGTAAGTTAGTTTTACGGTTGATTACGAAGGGGAAAACCCAACCGTAACCCAATAATAGCCTTCTTTTTCTTACACCAATCAATGAATTTGTTAATGGTTGTTTTTTTGGGAATTTTCTCTAATCTAACGTACCAAAGTGATTGGTGCAAAAATAAATAAAATCTAACGGTGGGAAGCCTTTTGGTTTGTGTTTCTTTACCAATCCGTATGATTTTGTTCTCTCCAATAACAAAATTGTTGTCTCTCCCGCCCCAAAAGCCCGCCCAGTTTTGGTCACGTGTCTGACTGAGGAATTTTCAGACATTATTAAAAACAATTCCACCGCAACGTGTCTTCTCCAGAGTTTATTCCCCCCTAATTTTTCAGCCAAATTCTAGACGCGCCCAAATCACTGAAACAAAGCCCTCTTCACCAAAAACGTAAACCCTCTTTACCAGAAAAAAGAAAAAAATAACTCTCTCACCCTGCAACTCTGAAGAAATCTCTCGATCTCTAAATCTCTCAAAAGATAACCCATAATCAGAAAACCCTAACTCGGAAGCAATATCTCGATCTCTAAATCTCTCAAAAGATAACCCATAATCAGAAAACCCTAACTCAGAAGCAATCTCTCAATCTATTCAGCAGAAACCCAAAGGATTAATCTCTCGAACTCAATCAGATCTCACCAAGGGGTAAGAAT
This sequence comes from Papaver bracteatum, assembly GCA_023529315.1. Classification (NCBI taxonomy): domain Eukaryota; kingdom Viridiplantae; phylum Streptophyta; class Magnoliopsida; order Ranunculales; family Papaveraceae; genus Papaver; species Papaver bracteatum. The sequence continues at coordinate 336,741 of JAJJWX010003682.1, forward strand.
CTCTCATACTATCAAATCTTAAGAGTAATTTCTGTTCTAGTTTTCTGTTTTAGGGATTGTATATTTTGGGTTTTTTTTTTTTTGCCTCTCGAAATTTTAGGTCTTAACATTCCTGAAGTTTTGTTGTTTCTATGATGAAATTTAAATTGGGTCCTGTTTAATTTTAGGTCTTTAATTTTGGTCTTTGATTTTGATGATGATTTTCATCATAGTTTTGGTCTTTTTGAAGATTTTGTCTCTGTAGCTCATGTTCTAGTATTTGGTCTTTATGATTTGATGATTGTCCCTATAGCTCATGTTCTACTAATTTCTGTTAATAGTACTAGTTGTTTATGATGAATGAGGTTTGGTATGTTCTGTATACTTTAGACATTTTTTTTCTTTGTCCTGTGTTACACTTGATTTGTGTTCATTATGTTCTGTATACTTGAGGCTTGGTATGTTGAATATGTTCTGCATAGTTTTTTTTTTAGGTTCATATGTTGTTTATAGCATCTTTAACATGATATATAGAAATTAAGTTTGAGTTCTAGACCATTTCAATCTTTAATTTTGGTCTTTTTGATGATTTTGTCTCTGTAGATAGATTTATGCAAATCAACTAATTTGTTAACATGCTTTGATTGATGATAAGTATGCACAAATCAACTCAATTTTATTTTTTTGGTTGATGATAAGTATTTGAAATGATAATAATATCAACTTGAGTGTGTCAGTAATTATCAACTCATGTTATTTCCTTGCTAGAGTGCGTCAACTCAAATTGTGTGTATGAAATGATTTTGATTTATTCACATGCTTTATTTAGTATTTGAAATGATAATAGGATTTGATTGTTAATAGGATTTGATATGTTAGTTTGTCAATATGTTCTGTATAGATGTGATTTTTATGATGATTTTAGGGATTTGATATGCTAGGTCATTATGTTCTGTATAGCTTCTTTTTTAGGTCAAGATAGCTTCTTTAACAAAATAGATAGCTATTGGGTACAGTTGTGTCATTTATGCAAATGAACTCATTTGTTAACATGCTTTGACTGATGATAAGTATTCACAAATCAAATCAACTCAGTTTTATTTCTTTGGTTAATGATAAGTATATGAAATGATAAGTATGCACAAATCAACTTGAGTATGTCAGTAATTATTAACTGACTTATTGTTCGGTTTTTCTTATATTGTTGCAAATACCTATAATGAGTACCGTTTTAAGGTCCAACACTTATTGTCCAACACCATCCTGCTTTAGGTGATATTGTTTAATAACACTTGCGGACAATGTCTTTTTGAGTCAGAAAGGTTGATTTTTTTTGTTACTGAATTTACCTAGGACTGCAAGTGTTTGATTGCTTCAGGCAGAACTTGAATTTGTTGTAAGATTTTTCGCAGAAATGAACTTTAAGTGTCATCATTGCTTTTTGAGAGTATATGTTCAAATAATGGCAATTGGGATGTGTTTCTTTGAGTCTGGGACGACTACTTATATGCACAAGAGTTCATGCTCTGGATATGAAATGATGGTTTTGTGTTAGCTTTTGAGCCACATTGATAATTGAATTCTGTTTTTGCAAGGCATAACTGCAATAATGAAGACTAGCAAGGAAGCAGTAAAGAAGAAGGTGGTCAAGCGGTTGGCAATAAAGGTTAACACTTGTCATCGCAATTGCAGTGTAAACAAATTTCCATATAGCTTCTCATTTTTAACTAAGCTATGGTTGTTGCAGATGAAAAACAAAGAGAAGACTGAAGAAGCATCCCTAAAGAGTAACAAGTCCCAAACTGATAATGTCGAACCATTTTCTAATATAAGGCAAGTAAGGCGATCACCAAGGACAAAGCAGGTTACAGAACCAACTGCTGCAATTTCTCCAACTGAATTGGCAACAGCGACTCCAAAGCGTCGTCGCACTCAAAGTGCTAAACTATCGTCACCAACTCATCCAGAACCATCGCCGGCACCTGTAAGTAGGCGAACTTCACCAAGGTACAAGATGTTACCAGAACATGATGCTGCAACAACTCTAAAGCGTCGACAACCGGAATTGGATACTCTCTCATCACCAGCTACAAAGAGACAAGCAACATAGAAGAAGAAGGTGTTAAACCAATATGAAAGTGCTCCACCTGCAAAGTCAGCAACCACAGAGTCTCATTCTAATCGCTCTAAAGGAGATACTAGAAATTCTGAAGTCAGTCAAAAGAAAGTAAATCGGAAACTAGACACAGGCACCATAGGCCCATGTCCGAATGTTCTGCTGAGGGATCCAAATGACTCGCTTGCAGATTTGCAAGAGGAAGAGGAAGAGGAAGGGGAAGAGGAATAGGAAGAGGAAGAGGAAGAAGAAAAAGAAGACAAAGAACAAGAGGAAGAGGAAAATCCAAATGATGTGGATAAGGATTTGGAGAATGTTAATAGATCTGATAATGAGGAAGGTGAAGAAGGAAAAGAAGCGAAGAAAAGAAAGTATGTTCCACGTGGCCCAACCCAGATGCACGCATTGAAGTTAGATTCTGTTGAGCCGAAGAGACCACTTTCCTTCAACACTCATGAACAGCCGATTGGCGATCCATCTGTTCAACTGGCCAGTGTGCTAGGGGTGCTTGTTCGGAAACTTCCGTTGACTTTCACAGATTGGAGACTTGTCCCTATTCAAGCCAAAGAAAACATATGGAAGATAGTAATGGTACTGTAATTCATAACTCTTTATCTCTTTTCATTTAGTCAATAATTATTTAATTCATATCGTATTCTAATTCAATTTATTTACTTTTATTTGTAGAACCGATTCATTGTCCCGGAGTGTTACAAAGATTACTATTTCAGCAAAATGGGAGCTTATCTTAGAGAAGCAAGGTCAAGAAAAGCTGGTTTGGTGCTCGAGGCTATTGATCGTCTCCAAGGGGAAGAAAGAGAGAAATGACTGGAAAAGCTAATGCCCAGGAAAATGACAGTTAGGGAGTGGGAAGATTTTGTGAAACATGTAACATCTGCTGATTTCAGAGTAAGTTTTTCTATTGTAACGAATGACTGTATATTTGTATTAAAAACTTTAAAGTCTGTCAAATTATGTCTCTATTTTTCTTTTCAGGTAAAAAGACTAATAATGCAAGAAAAGCGTTCAAAACACACCACCCCACATACCATAAGTCGACAAGGTTTTGCGCGATTGGAGGAGGCCTTGGTATGTTCACCACGTGAAAGCTATTGAGTTGTTAAAAATATGATTGCTTGGTTTTTTGGTTATTGTCACATTATTTATGCAATTGCAAACATTTAGATGCTTATGTTTTTTCGTATAGGTTGATCTCTGGCCTTTTAACTAGTTGTGGATTGCAAAGTTGTTTATGATGGATCATTTCATAATTATGATCACGACCTGTGGTATAGACTAGCATACATAATTTGACATCGCTGTAATATGTGAAATTCCATGAGTCACACAGAGAATTTGATTGGCTTGTGCTCTCACATGAAGATACTTGTAATATTGTCATTGGTTTACTCATGTGTTTATCTCTCATCTATATGAATGTTTGGGAGTTCATATCAATTGGAACCAAGTGCTACAAACAATTACTTACATGCTTGCTTATAAACAAACCTCTACTAACACTAGGTTCCAAGGAAAATATGAGTAGTTATCCAGTGGTCTTTGTCATGCTAACCCCAAAAAGGTAAGATGGATGTATAGTATATTCATTTCTTATTTATGTATACACTATATTATTGTTATACATTATCCATCACGAGTTCTGGATCTGATAAGCATCTTATGGATTAGAAAGAGTGTGTGCCTGGAAGTTGTATGTTATGGATAGAGCATGTTTTTCTAATGTTTCCTTGGTACAGAAACACCTTGAGTCGGTAACTAAATCTCATTCTAGATCGGATAAGAACTACCATGTGTTAGCTACATTTTCAATGGGGCTGCTGAGAGCAGCATTGGTTTAGGTCTTAGATTCTCTCTGTACCGCCATATGAAGTATGCATACTTAAATATTCATTTGATTTAACACCCTGGAGATCTGATGCCCTGAATGAATCTCTTCTTTGTTTCTTTGTTATTGTTTTCCTTCATTTTGGTTATAAGAATTCCAGAGAATGAGGTGATAGTTTTGATTGCCCAAATGATGGCTTAATTGTATTAGCTCTAGCTGATCATTTTCTATACTTCTCTTTTATTCGGTCTTTTATTTTGTTTATGTGTTAACTGTTGATTTTCATGGCAGATGACAAGTTCTCTACATGGTTAGATCTTAGAAATCTTCCAAGTTTCTTTTTAGCATGTATCATGATTGTAATATGTTGTTATGCTATTCTTGATGATTATCATGTATTGATACATTTATTTGGCAGCAAAAAGAACTAAACACAACCAAGGAGATTGATGCAGCCAGTTTATGGAAACGTGGTCATAGACAACGCCCAGGAAAGATTCAAAATCCTGGTGTTGTACAAGCTTTTGTAAGAAATATTCTCCTCCTACTTTGTGTGGTTTATGTGTGTGCTTCAAAAATGTGAAAATATATGATATTTTACACACTTAAACAGGAGAAACTTGAAAAAGCTGAAGAAGATCATGGTGTTGATGGTGGATCATCCGTGACAGATGATATTCTTGCAAAGGCCTTTGGCGAGGAAAAAACTACAGGGAGAGTTAAAGGAATTGGTTTTGGAGCAACACGTAAAAAGGTTGCTGCCCAATCCCACTATAAATTAATGAATACAGAGTGTCAGGAATCATATAGAGCACTGAATGATCGGCTGGTGCAGTTAGAGGTGAGAATTTAACTTGTGTTTCTATTAGTTCTTATTTTCTTGATGAATTCAAACTTGATTGTGAACCTCATACTGCTGATCTTGTATTAATATAGGAAAGGAACTCAGGATGTGTCTGCAATGGAGTCTCACCCTCTCGCAGGTCAACTCCAAAATACGGCAACAACCAGGAGGCTAGCACTAGCAGAATTGTTCTCTGCAATGAAAGAGACTCAACTCATACCACTCCAAGTCCTATCAGCAGACCAAATGAGGTCCAAGTGCCAAAGAGATTCCAAGCTTGCAAGCTGTTAAGCTGGTACAAGGAGGGCGAGGTGGTTGCGGAGGCTGAAATTGCTGAAACAAATCCAAGTAAGGAGATACATGGAATGCCAATAGGTCTTGGAGCCTACACTGTATGTGTAAAGGTTGCTTATGTGGAGGATGCTCATGTCTACCAGGCTACTGAAGAACTCAAATATGTTGGTCAAGCTATTTCAAATTTTATCACATGGCCCAAGGATAGAATTTCCTACCAGTAGACTTCTTAAATCATCTTTGATCTTTTTGGAGACTTAACTTTTGGTAACTAACATCATCACTGCTACTTTTTTGTATCTTTTGTCTATATTACATGGGTATGTGAATGTTGTTACACTGGGTTTGGTTTAATTTCAATGAATCTTTCATCTGCAATGAATCTAGTTGTTGTTTCTTCACATTTCACAACATAAATAAAATGCCAAAACTGATATATGTAGGGCCTTATTGACATATAGACGGTTGTGTTAGAGATTTCAACTACACAACCCATATATTGTGAAATAGCTTCTTTACAACATAACTATGTGTTGTATAATATAGTTCCACAGCTCATACAACTGTCGTGAAAATCTTATTCATAATAATAATAACTGTTGTTTTATATGTTTCTAAGATACCTTACTTGTGTTTTCCAAGATAGTCATACAATACTAGTAAGAGTGGTGTTACAAAGTTCCTACTACACATAGTATAGTTGTATCATGGTGGTTTTACAATTCCAACAAGTGTATTAACTGCCATAATCACAATACTAATAAGTGTTGTGTTAAAAACATTTACTACTCAACACAGTAATTGTAAAAACAAATTTTGCAACATAAGTAGGAGTTGTTCAAGATAGTTGTACAACTCTAGGAAGAGTAATGACAGTAGTATTCACAATACAAATAGATGTTGTCTTCCATTTTTCAACTACACAACCCAGATATTGCGAAAAAGTTTATTTACACCATAACTATGTGTTGTCCAAGATAGTTCCACACCTGACACAAGTGACGTGCAAATCTTATTCGTAATACTAGTATTTGTTGTTACATATGTTTCCACGATACATAACTTGTGTTGTCCAAGATATTCCTACAACACAAGCAAGGGTTGTGTTAGGATTTCAAAAAAAATCGAAAGAAAATCACAACTTTAGGAAAATATTGTAGAACCATAAATCACATCTCACTTTACAACTCATATTCAAGTATTGTAGAAAAGCTTGGACTTTCTACAATACCCCACCTACACAATACAACAAAAAGCGTTGTCGTAGGGGTACTACAACGCTAAGAAAGTGTCGTTAATGATGATTTTTCCCGTAGTGTGGGATGACTAACAGATTCAAATTCATGAAACAATACAAAAACACATTGCACAAACCATAACTGAAATGCAACTTTAATAAGAATTAACCTAAACTATATACAACCATCACTACAATCTAGCAACACACCAAATACTCTCTCATATCTCTATTCACTGAGCCATCTCTTCTCAATCGTCTAATTTCAGTTCTATCAATGCTGCACATACATATCAGTCTCTTTCAGGTCAATTATTACATCTGCAATCTACAACTTTAGCGGTTCACCAACACTGCCACCAATTCAGTTTAAAACTCTTGTCTGCACCACAGTTCAGATCTTCACTGTCTCCACCAACAATCCCATGTCATTCAAACCACCAGACCCATCATACTAATTCCAATTCACCACCAACTCAGCTTCAAATACACTCAAGACAACAGTTCAGTCTTCATATGTTCACAAATCATTCTTCTAAGTATTCTGCCAGTTCATTAATACTATCACAACCTCATTCACACCACCCGCAACTACAGTTGGGATCATACTTAGCTCCATTTTTATACACATAACCCTAGAAAATCACTCAAAATATTCAACTGCAACATTTCAGTTCCATGACCATTTTATCTTTGCCACTAACTCAACTCAGTTCAATTAGATGGACTTGCTATGAAAACATCTAACATACCAATCTTCATTCCACCTGCAATTCTCATACATCATTTCACATGACATGCATCACCACTTGTAACTCTAATTACATCAACAACCTAAACATTACCAGTGCTCAACAATACAAGCTTCTCTCAGTAACTCAACCATTCTCTCAGTAACTCAACCTACAATCACTTGACCAAGATTCTTCACCGGAATAGCTTCATCTCATAAACTCATCATCAACCCTTTTGAGTCTCAACATCAACAACTTCATCAATAGTTTTTGATAGTGCACTTTGTCTTAGGATTCACGTGCGTGAACCGGATTGACTGTAGATGCAAGGATATTGAAGGAGCTGATTAACGAAGGAGTGTTTACTTGGTCTCAACTGTAAGAGGTCACGATTGTCAATATGTATAACCCCTTTCATGCTTTCCATTGTTAAAAATATAATGGTATGTGTTAGATCATTGCTCGGTCGAACTCGCATGCGTTGCTGTCTCAAGCATGTTTTTCAATGTTAGTGATCAAAACTATAAAGTCTTGATTTCTAGTCTACTATAGCTAAGGTCTCATACTAGGATAGAAAGTGTAGTTGATCTCAAGAACTCCATGGCAATCATCATACAAGACGAAGGACTACTCAAGGAACCAGTGGATCTTCATCGACTAAAAGGTATGTGGAAACTTGAACTTATCTATCACTCAAAAGTCTATCTACTCTATCTACTATCTTGAGACAAGAGTCGTATTACAATATAAACTAAGAATATACACATATGATATTTCAAGATGAGTATATCTCGCTTATCAATTTCTCAAAATATGTGTTGGCAAAGCTTTCACTTTAGCCAAGTTTATCTTTACCTAGTGACGAAAGTCATGTTACGTTTCAATCATGTTGGAAATATCTTTGACAAAAAATAGTTTGTGAATAACAATTATATAACGCCCTCTGAGAATGTTTCAATGATTGAAATGAGAGTTTAGACAATATAACCATTGGGGGATATAAACATTGTTGTGGTAACACATATATGCATAAGTCCTTAGCACTTGAACCGAAGTTTGCGAACTTTGTTGATCAAGTAAAACCGGAACTTGAGCAGCCAACTCAGTCCGCGAACTCAGTACACGAACGTGCGTAGTTCTCGAACCCGAGAATTTATGCTAGAGTTGTAGCTTACTTCAACTGTGTCTTTCGTAGTACATAAGATCTCATAGCAATTGAAAAACTCTCTAACTAGTTCATTTGAGTCATTTGGACTAGTTATGGTGAAGAAGAATATGGTTGATATGAAAGTTATCATTTGGCTAACCATTTGGTTAACTAGTATTGAACCAACTATTGTACACATTTGGGTAAGGTTACACAAACCCAAAATCGTCAAATACATGTGTGTATGACAAGCTAAGTTTTCGATCTAATAGTTGAGAAATATTAGCTTGAATCTAACCAGGTTTTCATCTAACGGTGAATATTGAATTCTTTGTTACCAAGCTAACATTGATTGCAAACCCTGATTTGAAAGAATATACAAGGGAGAACTTTAGCAACTGGGAAACCTAATCCCCACACATTCTGTGTGATACTATTTTGCTAAGCTAGAGTCGATTCTCCTTTAACCTTTGGTTTTCTTCTTCTAAAAACAGGTTAACGACTTAAAGACTTCATTGGGATTGTGAAGCCAGACCGATATTACTTTTCTTGTAGTTGTGTGACCTGAGCTTGTTGTTTCTATCGTACGAGTACAATTGTAATAATTGGCTTGAGATTTCTATCTCCGATACACAAGATATAAAAGTAGTCACAAACATATTCGTCTCATCGTTTGTGATTCCTCAATAATCTTCTTTGCTGCGTAGACTAAGTTTATTGTGAGGTGATTGATAAAACTGAGCTGTTCTTCAGGAATTTAAGTCTGGTTTTATTGATTGGTTTTTATTCACCTTGATTTATCAAAATACGGAACAAAACTCATAGGTTTATTCGTGGGAAACGAATTTATCAATCTTGTAGACTTTTCTGTGTGAGACAGAGTTTTTTATTAAAGTCTTCTTCTACTTTGGGTCGTAGCAACTCTTGGTTGTGGGTGAGATCAGCTAAGGGAATCAAGTGCGCAGTATCCTGTTGGGATCAGAGGCGTAGGAGCATAGATGTACCTTGGATCAGTGTGAGATTTTGGAGTAGGCTAGAGTCTGTAGCATAGATGATCCTGCTGGGTTCAACTACATTCCAAACCGAAGTTAATTTGGAGTAGGCTAGAGTCTGTAGCGGCTTAATACAGTGTATGTTTAATCTGGACTAGGTCCCATGGTTTTTCTGCATTTGCAGTTTCCTCGTTAACAAAATTCTGGTGTCTATATTATTTCTTTTTCGCATTATATTTTTATATAATTGAAATAATACAGGTTGTGCGTTGTTCAATCAATTAGAATATCCGACCTTATTGGTTATTCATTTAAATTGATTGACACTTGGATATTGGTCTTTGGTACCATCCAAGTTATCTCTCTTTGATTAAGACTCGCGAATTGTATTTTCTTGAGTAAATCAAATTGAGAGATTGAGATAATAACTCCTTGAGTATTTTCTATTGATTGAGTCTAACTGTCTAGTTGATTCTCTAGAAAACAACTCGGAGTTGTCTATACAGATTGCTAATCGAAATATTGGGTGTGGTTGTTAGACCCCCACTTTTTCAATTGGTATCAGAGCAGGCAAACACGTTAAAGACCTTATAAGTCTGTGTTTGTAGCGATCTAATTATGGACGAGTCTATCTCTAATAACGTACCAGTTCAGAAATTACCAGATGATTATAAAAGCTTGGATTCACCTGAGAGAACTGTCACATCTAAATCAATATATAAACATTCTCTTAATGTAGAACCTGTTGAATTCTGGGAAACACGCCTTGAAGAACAGTTGGATGAACTTTCTGATGAAGGTGATTCAGATATTGATAGAGATGTTGATGAGGAAGTCTCAGAGTATGTGAAGGTTTTGAATTCGTTGGAAAAGAAGAAGATGACAACTTCTCATGTCACACATCTTCTGACTCCTCTCTATCGAGAAAACAATAAATTGACAAGATGTTACGCAGGTGTTTATGTTTTGAATCGCTCTAACGAATCTATCCTCAAGGATTCTGAGGAAAACCTACATATGAAGTCAATTGAATGTGATAATGTTTATCAAAAATATTTCTTGTTGGAAGAGAAACTTGCAGAACAACAAGCAAGTTTTGATGACAGAGAAAGCGCTTATCTCGCTCGAGAAAAACTCCTTGAGGACAATTTAGCTACTGCTTTGGATAAAATCAAGATGTTGGAAGATGACTTGAAAAAGTTCAACACTAGTTCAAACAAATTAACCATTATGCTAGGAGCAAGTAAAAATCGTGAAACACGAGAATTGGGGAACACAGATTATGTTCGATAAGTCGATTGGATTCGTCTAAAAAGGTATGTCCATAAACTTGAGCAATATTTGTGTTTTTATTTGCTTAGAGGAGTTATAATGATCCATGTACCTTGCTTATCGTTCATTTCTACCTAACTTGATTTGTGTTTAAGGTTCTTAAATGTTTAGGTTTGAAAATAGTGGTTCGAGATGTTTGGACTTCATGGTACACATACCAAGTATGCATAACATCTTTTAAAACCAAAATCCAGGAGTTTAAGTTCGCGGACTTGAAAATTCGTGTGCAAACCCGTAAGTTCGCGGACTTGCCTATAGACGTCGATATTCGGTCAACTTGTTTTGGCTACAACTTCTTCGTATGAACTCGGAATGAACTCATTCTTTTTGCAATATCTTCCTTTTTAAATTATCTTCCAAATAGAGATGAGAAACATTGAATTTTGATGAGATAAGATTGGTATTTGTCCTGTCTCTTGTTTTTGAGTATGTTGCTCTGTTTCATTGCACTTGTTCCACTTCTCTTGAACTTGGGCACTTGGATTCTTGGAGTAATACTCTTCTAAGCTAATTTTAGATTTTACAAGAATGTTGTTGGAAAATACTTTTATACGCCTTTGGTAGCTATTATTGGTATAAATCCGGGCGAAAAGGGATTGATTCTACCCTCTAAGAAAAATCATCTTATATGTGCATTATGAATTTGTCTTGGTGCCTAGGAAACTTTTTATGAGAATTTATTCTTGTTTTTGAGAAGGATTACTAGAGTTTAGAATAGCAATTATTGTGATTTCACATAGCTATGTCCAAAGTATTCATCTTCAATGCTTTTAGATTTATTCATCTAAATTCTAAAGTTGATTTGGAAGATGAATTTTGCAGTATTAATCTTTATGGTTTTATATATTGCAATATTTTGATGGGATATGTGTGTTTATGTCTGTGAACTTGATTGTCCCATATTTTTTCAAAAGTAAAGTCGTTTGTGAATTGATATGCAAATATTGATAAAAGGATGAATAGACTTTTGGAAAAACACAAAAGTTAAGCCTATATTGTCAATTTTTTATGTAAGATAGGTTAAAATATTTTGTGATTCAAGGATTATGTCTATTGTATGTCATTGTGCAAATAGTGATGGAAACATAGAATGAATCCTTGTGAATTCCGCAGTAATTGAGCTTCCCTGATCTATCTTGTGTGTATTACTGTGAGACTCCGTATTGTGACTTATGTTGAGCATTAGACAACCAAAATTGATTATTTTTGTGATTAGCTTAGTTGTGTTCCGTAAGGTACTTTACGTCGAGTATTTTGGACTAAATCAATCATCTTGTGTGATTATTTAGTTAGCACTCCATAAGTTTTCTTATGTTTGAGCATTTCTTTGACTAGGTTGGTTATTCATGATTAACTTAGTCATTGCTCCATAGAATTTTCTTATGTCGAGTGTGGCCAATTAAATTGATTACTTTTGTAATTAGTTTGGTTGAGTATGGAAATTAGATTATTTGCGAGTTCTTTTGTGATTAATCTAATTAATGTATTAAGTCTCCATAAGTTTACTTGTGTTGAGCATATTTAGTCAAATTAATCTTGGTTCGCTTTGGTTAATTTGATTGAATATTTCTTGTTGGATTCCAAATTCATACTTGTATGTAATTTGTTGAGTCTAAAGAAATCCTTCTTTTCTCTAGAAATTAAGGTCGCTCTTGTTGTTCCTTTGGGAATGACATATTATGGGGGAGAGTTCTTTTGAACTTGTGCTTAATTGCCAAATCTTTGTGGGGAGTGCGGTTGTGGAATAATATAGGGGTTATCTTACGTCTTTATAAACTCCTTGATGAATTCATTTAGCTTTGGCTTCATGATTGCATCTAAATAAGATGATATACATTTACCTTTGGTCATGAAATGTCTCTTACGGAAATTTCATTAGGATCCCGTTCTTGTACCTTTGCCAATTTTATTGTCAAAAAGGGGGAGAATTAATATGTGGTTCACACTACAAATACATATGGTTTTCGGATAATTATGTAAGGAGGAGTGGTTTCCATGTGAGATGGAGTATTGACTAAGGGGGAGTGTAGTATCACCATAGTATTGTTGTTGAATTTGTGATGCAATTGTACTTTGACGCTGTGTAATAATACTATGACACTGTATAACAATAATTGAGAACTGATGTTTTTCTCATTGTTATAACTACGGATTTTCAACAACGATTATGCTAAACTTACAACCTTTGGGATCATTGGACTACTTGGAAGTGACGAAGATTTCGAGTATTATCGAAGATTAGACATGTGGAATAGGAGCTACAAAGTTTATTTATATATTTTTTGTATTCCATATGTATTAATAGTTTTGCCACTAAAATTGACAAAGGGGGAGATTGTTAGAGCATTTCTCGGTCGAACTCGCATGTGTTTCTATCTCAAGCATGTTTGTCAATGTTAGTGATCAAAATTATAAAGTCTTGATTTCTAGTCTACTATAGCTAAGGTCTCGGACTAGGATAGAAAGTATAGTTGAGCTCAAGAACTCCATGGAAATCATCATACAAGACGAAGTACTACTCAAGGAACCAGTGGATATTCATCGACTAAAAGGTATATATGTGGAGACTTCAACTTATCTATCACTCAAAAATATATCTACTCTATCTCCTATCTTGAGACAAAAGTCGTATTACTATATAGACTAAGAATATACACATGTGATATTTTGAGCTGAATATATCTCGCTTATCTATTTCTCGAAATATGTGTTGGTAAAGCTTTCACTTTAGCCAAGTTCATCTTTACCTAGTGATGAAAGTCATGTTATGTTTCAATCATGTTGGAAATTGCTCTGACGAAAAATAGTTTGTGAATAACAACTATATAACGCCCTCTGAGAATGTTTCAATGATTAAAATGAGAGTTTAGACAATATAACCATTGGGGGATATTAACATTGTTGTGGTAACAAATATATGTATAAGTCCTTAGCACTTGAACCGAAGTTTGCGAACTTTGTTGATTCAGTAAAACCGGAACTTGAGCAGCCAACTCAGTCCGCAAACTCAAACGTGTGTAGTTCTCGAACCCGAGAATTTCTGCTGGAGTTGTAGCTTGGTTTCAGTCCGCGAACTGACGGAAGTTTTCGAACCTGAGAATTTCTGCTTGAGTTTGTGAACTCCAACCGGTTAACTTGAATCCGTGAACCCAGTCCGTGAACTTAAGTGGTTATTTCTAAAAAACGATGTTTGTGAACTTATCTTAATAAACTAAGGAACGCTATTGCAAACCGTGGATTTATAGTTCATGAATCGATTCAAGCTAATAACATCGATTTTGCTTCAATTGTGTCTTGTGTAGTACATGAGATCTCATAGCAATTTAACAACTCTCTAATCAGTTCATTTGAGTCATTTAGACTAGTTATGGTGAAGAAGAATATGGTTGATATGAAAGTTATCATTTGGCTAACCATTTGGTTAACTAGTATTGAACCAACTATTGTACACGTTTGAGTACGATTACACAAACCCAAAATTGTCAAGTACATGTGTGAATGACAAGCTAAGTTTTCGATCTAACGGTTGAGAAATATTATCTTGAATCTAACCAGGTTTTCATCTAATGGTGAATATTGAATGCTTTGTTACCAAGCTAATATTGATCGCAAACCCTGATTTGAAAGACTATATAAGGGAGAACTCTAGCAACTGGGAAACCTAATCCCCACACATTCTGTGTGATACTAGTTTGCTAAGCTAGAGTCGATTATCCTTTAACCTTTGGTCTTCTTCTTCTAAAACCAGGTTAACGAATTAAAGACTTCATTGGGACTGTGAAGCCAGACCGATACTACTTTTCTTGTAGTTGTATGATCTGCTCTTGTTGTTCCTATCGTACGAGTACAATTGTAATAATTGGCTTGAGATTTATATCTCTGATAGACAAGATATAAAAGTAGTCACAAACATCTTCATCTCATCGTTTGTGATTCCTCAATAATCTTCTTCGTTGCGTCGATTAAGTTTATTGTGAGGTGATTGATAAAACTGAGCTGTTCTTCGGGAATATAAGTCTAGTTTTATTGATTGGTTCCTGTTTACCTTGATTTATTAAAAGGCGTAACAAAAATCATAGGTTTATTCGTGGGAGACGAATTTATCTATCTTGTAGACTTTTCTGTGTGAGACAGATTTGTTTATTAAAGTCTTCGACTTTGGGTCGTAGCAACTCTTGGTTGTGGGTGAGATCAGCAAGCAGAATCAAGTTCGCAGTATCCTATTGGGATCAGAGGCGTAGGAGAATAACTATACCTTGGATAAGTGTGAGATTGATTGGGTTTCAACTACAGTCCAGACCAAATTTAATTTGGAGTAGGCTAGTGTCTGTAGAGGCTTAATACAGTGTATGTTTAATCTGGACTAGGTCCCGGGGTTTTTCTGCATTTGCGGTTTCCTCGTTAACAAAATTTTAGTGTCTGTGTTATTTATTTTCCGTATTATATTTTTATATAATTGAAATAATACAGGTTGTGCATTGTTCAATCAATTAGAATATCCGACCTTATTGGTTGTTGATTTAAATTGATTGACACTTGGATATTGGTCTTTGGTACCATCCAAGTTATCTCTCTTTGATTAAGACTCGCGAATTGTATTTGCTTGAGTAAATCAAATTGATATATTGAGATAATAACTCCTTGAGTATTTTCCTATTGATTGAGTCTAACTGTCTAGTTGATTCTCTAGAAAACAACTCGGAGTTGTCCATACAGATTGCTAATCGAAATATTGGGTATGGTTCTTAGATCCCCGCTTTTTCAGTGTGAATGAATTTGAAGGAATTGAATCGAAAAAGAGAGTGAATTGAAAGTAAGAGTGAATTGTTAAAGAGAGTAAGTGTGAACTGAAACAAACATACAGATGAAATTTTCAAGATGAACTGAAAGTTGGGGTTTTTTAGAGGCGATGATAAATAATTGTCCAACTAGACAAAAGCTTATACTTATAAGTATGATGATGATCGAAACAAGAAGAGAGGAAAAGGAAAATACCCGCAATCTTGATTTGTTGTTCTTCTTCATACTTAGCGCGAAATTGAATAGAGCATGCTTGCATCACGTGACAGCAAACAGACTCGGGAGACTCAACCGAGTTTTTCATAAACCTTATGGTGAGGATATTTACTGGAAAACCCGGCCCGGTCACTCTAGTTTTCCCTAACAACATGTTCATTTCAAGGAATTAGCTTCCCCGGAATATAATTCCTATGGAATGCACCTAATTCCTTGAACCGAACGGTACAAATAATTTTTTTGTAATTAAGAATTTTGATTCCTAGGAATCCAATTCCCTCCAAAATAGTAGAATTACATTGCGTTGGTCCAATAGTGCAATGGAATTGGATTCTGGGGTAAAAACAAAGATAATTGAATTACCTCAACCGAACATGAATTTTTAGGATTTGAATTACTTGGACTCCAATTCCAGGAATTGGATTTCTCCATAATTGAATTCTTAGGTTTCCAATTCTCCCAACCGAACGGGCTATAAGTTTATTTCACAATTCAATTTCTTCGAAATATCTAGATCTGAATATGGGGGTGGGGAGGGGGGGTTTGGTAAGTGGAGAGAATTCAATGGTTTTATTTTTTTTTCTCTCTAAGGTTTTATCGGATTACGGGGGATTGGTGAGGATGAAATTGAAGCATTATGTGATTCTGAGGGGTTTTGAGTGAAATTGAAGAGATGGGTTCGATAATTGAATGAGATGATTATTGTTTTTAAACGAGAGATTGTTTGGGTGATTATTGAGTATTTTTTTAGTGCTTTCATATTTTTGTGAAGAGAAAAAGACAGAGATGGAGATCGAGATAGGAATGCTAAAAACAAAAATGGAATGAGGGGGTAGAACGGGATATATCCTGTTATAAATGACTAATTGGTCAAAGTCAAAGTGAAGAAAAAACATGATTTATAAAGGCCATCACTCGGGTCAGGGCACGGTCCAAAACAAAACATTCACAGATCGGGGGTGCAGGGATGCCAATTTGGTTCTTGAGTGCGCATAGTTCAATCAGGAAAGTGTTCACCTCTTCTTAGTGAGTTTCGTTTTCATATTCTTTTTGCTAAATTTATTTTTATTTTGAAAATAAAATGAATCCAATTACAACTCAAAATGACTATCAACTGGTAAAAGATTGGTCGGAAACCTAGTAACAAGCTGAGTTCCAACACCTTTTTGAATAACTACACCTAGCCTATGAAAAAGAAATTCTCCAACCCGAACATTAACATCATGGATAGCCATATAATTTCGCAAACGCTTCAGAAAGTCTATGGTACCATCACCCAAAAAATCCAGTGTCTCAAAACCAAAACTATGAAATGTACAATTCTCTAAATATTTAACATTCTTGCGATAACAACATTCTTAATGGTAAGACCCGAGTTAAAGGTACGAACTCCCCCAGGTAAAAGGAGAAACACCAGTCACATCCAAACACACATCTCTCCCACTGTCCCAATTATGCACAAGTATGTCAGCCGGTCTCAGAGCAGTGCCTTTATTGGCAAGAAGTCCCAAGTTAACCTCCTTCCTAGCCGATACACCTACACGATAACACATGTCCGTAAAAGTGTCTCGAACCAAATCATGACAAGCACCATCCACCTTGAAAAGAGTGATCCCTAATCTGAACCAGAGAATTGCACTAAACTTCCTAGCTCTAATATGTTGATTAAGCCCCACAATTGGAATCACCATCAGAAAATCCCAGGAATGTTTAGTCTGGTTGCAATGCCATAAAACAGAATCACGCTCCAATATAGAAAAACTGGTGCGTATGTTTTTCTTCAGAACATCAAAGTAAATATATGTCAAGGAGTTCATGGAATGGGTGGCAAAATTACTAGAGATTAGAGAGAAACGTCGACACACAGTGAGTTAGAGGAGTCCAAAGCTCGCTGAAGAGAAGGGCCACTACTACTGATACCAGCGTGCATCAAAATCATGGACTACAACTCAAGGCTAGGGTCTGTAAACAAGATGCAAGAAAATAATAATGTTTGGTATCATGTATAGTGTACACACCCATACCACCATGTTTGAAAGGCAAAGTACAAAGCCTTTACTGAAGGAGTCCGTAACCAGGGCCATCTCCAGTAATGATTTGTCTAAGGAATTAAAATAGGCGAGAGTCAAATAAGTCTTGATCTTCTTGTAAAAAATCAGGTCTAGTTTTTCTCAAGGAGAAATAAAGTCTTGAAACACTGGTGCAATTACGAAACAAAAGAAATTCATCTTGAAGGTCTTCTCACTTCTCAACAACATCAATGATATCCATAGTCTTGCACACTTTACTAACAACCAAATATTTATTGAATTGAGCATCAAGGATGACCGTCCCACCCAAAAGCTTCACACCCTTAGTTGGCCTACTAATATTCGGAGGGAAAACGCCTGGAACCAAAGCTCTAGAGTCTGGAGAGGGCCAAAATAGTTCCGTCTTGTCTATATTCAAATGCAATACCCTTTCAAGCCTGTATTATTAAATGATCTTCAAATCCTTAGCAACCATAAGAGTATCTCCAATCAGGCTACCATCATCCAAGTACCAGGCCTGCAGCTCAAGCTCATATTGTACGGTAATTTTTTTAACCAAGGGGGAGGGGCGAAGAGTAAGAGAAAATAGCAAAGGGCCCAAAGGATCACCTTGTTGAACACCCTGGGAAGAGGCAAGAACATGATACATGTAATATAAATGAGCAAAAAAAGCATAACATAATTCAACCCACCAAGAAATCGATGGGCACAAATTACGTACCTCAAAAAGCATGGATGATATGTCAATGAGGTTAAAGGAAATCGAGAAATATACCAATAACATTAAAGATCGTATGAGTCCCCTTTCTCCTCAATCATATGGTTAACTGATAGGAGCTTAAATTATATCATTTGAATATCAATTTCTTATGCTTTTCTTGTCTATTCTCTTATATTATTTGTATATTACGTTTTGTTTGTATTTTGTAGGTACTTTGGAGTCATGTGACGAAAAACAATGAAAATCAAAGCTTAATTCATGTGACATAGATATTACCGGAGTACCAACACTGTGAACACAAAGATAACTGGTATCGAGGCGTTCACAAACAATGTGCGCGGATGGAACAATATTGAATTATACAAACCGAGCCTTAGATGGGTAATGAGAATAAAGTGAATCATATACTCCGAGTCTCAAGACTCTTCCCTGTCTCATCACACTTATTCCTTTCCTAATGCTACATCGTGTGATGAATATTGAACCTATTGTAATAGATGCGAACGTTAGGCGCATATGAGTGCTGATTGTGAGCGGATACTTGTCATGACTGAATGTAAATGAGATGATTAATTACGTGGTTCAGCTCTAAGGCCTACATCCACAGATGGAGTGTTTCACTATATGTAAAATGTGTTACAAGAATAGCCGAAGGGATTTGAGATCTAAACAGGTATGCGTAGCGGATGGGGGCATTACCTACTCTCCATATTTCTCTATCTCTTCTTTCCTTTGTCTTGGATTCTCCTCCCCCTTCTCATGGGGGGGGGTATTTATAGAGTTTTCCCGTTGTGTTCTGTGCCGAATACACAGATATACTTGCGTTCTATGGTTATTCCGCGTAGTATTCTTGAATGCGCAAGGAATTCCGTGGTCTCTCCAAAGAATGGTTGACGAGTGTATTACTGAAGAGCAATAAATACGGGTGGTTGGAATATTTGTGGCCGCCAGACAGCTGCTCTATGCCCCTGTCTTATCTTCGTCAGATTAAGCATTCCTAACCGTAGATCTTGGATCTTCTTAGGGATGGGTTAAAGTGATGCTCGGGTTATCTTTTAGTACTCCGCAGGGTCATCATGCTCCCGTGATCCTCGATCCTTATCCGTTGGATATGATGGGCTTCTAAGTTATCTGCCTGCGGCTCTCCCCGCGTCTGTCCTCCACGTGTGGCTTTGCTGACACATGTTGGAAGATGAAATATGTATATACAATTTGCCCCTTTTCCTCCTACTGGGTGGTTAACTGAAATGGGAAGAAAAAAACGTTTTACTCTTTTCATCTTTCCTAATTTTTAGGGCACTCCCCCACTATTTGTATTAACTTCATGCAATAACTTCTAATAACTTCTCCTTGGGTAGTGGGGCCATTTTGTTTCTTCTAGGCAGCTATAAATATGAGAGAAGATGTAAAAAATTATCTACTCATAAATTCTCTATTTATAGAGAATGTGAAAATTCTCTAATCATAAACTTTATTCTCCTGAACAAAATATTATTTGTTTTTGTTTCTTTGACATTAATTTACTTCTGCTGCTGTTGTCGCTGTTTGTGTTCGGTCTTCGTTGTTTCTCCTACAATTGCAACTGTTTGTAGGTGCTGCTGCTATGATTGCTGGTTGGTGCTGTTGCTGTTATTGCTGTTCTTCTTGTTTGTTCTTTGAAGGTGAGTGGTTCTGTTGTGCTTAAGTTCTTGTTCTGTCATTTTTGTGATTTTTATGATGAAGAACACCTTTGTAGTCGTATGAACTCTTGATATGTATTTGTGTGTGTTGCCCATTTTTTTTATCCGAAACCGTAAAAATGATTCATGTTATCTTTCTTTCTAAGTTTCGGACCATGGGTCTTGGTTTGATCGTTGTTTGATTGAAATTTATATGTACTGGGTGAAATTAGGTTTTTGTGAAGAACTTTTTATGAACTGGGTAAAAATAGAATTTTTGATCTTTATTTTTCATCCGCGTAAGTCAAAACTTGTTTTTGTGTTGCGCAGATATAACAGACCGGCCGCGGGCTCCTTATCAAACTCCTCCGCCTAGCCCGCATAGATCTCCTCCCCGTAGAGATCGATCTGATGTTTCTCCGTCAAAGGGAGGCGCCTCCAGATCTTCCCCTGGTGATTCTCGGGTTCAAAATGTGCAATCTTCTTCCGGCCACAGGTATTCTTCTGTCAAACCCGGTGAGTCACAGCAGGGAGGTACACAGAAGGGTTCGACGCAGAAGGATGTTCGTCCCAAAAGTACACCTGGTTCACGGTACGCAGCTCCTCACCCCTCTTCTACTATTCGTGAAGATCCGAAGAAATCTCGTGAAGATTTAAAGAGGTCACGCGAAGATCCAAAGAAACCGCGTGGGGATCCAAAGAAGCCGCGGTCCTCACCTGAAGGTGAGGTATTGAATGTTCCACCTTTAAGTGTAATGCCACCTCCCTCCTTGTCTCAGTCCGGTTCTCTTCCTTCTTCACCACCTCACCCAAAAGTGATGGCATCGAAAGTGGTCGTTTCTAGGGCGGATGCGGCCCGGGATGATAAGAGGAGGACTTTAGCGCAAAGTCCTTCTAAGGATTCCGCTCCTAAATCCATGGACGAAGAAGATATTTGTCAAGAAATACGCAGTGTCTCTGTTGGGGAGAAGAGGGTGACGTTTAAGCATCTTGATTTGGAAGTGTTTAAGCAGAAGCATGGTCTTCAGTTTTTCGAGGTTCGTTTCTACGCCGCAGATGAAGATCTTACTTATGATATGATATCAAAGTATCCATTTAACGAAATGCATTTGCTGACTATCGTGGGGGACTTCGAGGCAGGTCTTATGCTGCCTTTGTACAAGTATGGGGATTTCTTCTATTATGATGTGCTAGCTCGTAAAGAGGGTTCTTCAAAGAATACCCACCGTCGCTCAGTTTCTTAGCTTCATGGGAACTATCTTCGCGCGTTGAGGGAGTGTTATTTCCGTATCAAGAGAGAGACAATGATGACTTGTTATGTTCCGAACCCTGATGAGAGGGAGTGGTATAATCCTATGAATTTCAACAAGTCCTTTGGGGATTATGTTAATAGTCGGAACCTTAAGCCATGGAGTGTGAGTCTTCGGAATATTGCTGCTAAAGAAGGTGAGGTTCGTCTTCTTAGTGAGGTTAGCGGTGCAAAAAAGATGACGTATGTTCCTGGTACGGAGAATGTGAGGAATAAACTGAGGTTTCCTTCACGTGAGCGTATCAAACAGGATCATTACTACGAATGACATGCCACTGTTGTCGAGATTATTGGCCCCTGGGCTTGGGGGTGGGTTCCTGGCCCGCAGGGATGGCGTCCAACTGTTGATAGAAAGGTGCGTGAAGCCCCCCTGCTCGTTATGGTGATTTCCTCCCTTGGACCCTAAATTTTGATGGTATGAACTTCAACTATGCCTGCGACGTTGCTGATAGAGATAATGAAGAGAGTTCTGATACCGACCTTCAGACGCGGAATACCGCGGCTCTTAAGGTATGGTGTTATTTTTATGGATATATATATATATATATTATATATATAGGAATCCGACTTGTGCGTTTCTTTCCTTTTCCAGTCGAAGAAGAAGAAGATTAATTAACCCCAAGCGATCTTCAACTGCTATGCAAGAAGAAGCGGAGGTCCACGAAGAAGTGAACAGTCCTGTGACTGAGCTCGAGGAGGACGAGGATAAGTCTGACCATGATGAGCGTATTGGTACTTCCCCTTCGTTTCATGATTATGAATTTGCTGAGGGAAGTGTTCATACTGATGATAGTGACGGTGGTGACGCTAATCTTCCTGGTGGTAATAAAGTTAAACCCGCAGGTGGATGTGATGATGGTGGTGAGAAAGTTACTCAGGATGTAGGTGATGAAGTTATTCCCACTGGTGGAAGCGGCGTCGGTGGTGCAAACCTTGGATCAGGTAGTCGTGGAGTTGGTGGTGATGCTATGTTCCAAGAATTTTCCTTCGGAAGGATCTATTCCGCGGGAGATGGATTTGATGCGAGTGCTACCCTCGGTTTCGATGATGATTTCAACTTGCTTTCCCCAAATGATACTTGGGATGTGCTTGGTGGCGATGGTCAAGAGGGTGATAAGGGGAAGAAAGTTGTGGATGCTTGTGATGTTCCAGGGGGGAGCGTAACTAAGGATCATTCGCAGATTGGTGTGGAAACGACCCAAAGAACCGCGGACGCTGGTGGCGATTCGATTGAACCTTCTGAAGAGGACTTCCCCGAGTCATTGATGTCCGAAGGTGATGATGCCGTCTTAGCTTGGCTCAAAAAGAAGAATCTGATGTTTCTTCCCAATCCTGCCCCTGTGGTTGAGGGTGAGAAGAACTCCGACGCTTATACTCGTAAGATGATGCAGTTATCACCCGAGGATCAAGTTGCGAGTGCGTGGGACAGGAATTTACGTGCCTTGGATGCTAATCTTGTGATTCATGCTCCTTCTTCTATTGCTGATATGATGGTTATTGCCGATGGGTACCATTATGGGTATCCCCAGCAGCGAATGCTAGAGGTGGACTTTGTTACTCTTTTCTTTTTGATGAAATGCTAATGCTTGCTATTTCTTTTGGCTGAGATTCTTTATTTTGTAGATGATGAGAAGTGAGTACTGTAATAGTACCTTGTACCAGTTTTTCAAGGCTAAGACCCTTAAGTTGGAGGGTAAGCTGCGTCATAGAGACGAAGAACTTACCTCTGCTGAAGGTACTATTGCTGATAGAGATAGGGAGATAGCTAAGTTGAAGAAACTTCTCCGGGGTAAGGAACATCAAGGCAAAGAGGAAGAGAGGCTTCGTACTGAGCTGTCCATGGCGCGCAGCGAATTGGAGGATGCTCGCAAGAACTCTTCTAGATTTACAGGTTCACACTACCCCCCCTTCTCCCCACTCCTCTCTTCAGTGAACGGAGTGCCGGAGATTATATGGCTTCGTAATGAGAGGGAACGCCAAAAAGGCCGTATCGCTGAGTTGGTAGAGCAAATAAAAAGCGAATCCGAAAAATGGGACGCCAAGGCTGAGGTTTGGCGCTTGAGGCATGTTCAAATAGTTGATATGCAGAACAAGTACAACTCGGATCGTAAGTTGTTAAATGACACGCTGACATGGAAGCGTGACAATATCTATGAAACCCGTGGTCAGATCTCCTCTTTAGAGGCTAAGATAAATATCCTGGAGGATGAACTGCGGCAGGCCCGCTCTTTCGATGATTCTGTGGTTAGAACTTGTATGCAGCGCCTCGGTCGAGAGAGTGATGATGCTAGAGCGGAGGCAGGGGCTCTTAGCAAGGCGCTGTATGCGTCCACAGATGATGTGGCTCGTCAAGATGAGGCTGAGAGAAATTTAGAGGTGACTATATATCGTATTAACAAAGGCTTGGCGGAGTTGACCCGTGAGGTCAACCATCTTCGTCATTTGGATTCTATGAAGCAGGTAGACTTAGATGCTAGTGAGTTTCCTCTTTTGACTATTCAGGAGGATTATGGGAAGTTATCCAATGAATATGATTTACTTGGCGAAGCCCGCGATGCCGTGGTTAATGAATATGAAATAGACGCTGCTAGATTCGAAGGTATATTGTTACATCGTCGAGTGTGATTTGGCTATTTTTTCTGTATTAACCTCTTTTCCTTATTTTCCAGAGCTCTAGGGACATCTTCGCGCTGCAAATGAAAAACCTGAAAAGGCTGAATCTACCATAGTGCGCCAAGAAGGCGATATTAATTATCAGAAAGGCTTAGCTACCTCACGGGACGAGGCTTCCAAGGCCGCTTCGCAGGAACTGATTAGTCTTACTGCTTTGTTGTCAAAGGCTGAGATGATGAACTCTGCGCTTACTTACAAAGCGCGTTTCCAACTGGCAGAGGAGACTAATAAGATGTTGGATAGTATTGAGAATTCACTCAAGGCAGAGCATGGGATTATTAAGAATTATCCTCGTCGCCCCAAACCGCAGCCTCCCGCGTCTAGTTCTTCGGGACCTTCCTCAGGTGGGAGCGTACCTTCTTTGCATAAGGGAAATCCTGATGGTGGAGTGTAAAAGTAAAAATTTGTAGGACGCTGATCTTTCTTGATAATAGGACTCCATTGGATTGTCTGTTTTCTTGCTTTTTGTTCTTCGTTGCTAGACCTGTAATCAACTTTTCATGAATAGATCATCGTTTTATTTTTGCACTTTTTTGTTGTTGTGAAGTTTAGTTTTGAGTATCATCGTAGTTAATTCTTTGGAATATAACCGAATGTACTTATTGCTGAAGTGTTTGAGATGAGAACCCGAAGATATATGTACCTTCGTGAACGTCTTGAGACCTGTCACCCCGCCGGTTAATCCTGGTCCAGAGGATTCCCGAGCGGTGGGGGTCTAGGCAGCGTTATGAGGCATGAAATGTCTCATGCCGATTACATTAATTTTGTGGGCCCGCTGTCATAAAATAGATTGGGTATCTCTTTCTGCTGGATGCCTTCCCCATGGTCTTACACTCATAGACACTTACTGGGAGTCCTGAGATATTGTATGTGACTAGTTTCCCCAATAATGTAAAAATTAACACAAGCATTTACGTGGTTCGACAGCGGTGTGTCTACGTCCACGGGTAAAAGATGGTTTAAAGTATTTATCCCGTTTGTAATGTTACATTTTAGAGGACTTCATGCTGTAGAATCTTCTTGCTAATAAATAACAAACCTTTGATAATATGAGGTCTTGATGCAGATATATTGTCTTTGTATTTGCAGCTTTGATAGGTTATATTTACGCTTGTGCGCTTGGCTCTGGGTTTAATCTATTGATAGGTTTGATTGAAAGTTTGTGCAAAAGGTTTGATTGATTGATAGGTTTTGAGGTCTGCTACTCCTCTCCAGAGATAAAAACATGTTGACTATGAATGTCGTTTTTCTTCTCCTAGTGCCCTTCACGCAGATGCATGTCTGCGTTGCTTCCTATGGATAGCACGGCTTGAGGTATTTTGTGTTCCATGGATGTCTGAGGATTTCCCCTTTAAGGTTGCGCAGGTAATAAGATCCATTTCCTGTAATATCGTGTATGACGAAGGGTCCTCCCCATGTTGGTGCTAATTTCCCCCACTTCTTTTCTCGTTGGTATTGGGGAATGGTTCTCAGCACGTACTGTCCTTCTATGAAACTCCTAAGCTTGACCCTTTTAATATACTCTCTTGCTAACTTCTGCTGGTAGTTCTCTATTTTTTGTAATGTTGCTTCCCTTCGTTCCTCTAAATCATCCAACCTTTCTAGCATCATGTCTGCTGTGAGGTTCTTCTCCCATGCTTCAGTCTTCGTTATTGGCATGAGGAATTATGTCGGGATGATAGCTTCAGCTCCATAGGTGAGCAAGAATGGAGATTCTCCCGTGGATGATCTTCGGGTTGTAGTATAGGCCCACAAAACGTTGTGTAATTGCTCGCACCATATTTTTTTGTGTTCGTCTAGTTATTTCTTGAGGATGAGAGCGAGTGTTTTGTTTGTGGACTCCGCCTGACCATTGCTTTGAATGTAAATTGGTGTTGACTTGTTCTTTCAAATTTTGAAAGTGTCGAAGAGTAAGTCGATGTTTTTCCCTTGAAATTGCGCGCCATTGTCGAAAACAATTTCCGCCTGTATGCCAAACCTGCAAATGATGTTTGAAAGATAAACGTGAAGACATCTGCGTCTCTGATTCTGGCGAGAGCCTTGGCTTCTACCCATTTGATAAAGTAGTCCATGGCCACTATCAAAAATCTTCTTTTTCCCGATCCTTCGATTAAGGGACCTACGATGTCTATGCCCCATTTTCCGAATGGCCAAGGACTATCTACCGGGTTCAATGTTGCTACTAGTGCATGGATTCTTTTGGAGAATCATTGACACTCTTCGCATCTGCGTGCCATCCTTGCTGCGTCTTGTACCATTATGGTCCAGTAATACCCCTGGGTTTTTGATTTATCTTCCAAAGACCTCATTCCTCCGTGGTTGCCTGTGTCTCCACGGTGAATATGTTTCAAGACTAGGTGGTCTTCAGCTCTTGATAGGCAGCGGAGCAGTGGCCCGAGAAAGGACTTTTTGTACAAAATTTCACCTATTAGGCTGTATCTTCCTTCCTTTGACTGTACTTTTCTAGCTTGCTTTACGTCCAAAGGTAATGTCTCTTCTTCTAAGAAAAGGTGAATCTCAGACCTCCAATCTTCTTCTTTGCTGTGATCGTCGTCTTCGTTTGCTCTTGTCATGATGTCATCTTCTTGGAAGTCATCCGCGATGAGTTCTCCTACGTCATCCGCCATTTCCTCTTCTATTTGGCCCTTCTGTTGCGCCGCGCAGAACTCCTGGAGATTGATTGAAGGTTCGTATATTCTTTTTACTTTGATTGCCTTAATATCTTCGCTTCTGAGCATCAAAAATATATAAGCGAGGTAATCTGTGTTTCTTAGCTCTTTTCTAGCCAGATGACGAAATATGATGTTCGGAATTTGGGATGCCAGTGTTTGTACCAGCTCCATGTATGCCGCCAATGTTTTGTCATAGACATCATATTTCATTCCTATTTGCCGGATGACTAGATGTGAGTCGCTTTTTAATCGTACATCAATTATTCCCATTTCAATTATCAACTGAAGAGCATGGACTACCGCTTCGTATTCGACTATATTGTTTGTATGGCCCTTGAATTATAGCCTAAAAGCATGTATGATCCTGTCTCCTGTGGGAGTGGTGATTACGATGCCTATCCCTGCGCCTTCTTTGTTCTTTGATCCATCTACGAATACTTCTCATTGTATTTGGTTTACGGGTTCCAATATATCGGTCAGATCTTTTCCTGAGTCAATTTCTGGTAACTATGCTGCTTTGCGCCCTTCTATCATGATCTCTTCATTATTGTCCAAGGGAAAATCTTCCAAGAAATCCGCCAGGACTTGTGATTTATAAGATTGTTGATGCTCGTGGATGATGTTGAATTGATCGAGGTGAGTGTTCTACTTGGCGATCCGTCCTACTTTTCCCGCAGCTTTGAGGACAGCTTCTAGCGGAGCCTTGCATGGAACGCGGACATTATGTGTCAAAAAGTAGGTCCTGAGCTTCAGGGTTTCCCACACAATTTCTAGGATGTGTAGCTCGATCTTCGTGTAATTATTTTCTATTGTGTTAAGAGTTTTGTTGATGTAATAGATGGGCTGCTCTACATTAGTGGTAGTTCTGACTAGTACCACACTCACTGCGTCCTCAGTTGCGGAAATGTATAACGCTAAGACCTCCTCAGGGTAAGGTTTTTGAAATATCGGGATCTCAGCCAGGTAAGATTTGATACTTTGAAAAGCTTCTTCACATTCCGCGGTCCACTCGAATTTGTTCCCTTTTTTGAGGATGTTAAAGAAGTGTTTGCATCTATCTGAAGATCTGGATATGAATCTCCCCAGTGCATCTAGTGAGCCATTGAGTTTCTGAACCTCTTTCAAGTTCTTTGGTGAAGGCATCCTTACAATGGCTTCGACTTTGGCGGGATCCACTTCTATGCCCCTCTTTGTCACTAAATATCCGAGGAACTTTCCTGAGGTTACACCAAAAGTGCACTTTTCCAGGTTTACTTTCATGTGTGTTTTCTCATTTCTCGGAAGATATTCCGTAGATCTTGATGATGATCTTTGTGCAGCTTGCTTTTGACGAGCATATCATCTACGTAAACTTCTAATATGTTTCCAATCCATTATTTGAAAATTACATCCACCATCCTTTGGTATGTAGCCCCAGCGTTTCGTAGTCCGAAGGGCATCCTCACATAGCAATAAAGCCCGTGCGGTGTGTAAAATGATGTGTGCTGCTGATCTTCCTCTGCTAAGAACAATTGAGTGTACCCGGAGTGCCCATCCATGAATGACATTTCTTCGTATCCTTCGACTGCTTCTACCAGTTGGTCGATGCTGGGTAATGGATAGCTATCTTTCGGGCATGCCTTTTTGAGGTTATTGAAGTCAATACATATTCTCACGCCGCCGCTTTTCTTTGGTACGATGACCATGTTGGATATCCAAGTAGGGTATTTGACCTCCTTGATGAACCTAGCGTCTAGTAGT
Source organism: Papaver bracteatum (assembly GCA_023529315.1). Classification (NCBI taxonomy): domain Eukaryota; kingdom Viridiplantae; phylum Streptophyta; class Magnoliopsida; order Ranunculales; family Papaveraceae; genus Papaver; species Papaver bracteatum. The sequence continues at coordinate 365,081 of JAJJWX010003682.1, forward strand.
TTGCGCAGTTCCATCTCTACTTCCCTTTGGTAATCCGGCGCCACTTTCCGCACCTTCTGTCTGAAGGGGGGGGGGGGGGGGTTCCGGGATTTATTCGGAGTTCGTGATGAACTAACTTTGGGTCAATACCCGACATGTCCCCCAACCTCCAAGTGAAGATACCAGAGTATTCCTCGATAAGTTGGATCAACGCAGCTTCCCGTTGTTCATCCATTAGTGTGCCTATCTTGACCATTCTTGGGTTATCTTTGGTACTTATGTTGATCTCTTTCACTGTCTCCACAGGTGTGAATGTGGGATTTATTTCCCCGAGGAGAGGAACATTCTTTAATTGCTATTTGGCAGGCTCCTCAATCTCTTTTCCCGCGGAGGTGCTTGCTCCTGCGTTGCCCACAGTGCTTGTGTTTAGAAGACTTTTTCCAGAGATTTCTGCCAAGTATTTATCTATGGCTTTTTCTTTGGCAATCTCCTTGTTCTTGGCTCTCCTGGATTGGCATAATGCTTCCTGCTCATTGTTGATTTGATTTTGCAAGTTTTGGCATTCTTGTGCAGATACTTAGTCTCATCTTATCTCCATGACTCCAAAGGGCGTTGGGAACCTGAGGTATTGATGATAAGTGGAGGCCACTCCTTTGAGCTTATGGATCAATCTTCTTCCGATGATTGCATTTTAGGGTGAGGGCGCGTCCACCACACTGAACCAAGCATTCATCTTCATAGGCCCCGCGTCCACTTGAAAGACAATATCCCCTAAAGGCTTCGTCGCGGCACCGTTAAAACCGTAGATGGTGTAGTATGATGACAACAATTGCTCGTCATTGATCCCCATTCGTTTGAACGTATCATGAAATAGCACATTGACGGAACTTCTATGAGAATCTTCTTGACATTGCACCCTGCTATTAGTAGCGTGATAACTAGAGGGTCACTGTGATCTTCCATGTCTTCTTCTATGTCGTTAGACTCGAAGGTCATGGGGGCATCCATCCATATTTCATGCTCGCTTACTTCTTTCCCATCAATCTTATAAAGCTCGCAGTAATCTTCGAACTTCTTTCTAAACCTCTTCCCAATATGTGCGGTTAGTGATGGTTCTTGGGCTTCAGAGCACGAGATGGTGTGAAGGGTATGGTTTCCTTCCGGTAGTTAAACTTTTTTTCCCCCTTTTTCCCTATCCTCGTTATCAGACCCTTTCATGTATTGTTTCAGGTCTCCTGCGTCAATTAATTTTTGAATCATTATTTTGAGGTTTTTGCATTTCTCTGTTTGGTGGCCATTGAAGCAATGGTACTCGCAGTATTCTTTAGAATTTTCTCTTTTTGGATTCTGTTTTCCCTTGGACCATGGCCATTCGAGGCCTTCCCTGTCCTTGATTTCTCGCAGGATGCGCGAATAACTGGCATTCATCCTGGTGTATACTTGGTCTTCAAATTTTCGATCATCCTTCCGTCTGTCATCTTTTATTTCTCTCTTTTCTTCATGGGTATGCGTCTCTGGAGCCCCTCTTTTGGATCCTCTGGCTTGATCTGTGGATTTGGTGCATTAATTACGCTGGGTATGGGCTCTGGGATTCTCACGATGGATCTCTTATAGCCTTGCATGTTTTTCTATGAGTATCCGAAGATCTCCCTCAGCAGTTGGAGTGACTCCATGGATTTCTACAAATAAAGGGCTCATCCTATCCATTCCTCATTTATAGAAGTTGATGCTAACTACGGGGTCTACGTTCCCAATAGCTTGGAAAATCTTATGACATCTATCTGTGTACTCCTTGCTGGTTTCCTTGTACTTTATTTCTAATGCGAATAGTTTGTCCATGCTGGTGTTCACAACCTTGTTGTACATGTATGTTGCTAGGAATTTTTCTGTAAGCTGCTCATATGAATTGATAGAATTCGGTGGTAGATTATCAAACCAGGACAGCGTGGACCCCTTAAAGCTTGATGGAAAATATCTGTACAATATCGAGTCTTCGTTATCCCAACGAGCCATGATTCGGTTGTAATAGCGAAGATGGGAGGCGGGATCGGTTGATCCGTCGTAGCAGTCGAATGATGGGACCGAGCACTTCTGTGGGATTGAATCTTTAGCAAGGTGTTGCGCCAGGGGGGTGGTGCTCGCCTCCTTTATAACTTGCTCTAATCTTCCGCCTCCCTACCTAGTTTTGAGCTCTTTGATTTCTACCATCATCTCAGCGCGCAACCTCTCCATTGCTACTTGATGCTCCTCATGGATGGCATAAGGTGTTGGTACGAGAGTTATGCCGTCGTATTAGTCTGAGTTCTCAGTGTGGTAATCAGGTTCAGACCTCTGGCTGCTCGTTGCCCATGTCCGACCCCGAGGGCCGGGCCCTTTGGAAGCTATTGTCCTTCTGTCTTGATTAAGGGGTGGTTCCTTGGAATTGGCCTCGTCACGCTGGTCTTCTACCTCCGTGCTATGCATAATCCTCTCATTGAGAAGTTGGTTTTCTTGTGCCAGGATTGCTACTGCATCTGCGTATGTATTTTGGTTTCTCCTTAGTTCTGCAAGCTCAGCCATCATCTGGGTGGAACGGTTCGATCCTTGGTTTAGTGTTCCAGCTAGCATTTTCCCTTCCGTAGCCATAGTATGCTCATCAATGATTTGGATTACAGGCTCTGTTATGTGCAACCGTGTGTCGGGAGTATCTGCGATATGTCTCGTAGATTGATCTGCTATTTGAAGTAGTGGGTTAACATTTAGGGCTATAGTATGCTCGTCGGTAGGCGGCATCCCGAGTGGAGGTTGCTGTCCGCCAGATTCCGATACTACTTCATGCGGTTCCCGTGGTCGTGCGATGGTGGTTGGCTTGGGATTGGTAACCTTGGATCCGCCAGCCTTGAGTATTTCAGCCTTGGCAGCCGCGACTTTTAGTGCATTTGCTGCGATGACGCTGGCTTCGAAGGGCACGGTACTCTCTGCGATGACACTTGCTTCGAAGGGCACCGTCTTTAGTCTTTCGCCTGTCTGTTTGCTTCTGGTCATAACTGGGGTTTCCCTTGGTGTATCCTTTGATGAGGTTTTACTCTTTCCAATATCTTTGCTCTTTTCCATGGTTAATATTTTCCTACATAAAGAAAAGGAAATTCACGAAGAAGGAGAAACCCGCGTGCTGCTTATTAGTACTTCTGGTCTTTGAAAGAAAAACATGACCTATAAATAGTGCATAGAGAACGCAGATCTGTTGAGATAAACACAAACTTACTAACAGGTCTGTCAATAGTTTTGCTTTTGAAGTATGTGAAAACTTAGTGATACGTAAAAACCGCAGATCTATAGAAATAAGCATAGATCTACCAATAAGTTTTGCTTTTGAAGTACGTGAAAACTTAGTAATACGTAAAAAACGCAGATCTATAGAAATAAGCATAGATCTACCAATAAGTTTTTCTTTTGAAGTAGTGAAAACTTAGTAATACGTAAAAAATGCAGATCTATAGAAATAAGCATAGATCTACCAATAAGTTTTGCTTTTGAAGTACGTGAAAACTTAGTAATACGTAAAAAACGCAGATCTATATAAATAAGCATAGATCTACCAATAAGTTTTAAGAATGAATTAAAGTGATGTTTCATGCCTCGTTATTTACAGAGAACGAAGCTCGGAACGCTCAACAGATCAGAGGAGAAGATAAATCTTTTACCGGGACTAAGTCCCTGTTTCTAGCGCTAGATTGTGAACACAAAGATAACTGGTATCGAGGCGTTCACAAACAATGTGCGCGGATGGAACAATATTAAATTATACAAACCACGCCTTAGATGGGTAATGAGAATAAAGTGAATCATAGACTCCGAGTCTCAAGACTCTTCCCTGTCTCATCACACTTATTCCTTGCCTAATGCTACATCGTGTGATGAATATTGAACCTATTTTAATAGATGCGAACATTAGGCATATATGAGTGCTGATTGTGAGCGGATACTTGTCATGACTGAATGTAAATGAGATGATTAATTACGTGGTTCATCTCTAAGGCCTACATCCACAGATGGAGTGTTTCACTATATGTAAAATGTGTTACAAGAATAGCCGAAGGGATTTGAGATCTAAACAGGTCTGCGTAGCAGCTGGGGGCATTACCTATTTCTCTCTCTCTTCTTTCCTTTGTCTTGGATTCTCCTACCCCTTCTCATGGTGGGGGGGAGTATTTATAGAGGTTTCCCATGGGGTCCATTCTAAGGCCCGTTGGGACCTTATCTTCTTGTGTTTTGTGCTGACTACGCAGATATCCTTGATTTCTATGGTTATTCCACATAGTCTTCTTGAACGCGCAAGGAATTTCGCGGTCTCTCCATAGAATGGTTGACGCGTGTATTACTGAAGAGCAATAATTACGGGTGGTTGGAATATTTGTAGCCGCCAGACAGCTGCTCTCTGCCCCTGTCTTATCTTCGTCAGATTAAGCATTCCTACCCGTAGATCTTGGATCTTCTTAGGGATGGGGTAAAGTGATGCTCGTGTTGTCTTTTAGTACTCCGCAGGGTCATCATGCTCCCGTGCTCCTCGATCCTTGTCCGTTGGATATGATGGGCTTCTGAGTTATCCGCCCGCGGCTCACCCCGCGTCTGTCCTCCACGTGTGGCTTTGCTGACACGTGTTGGAAGATGAAATATGTATATACAAACACCATTGTCTCAAGGCCGCCAGTGAAATGCAATTGCACTTTACTAAAGAACGACCTAGTTCTGCTAAGGGACACCAAAATCATCTTTTATAACCTAAAACTATGTCAAGACCTGGAGAAACCAATTTCTCCCCATTTTTTCCTCGCGAAAGACAACTGCACCAGTCTCAACCGCCCGCTATCCATGTTCCGTTTTCCAAGGGTTTAGAGTGATTTCGAGGTCAAGAAAGGAACTGCATTTGGTTCTGTACAAGTTTCATAGTTGGGTTCTTCTCTAGCATAACTTCTGATGCCGATAAAACAAGAAGTGATAAACTTTGTTCTGTCATGGATTCCCGGGTAAATGGATGAGATTTGGACATGGATTTCGAACCTGAGACATGGGTATGTGCTAGAATGAAGTCGACATTCCAGGGGAAGGAGTTTTATACGAGTCTGTTTGAATTCATTTTGCTGCCAAAACATATGAAGAAGTGTTGCTGTTGCCAATGCTCTTTATGGTTGAATAGGTGCGATTAATGGATGTTTCCGAGTTTGAACGAATGTATGAACTCGTGTTTGCAGGGAAGGAGAGCCAATGAGGAAGAAAATGAGTACAATGGAGTTCTGTCCGTTACCAGATTGGCAGTGGCTTACAACGTGTTTGTCAAAAATCCTCAACGACCAGTTTTGCTGTACAAGTGCCATCACCAGGCTAATCATGGCGTCTGGTTCAGGGGAGTTAGGTCATTACAGAGAACAAAGAATGAAGGAAGATGGAGCTGCGAGCATGTATGAACTTGGGTCAGTTTGGTGCAGCCAAGACAGCCAACACAGGGGTTCCGTTACATGTTGTTGCCATGGTTCAATGGTCGTGTTTTGAGAAGTTGGGACTCAATCTGGAAGGTTTGGTTGATATGAGCTGTATTCTGAGCTAGTTAGCCATGGTTCATGGAAGATGATTTGGCTAGATTGGTGGGGGACTCTGCAGTTAGTTGCCGTAAGCTTATGGGCTATGTATGAAGGGTGCATAACAGGTCTGAATTGCATTGGTGTTAACATGAGAAAGGGGTATGAGATCTGGTGCAAGTGAAGATGAATTTTGTTATGTGGAGGTAGTAGCTCAAGAAGAAATGTTTGTCAAGGGTTGGATGGTATGTGATGCAGTGGTGGTGTTGTGTTTGCTGCCAGGGATTTAGTGGATGTTGTTGAGGTGATTGAGCTGAGAGAAATGGTACTGGAATGAGGCTGTGTTGCTGCTAAGAAAATAAACCCAGTCCTGTAGTTTTGCTTGTATTAATCAGAGTTGGTTGTGCAGCTGTAATGGGTACATAATGGAGCTTGCTGTTTGATGGCTGGAATTGGTTGCGAAGGGATGAATGGGTTGCAGAGAAGCACAAAGAAATTGCAGCTTGAGTTAGATGGTGTCTTGTTGCAATTGCAATTGCAGGTGCTGTGTGTGTTTGTGCACATATGTGCAGTCAACAAAGAAGCTGGAGACATTGCAAAAGCTGTGTTGCAGCTGAGAGTTCAATGCAGTTGGAAATGCAACTGAGCTGGTGATGGCAGTTTCGGTTGGTGTGAGACTGAGCTGAATTGGAGATGCAGTGGTGATCCATAGAAGAGTCAGATGTTGGTGCTGCTGTTGATTGAAGTTCTGTTGTTGAGTTATGAGGCATACAATGGGATGGTGATGCAATGGTAGGATGGTGTAATGAGCAGATGGGTGTTGAGCTGAAGTGAACTGATGGTGGAATGTGTAAATGGGTTTGCTGAGAAGAAAATGGTGGATTGAAACTGTGGTTGAAGTGATTGTACTGAATGGAGTTGGTTTAATAAGTGGTTGAAGTGGTGGTAGGCTGGTAGCAATTGGTGACTGATAGATGCATGTTAGGGTTTTCTCTGGGGGTTCTACTTTGTCAGGTGGTGATAATTGTTGTCGAGACTGAGTGGTGAATTGAATTACAGGTGAATGGCTAGGTCAATGGGCATGTTGCAGCTGTAATTTTGTAGTTTTCAAGTCAGATGGCAGGAGTAAGTTGGAGGTGCTGATGCCGTTCAAGTTTGCAGATGGAGTTTGGTATGAATTTGTGTGGCGGTACTGAGAAAGTATTCGAGTGAAGAATCTGTAGGTGGTTGCTGTTGTTCAGTGCATTGCAAGGAATTGATGTTGCTGTGAAGCTAGAAATTATGGGATTGATGTGCAATTGACATATGGAAGGCAGTGGTGGTATTGGTTTTGGTTTGAGAAGATGCGGGCATGGATTGCAGCTGGAGTTATAGACTTGAACTGGAACATGAGTGAGCTTGAAGTAGTGAGGAAATGGCTTGACAGAGAATGAAGGTGTATGCAATGGGTTGCCCAAATTAGTTTCCAGTTCTGCAGAAACAGTGGGGAAAGTGAGCGAGAATGGCAAGCCGATGGTACTAGTTCCGGTTGCCGGATTTTGGAAGTTAAATTGGGGATCTTAAAGTTTCAATGAATCATAAAGGTAGAGTGTATTGGATGTGAGAGTAGACGGCGGGAATATGAGTTTGAAGTCGCGCTTTTGGGCATGTTTCCACAAGAACAAAGAAATTGGATTTAGATGGTTTCTGCGAATGAATGAACTGTAGAGAAGAAGATTTAAGTTGCTGGAAGCATATATTTGTCCTATGACAGTTTACGATAACTCAGGTGATTGGGAACATTTTCAGATGACTCGATTCCATCCACGGTGACCGGATTCCGGAGACGACGTCAGCAATCCGTCGACCCAGTTTTGGACCCAGATCAGAAGAGATGTTTTCACACATGGGCTTGGTGGACCACTTGGAGATGGACTTTTGAGAAGAATGAGGCGTGACCTAATTGAGAAAGAGTATCCTTTATGAACATGGAGAAACATATAAAACAAGGATTAATTGGGGGCCTCACGAAATTTATACCCACACCAAAAATTATAGGGGGGCTTCCCAAATGAGGTTGAAAGTAGCATTCTACCCTTCCCCTAAAATTTTATCACTAAAAAATTCTCACAAATTCATCGTCGTAAGTGAATTAAAACCCCCTAATCTAAGTTGGGTTTGCGTTTTAATTTGATTTGTTGATTGAAAAATTAAGTTTTCAACTGCAAAATTGCAGTTACAGTTCCAGGGTCGTTAACCACAGTTTTTTATTGCTTAACGATTTTTGATATGCATGTTGAATTGATGAAAAATCGCTAACCATTAGGGTGTAGTAGATGTTAGAATTACCTCTAAACATGTTCTAAACATGTAGTTTATTCTAGAAACAAAGAATATAAGGTAAGCCTCCATAGGCATAGTTGTTAGCCTCCAAAGGCATAGTTGTTAGCCTCCATAAGCATAGTTGTTAGCCTCCAAAGGCATAGTTGTTAGCCTCCATATGCATAGTTCTCTTCTTCTCTTTGTAAGCCTATAAATAGGCATTTGTAGTATCATTTGTAATCATCCAAAAATATCAAAAACATTGTATTCTTGTTATCTAAACACTCAATCAATGAATCTCTCTATTTTGGTTCAATCTTGATATGGTATCAGAGCAAGGTTAAGGATCCTTGTATCTAGTATTGAACCATGGGAGATTCAGATATTAAAATTCTAAAACCACAAAACCTTCCGACACAATTATTTTTCAATCCGATGGGTCATCGTTCAAGGCAGAATTACTTTGGATGAATCAAATTATGATCTGTGGTCTCAAATCATTGAGATGCATATTCTTTGAGAAGGAGAAGATCTCCTTTATTCGCTGCATGACGTCTCCGAGTTCCATATAAAAATGATGACAAGTATGATAAATGGTACGCAAAAAATCAAAAGGTCAAGAGATGGCTATTAATGTCTATGTCACCAGAAATAATGAAACGATATATTCGTTTACCTACTCGCTCGTGAGATCTGGGATCTTTGTTTCTAAGGCTTTCTATGATGGAGCAGATGAACTACAAATTTATATCTTAAATAAAAGGGCTTTTCTGCCGGGCAAAATGGTAGACCACTCCGGTCTATTATGGGGAATTAGTAGAAATCTAGGTGAGCTAGATCACCGTGATAAGGTGATTATGGAAAATGAAAAAGATGTTGAACTATATCGAAAATCAGTTCAACGTATGAGGGTGCATATTTTTCTTGCTGGTTTAGACAGTGAATTTGAACAAATACGTGGGGAAATTCTAAGGAAGGATCCCATACTTGAATTAGAACCTTGTTATGCTTTGGTACGACGTGAATCTGTCCGGCATACTACAATGAACAAAGGAACTGAAGTTGATACTTCTGCAATGGCAACCCGTCGTCAATACAACATTAAAGATAATTCCGCCACCTGCACTCATTGTAATAAACGTGGTCATACCAAAGACAACTGCTTTGAGATTGTCGGGTATCCAGATTGGTGGGATAAGCGCGATCCCAAGAAAAAGAACTCCGTTAAGAAAGACACATGTGGTTAGCAATCTAACATCCGCTATGGAAACAACCAATGGTAAGGTTTTTAATGTTTCGCAAGTTGTTCCTAATAACTCATGGATAATTGATTCGGGTTGCACAGACCATATGACTTTTGATTCCAGACAGGTTTCTCCTCTTAAAACATCCATACACAACTCCGTTTGCACACAAAGATGGATCTTTGGCTCCAGTAATTGGAGAACAATCATTAAATCTTACTGATACATTGAGTCTAGATTCGGTTTTAGTCGTTCCCTCTCTAAGTTATAATCTATTATCAGTTTCCCAAATTACTAAAGTCTTACATTATGTTGTTATTTTTTGGCCTAATTCTTGTGTGTTTAAGGACATCCGAACACGGCGAACGATTGGATCTGGGGTTAGAAGAGGAAAGCTCTACTATCTAGATTTGGCGTCAAAAATTTCAGAAAGATTATCTAATGCTTTAGCTGTGAATGGTACTCAGGGGGAGAAGGAGAAATCGCAAATTTGGTTATGGCATAGACGGTTAGGGCATGCTTCTTTTGGCTACTTAAAAAGGCTATTTCCTAGTCTATTTTCAAAGGTTGATGTTTCTAGTTTTCAATGTGAAGAATGTGAACTAGCTAAAAGCCATCGTACTTTGTTTCCATCAATTTTAAATAAAAGTCCTATTCCATTCATGATTATTCATTCGATGTTTGGGGGCCGTCTAAAGTTAACACTCTTGGAAGCGCACGATGGTTCGTCACCTTTATTGATGATTGCACTAGGATGACATGGGTTTGCTTGATGAAATCAAAAGATGAAGTGAATAATTTATTTCGGAGGTTTCACAAATTAGTCAACACACAAAGTACAATAAAAAGATTCAAGTTCTTCAAGTGACAACGGAGGCGAATATTTAAGTACGCGATATTCAACATTATTTAAGAGAATGTGGTATTGTTCATTAGACAACTTGTCCTAATACTCCTCAACAGAATGGGGTAGCTGAAAGAAAAAACCGTCACTTGCTTGAAGTTGTGCGTGCTTCATTAATATCAGCTCATATGCCGTTAACTTATTGGGGTGAAGCTCTTACCTCTCTAAAGCATATGTGATCAACCGCACACCTTCCAGCACTATCATTTTTCAGACACCATTTCAAGCTCTCACTGAGGCAACAGTTTCACCAACAGTTCCAAACTTTCCACCACGCATATTTGGTTGTGTAGCATTTGTGCACTTACACAAGAACCAACGGAGCAAGTTATCTCCCCGAGCTTTAAAATGTGTCTTCGTGGGATATGCTGCAAGTCAGAAAGGGTATAGGTGCTACCATCCTCCAACTAAACGAATGTACATCACATTGGATGTTAAGTTTCACGAACACGTGATGTATTACTCGAAGTCTGAACTTCAGGGGGAGTATGAAAAAGAAATTCAGACTCTTGACTATGAAGAAGACATAATCGAAGAAGATGTTGTTCTTCATATTCCAAAAGAACAGAAAGTTAGTGGGGAAGAAATTAACAAAGATGGTGAAATTGAAGCTATAAATGAAGTTGAAGAAGATAATGCAGATGGATCAGAAGATAATGCAGATGAAGTTGAAGAAGATAATGATACATCACCAACCCCAATCCAACCGTTCGCTGAAGATGTTCTTGAACCTGCAAAGAAACAATTGCCAGAACGTCGGAATAGAGGTATCCCTAAAACTATGTATGAACCTGATATTTCATCAAAAGCTAAATATCCCATGAGTAATTATGTCTCTAATCACCGTCTGACAGAATCAAATAAGTCATTTGTGAATCAATTATCTACTGTAGTTATTCCTAATAGCGTGCGGAAGCATTATCTGATCCGAAATGGAGGGAAGCTATGATCGATGAGATGAAATCCTTACAAGAAAATAATACTTGGGACATGGTTGAATTTCCAGAAGGAAAGAAAGTCGTGGGATGTCGCTGGGTTTTTACAGTCAAATACAAGGCAAATGGTGAAATTGAACGCTTTAAGGCAAGATTGGTTGCTAAAGGGTATAGCCAGACTTATGGTGTAGATTATAATGAGACATTCACACCAGCTAAAATGAATACAAAGGCGAGTCTTGTTGTCTCTTGCTGCAAATTTGGGTTGGCCATTTGCAACAGTTTGATGTCAAGAACGCCTTTTTACATGGAGATTTGTCCGAAGAAGTGTATATGCAGCTTCCACCAGGAATGATGGAGTCATAGTTGCATAACGGAAAAGTTTGTAGGTTAAACAAGTCATTGTATGGTCTGAAACAATCTCCGAGAGCGTGGTTTGGAAGATTTACCAAGTCTATGAGAGCATTTGGTTATCGCCAGGCAAATTCAGATCATACTTTATTCTTAAAAAGAAATCGAGGTAAGATTTCAGCTTTAATCATATATGTAGATGACATGATAGTTACAGGAGATGATCCAGAAGAAAGAAAGGCTCTCCAAAATTATCTATCAAGTGAATTTCAGATGAAGGATCTTGCTTCTTTAAAATACTTCCTTGGAATTGAAGTATCTCGATCAACAAAGGAATATTCTTGTCACAAAGAAAATATGCCCTTGATTTGTTGGAGGAAACAGGTATGACAAATGATGTCAACTTGTAGATACACCAAAGAGAGCCAGGTTTGAAATTATGTTCGGATGGAAACCAAGTACCTGTTGATAAAGGAAGATACCAAAGGCTCGTGGGTAGACTAATGTACTTGGCACATACAAGACCCGATCTTGCATATGCATTGAGTATTGTTAGTCAATTCATGCATAATCCTGGAGAACCACATATGAATGCGGTAATGCGAATCCTAAGATACCTGAAGACTGCTCCAGGAAAAGGGATCTTGTTTAAGAAAGGTCAAGACTTCAAAAGTATGGAGGCATATACTGATTCTGACTATGGTGGGTCATGTGATGATATGAGGTCTACTTCAGGATATTTTACCTTCGTTGGGGGTAATCTTGTTACATGGAGAAGGAAAAACAAGGAGTTGTTTCACGATCAAGTGCAGAGGCTGAATGGCGAGGTATGGCGCTGGGTATCTGCGAAGTTATGTGGTTAAAACGTCTGCTAACTGAATTGGGGTATCCTCCTAGGAAACCAATTCGTTTGTACTGCGATAACAAAGCGGCGTGTGATATTTCACACAATCTAGTTCATCATGATCGCACAAAACATGTGGATATAGATAGGTTCTTCATTAAATAGAAGTTGGATAATGGGATCGTGGAGTTACCTAGAATTAGATCGGAAGAACAGGTAGCTGATATTCTAACTAAAGCAGTTCCAAGTAAAATATTTCTGAAGTTTGTTGGCAAGCTAGGCATGAGCGACATATATGCACCAGCTTGAGGGGGAGTGTTAGAATTACCTCTAAACATGTTCTAAACATGTAGTTTATTCTAGAAACAAAGAATATAAGGTAAGCCTCCATAGGCATAGTTGTTAGCCTCCAAAGGCATAGTTGTTAGCCTCCATAAGCATAGTTGTTAGCCTCCAAAGGCATAGTTGTTAGCCTCCATAGGCATAGTTCTCTTCTTCTCTTTGTAAGCCTATAAATAGGCATTTGTAGTATCATTTGTAATCATCCAAAAATATCAAAAACATTGTATTCTTGTTATCTAAACACTCAATCAATGAATCTCTCTATTTTGGTTCAATCTTGATAGTATATAACGACCCTAAACATGGTTTGCTGCCCTAGAATAGTGTTGTCCAGGAATTTCTAAATCGTTAACTATTCTTCTCGACGACCCTTTTTAAATACGAACGTAGTGATACCCGTCAATATATTTCTAAAGCATTAACGATTCTGTATGATACAAAATTTGTTCCCTGTTCAAAAAATAGGAAGGGTCGTCATGTCAAATGGTTGTAGTCGTTAACTATGTTAAAGGGTCGTCGTGTCAAATTTTTGAAGTCGTTAACGATGTTCAAGGGTCGTTTTCTTTTTTAGATTTTGCCTGCCGACCCTTGATCTATGAAATGACGCCTACTATGAAATTAATAAAATTTTGAAGTTTTAGTGGCAATTGTTCAAATAAGGTGTGTAAAGCTAGCTTAGCCTCACACAAGGGTCGAGTTATCTTTCTTTATAATAAGGGACCCTAAAAATGACACATGGCGTCACCATAATTAGTATGATTTGTGGTAAAGCCACGTCATCCTCTCTTTACATGTCATCACTGCCATGTCATACCAAAAGATAGGTTATAATAGGGAATTTTCAAAGGTTGCCTTCTGAAGGAAATCCTAACCGGCACCGATAGATAGTCTGTAGTTCTTAGAAACGAATCATCCCAAGTTCTCCGAAGCCAAACAACGCAACCCATATTGGTTATCTTTCGAATGCTATAAATATAATAGAATAATAGTCTCACCCCTATCCACCTCAATAATATCTTTTCACGAAAACCTCTTTGGACATTCATCACCATCCATTGATATTAAAACAAAAAATATTCTTCAACCCAGTCATTCTCTACTTCTCGGATTGTTAAGTCATAACTCTGGAAGAAGAAAAAAAACCGATTTTTTTCAAGGAAAAGAATAAGAGTCATTATTAGGAACTCTTTCTGAAAGGGAGATGTTGCGATTTCATTTATGGACCTGGAATTTATTCTTCTAACTGCAGTCTATAACAAAGATGTCATGGCAAGAGTAGGCATGTTTGAAGATTATGAATTGGTACAACAAGGCTATAAGAGTTAATTGTTACATAGAGTCCAAATATGGGTGTCGAAAGATGATTTTACCCCAACTTACCATTTATAGTTGCATACTGAAAGAAGAAAGATCCAGTAAACAATACTTAGAAGCAACAAAAATTAATTACCAATCCTATGTTTTTTTTTTTTTACTAAAACAATTCATTCATTAATAAGGATGAAGATTACAAAGATCATTTTTTTTTTGCCAATCCTATGTTATTGAGAGAGATTAACCATGGAAGGGAAAACCCCATGAGTTTTAACATCCACACCAACAGAAATGGTTTTGTGGCCTCTTCTTTAATAATGTTTTTTGGGTCTCTCACTCCGTAACATCCAGAGAATTGCTACTCCCAATACATACCAGGACCTTTTACGACTTTGGAAGACCAGCTCGTCCGTAGAGGAGAAAGATAGAGGGTGGAAGGCTCCTAATGGATCTAAGATAGTAAAATTGCTGACCATACCTGATTTGCAATACGGCAAGATATAAGTAGATCAGTGGAAAAACTTTGTTTCAAACACGTTGCTCAGCGACCAACCAACTGGAAAAAATACAGTACATTTATTTTGCATATTATTGTGTAGCATAGATTTTGGTTTGGTTTGTTGGTATTTTGTATATGTGTATAGATTCTTAATTGTACTCTTCACAGGTGTCCTTGGCAAATCAAAAATACCAACAACCGAGCATTGAGAGAAAAAAAATGGACATGAGACTGCTTTAGTAGAATCAACAACAATCGAGAATACAAGGTACGCTATTAGATGATATATAAAAAAAAAATAAACAAACAACATTACCATGGTTTTTGGTTTTTATGATATATAATGAGGATGTATTAAAAAGGAAAAGTATGTAAAAAATACTGTGACCCTGACGATAAGAAACAAAACCTGAAAGAAACAGACTACATGCAAGAAAGGGGAAGAATTCATAGTTGAGACTTCAGAGACAATGTGGATCAGTGTGTGGTGGTGTTTCCCGAAGAACAATAATTAAATCTCAACATCATCGTGTACACGGAAATGAGGCAACACGTTCAACAAATGGATAGTTAACGTTAGCGTGGAAAGTTGGAACTTAAAATAAACATCATAAACTGCATGTACACGGTTGTAGAGAGTTCCAATGATAACTCCAAAGGTGTGCTAAATTTCTTTTATAAGTCAAATTCAAGGAGGAAGATGAAATAATTGAGAATCAAATATAATCTATCAAATAATCAACTAATTAACCTTGAGAATGGTCATAGACCACAGTAAAATAATCTGCTTTCTTAGGCTAAGATGTATTGGTGAAAATGTTAGGGCCAATGGAGTGATTTTGATTTGTATTATGAACACCATATCATGCTCGCACACACAAAAAAAATAATCTAAATCTACTTCGGTTTTAGAATGAAAGGCTTAGTATAGTGGTTTTAAACAAAAAATTTGCTAAGATATCAATCAATTCCGACATAAACAGTTAGCCGTTCGGTGTTACAATATACATTGGTGCAATACACATTAATTTTCTACCGGCAGAAGTTCAAAGGGACACATTTTTGGTTATTTAATGGTTGTAGGAGATAATATTGTTGGAATGCTTATAAGAATGTTTTTTACGTCTCAAGTTTTGTGAAGAAAATGAATAAGGTATGTGAATATCATGTGTCTATCTCAAGTTTATTAAACAATACACTTCACAAAACCAGATTTTAATAACTGCACAAAAATATACCTTCAACCTATGTTATCAATCCGGTGCGTATGCACCGTGTTAGAGGCTTGTAGCTTATAAAAACGTTACACGTGAGCTAAGATTGTCTCATCTTATAGAAGGTTTGGATTAGATAGGTGGATGAAAACATGTGACCTTAGGAGATTGATCAAGAACACGTGGTAATCTCACTTGAATCCATTGCGCATGAAGCATCTTTATGAATCCAATACACTTATAGCAGCTTAATCATGTGGGGTTTTTTCTTCTTTTTTTCTTCTGATTATTTCATATATAGTATCAATGGGTCGACAGGAAAAATTAACGACCCTAAAAGTAACATTTTTAGAGAGTAAATTTTTTTAGAGTCGTTAGGTTCTAAATATATGAAGTTAACGACTCTATGTGACCTAACTAGCTGGAGTCGTCAATTATATCACACTTGGTTGACGATTTTTCATAACCTGCAAAAATTGCAGGTTTCAGTCGTCAAAGGTTGTGTCAAGTAATTTATGACTCCTTAGAGTCGTTTGTTTATTACCCTCTCGACTTAACAACCCTCACTCTGAGTAGTTGCATAGTATACATGAATCGACCACTTGGAGCATCATTCATACAATTTGAAGAGTATAGGAAGTTTACCTGATTGTTTTGAGCTTCGGGATCTTCATTTTGAGGATTGGTTCCTTCATTTTGAGCAATAGGATTCCTCCACTATAATCACTCATTTCAAATAACCTAAATTTTCCCCCAAAACTCACTTTCTTCCTCTCTATCCAACACAGAGAAAAAAATCCATTATCTCAATTTTTACCCTAACACTGATTTTATCTAACTTAACTAATTAACAACTAATCTAACTTAACTAATCAACTTAATTAACACTAATAATTTGGGGTAGTTTAGCCATTTCAAAAAATTAGGATAAGGGGTAGCCCCAAAATGCTATTGGGAGACCAACTAGTGAGGCCCCCAATTGTTATTTGAGGCCCCCAATTAATCCTTGATATAAAAGAGGTGACTTCTCTCTTTTGGATATTATTCTTTTATTTTTATCTTTTATCTTCTACTATTATTCTAGGGTTTAGAAATATGATAAAACTTCTTTTTCTGCTTGTTGTGACCTCTTATGCTATGAATACTTAATTTTATCATTGGTTATGGATTAGTTGGATTTCACATAACATGTTTCTTGTTCAATAAATTAGTTTTGTCTCATATTATCGTTTATGATTCACCATTTATATTGTCACATGCATATCTATTGCTAGATTAGGGTTATTATACACAAAAGTGATAATTCCTGATTGCAATTAGCATAAATATGATTATAGTTTGTGATATATTCTTATGATCATATGTGAACCATAACCTTTGTTAAATCGGATAAAAATTAGACAATTACCCGTCACACATTCTTCAAATTTGTGTTTACCCGAAGAAAAACTTATAATAGGCGTTTACACAATTTTCTTGGTAATATTGTAATTATATTAAAATGCAGGGACATTTTGGCTTTTTATTTAATTTGATCTTCCAATTTTGACCTTCCTTAAAAACTACCATTTTTCACAATTTTCATTTCACATTTTCCAAATTTTGTATTGCCGTTAATTAAATTGTTTATTTTTATTTGCAAATGGGTCACCTAAATTCCGATTGTTAAGGTATCTGTTTTTCAAAATGAGAACGATAGTATCAAACCTTATCCATTATAACGAGCAAAAATCAAAATGGTTTGACTTCGGTTTTTGCAAAATCGTTTTTGTTTTTGCAAATATCAAAATGGATAAACTGTAGTCTTCATATGGGGAAATTTACTTTCACAGGTACATTTTTCTCCTAACAGAATTTAGAGTTCGCCGGAATTATTGCCAACAACAAAACACTACTATCTTGAGCTTTTTTATTGAATGCTAATGTTGAGCATATGCGTGTGAAGCGGAAGATAAATACCCATGTGAAGTTTTTTTTAGAACAAAAACAGATTCGTTTTTGCTTAATTGCATATAGTGGAAATGGCTTAAATGAAGAAACCGAAATTGGAGCTCCTATAAATAAAAGATGGGGTAACAAAACCACATAGATTTTAGCGAATTCAAACCTCCAAAAAAAACGCAGTCAAACTTTATTTTACCAAACTAATATTCTTAGAAAATATCCATAATATTCACCAATTTAATTAAATTTTCCATTTTTGCAAAATGGCACAGTTTGTAAATTGCAATACAATTATGGTTATTTGCATATTCAAATTTGTAGAACTGATTAGAAATTTCAAATTTTGTGTAAACACTAATATGAAGATTCTTATTTGTGTAAACACATATTCCCTCTAAATCGGATTAATGCTTTTACACGTTCGATTGCTTTGATTGGCCTGATTTCATAGAACTTAATGCATCTAGGGAATTAAACTTGATTAGTGTGCTTTTACACGTTTGGTTAATCTCTAAGATAGAGTTCATATTCACATCTTTTAATGTGTTTGTTGACGACAAGAGGAGATTTGCGGGATAAACTTGCGATCAAGGTATCCTAGGGCTTTTGATAATGAGAGATTAAATATCAATTCTAGTTATTAAGAAAAGAACATGTTAGTGAATGAAATCAAAACCCTTAACCAATATCTTTCCTTGTTTGATTTGATTTGTTTATTTCTTTGTTTGCTTTTAGTTTATAAAAATCAGAAAACGCCCCTCGTTACCTTTAGGAAACCGAAACAACTTGACAACCAAGTCATCTCTGTGGGAACTATCCTTTTTTTCCCTTGCTTCATTATATATTTTGAGTTGTAAGAAAGTGTAATTTAATTTTGACGCCTACGACATCGATCATTAACAACATGTAAGATCGCCTCTCCACCACATTTGGAACCCACTCCAAATTGATTATCCCCTAAATAAGCATTGACTTCTTTCCCAACATACGTTGCAGCACATTTGGAGTCAAGCCTTCTCCATATTGACCCCACAACAATTGGACGCAAGCCACCACTTGGATTAATCAAGGGAGTAAAAGGTGCACTCGCGACGAACTCCCAAAAACCAGGTTGACACAAGCATGCAAGCCAAAGGTTAACCACCTGTGTGATGGATACGAGTACCTCCTCCGAAATGGCAGCCGTGGGACCACTGATGGCATCTAAAAGATGTTGCGCCCTGAACCCATCTTCACCACAGGAAGTACCCTTACAACGCGTTCGGTTGGGGAAATTGGGAGATAAGGAATTTTATTCCGAGGGAATAGTCCCAATTCCCCCAACCGAACAATACAAAAAATCTCGGAATCGGAATCCAATTCATCCAAATTTGCCGTATTTTTTTCCATAGATGGAGCGATGGAAATTAGTAATCGGATTCTAGGAATCCAATTCCTGGAAATGGATTACCCTATAATCCAAGTTGATAACTTGAATCGAACACACTGTTAGGGAAGATTCTAAGTCGACCCAAAACAAGATCAGGCGAAGCCGTCATAGCCTCACGCGGAACTGGGTACACAAAATCTGTGGCGGGGCCGAAAATGGGTGCTTACTCTGAAGCTCTTTCAAGGTTCCTTCATTTTCAGAAGTGACTTCACTAGATGTGAGAGTGTGAATAGCTTTAGCATAAAGACCATTTCTGAGTTTTCCTCTACACAGCCGTAGGTTAGTGGCCTCTTGATTATTTGGTTGGGTCCTCTTCCGGTCCACTTTCCGTAGCTTCCGAATATTCCGGTGCTCATCCAGAACATTATGAATCAACCTTATACAACCATTAACTTCTTCCCACTTATTCAAGGCCAAATTAATGGACCTGAATTGCATCTTTTTTTTTTTGGGTAGAATCCTTCTCTTTTTGGTTGCTCTGAGGAATGTACACATGGAAAATTCAGACAGTAAAAAGCAAAAGCTGAATCCAGGGTGACAGTTCCTTAGGCGAAGCAACACCTTTTTATTTTTGTTTTTGAGGAAGAATCTTGTGGAACACCTGGTTTCTCTCTATCTCATATTGGGAACACTATTTGCTTTATAAAAATCAGACAATAACCTATTTGAAATTAGTATTTCGGGGATATGTTCGTCCTATAAAGTTGTATAAAACCATAAAAAATGAGCACGTTCTGGAACATACAACTTCATCATCTACTAATTTAATTAATTTTCAACCGTTAAAATTAAGATTGGTAGATAGTGAGGTTTGATATTTCAGAATGTATTTTTTTTAGGTTATATAGAGCATTATAAGACGAGTATATTTTCAAAATATTATCTTCAAATACGCAACCGTTTAAGTTTTGTTAATAAAAATGTTTCCCAAAGTATAAGATAATATGAATTTAAGAGTGTGAGGAATCCCCCTCTTTATTTATTTTTTGGCACCCATGGATTTTAGTTTAGTAACAAACTAGTTTTCGTATTTCAGGGGTGCCGGTGCTCGGGAGTCATTTCTCTACTGTATTCCATAAAATAACCCAATTGCCATATATTTAGAAAGGTTTATATGCTTGGGAGTTATTTCTATGATTGATTTGTATAACTTAAGGCTATCACTAAGATGATCCCAATTTTTAGTTTTCACTAACATCCCAAAAGCGGAAGCTCTATTTTATAGAAGCGTAATAGAAATGGCGGTAGTTAACCAAACTGTAGTCTTTGATCTTGTGGACAAATTTAACAAGCAACTTCGGAATTAGGAGAAACTTTTCAATCTATTATAGTTCATCAAGAAGATATAAATGAAGAGCAATATGATTAGTAGGGTTGTTGCCTAATTGGTAAAATTATAATAAAAGGTAAAATTTCTTATGATATAGTGGAACAAAATTTGAAGTTTACTTGATTGTTTAGTCCTTCGGAAGAAGTTCAAATGATTGAAGTTGACACCAACTAATAATTTTCAAGGTGAAGAATGGGATTTAAGTGAACAAAGCATTGGAAAAATATCCTTGGGGTATTTTGGTCCTTTTGGGTAACTCGGTGGTCCTCAATGATTATTGTGAGGAAAAATATCAAAATTTGGATTGAAATAAATAGTGTTCCTGGATCCGACTAAAGAAGCTATTACCAGAACATATGAATGAAAAACCTGTAACTGAGATATGAAAACTTATTTGTGGGAGTTTTATTGTGACATCTAATGCAAATACAGTTGATGGGATCTGTGAAGGTATATGTTAAACTGATCTCCTTAATCCTTTGAGAAGAGGTGTTATGGAAATTATTGTTGTTGGGTTTACTAGATGAATGAGATACTTTTATGAAGGTAGTTGGTTTCTTGAAGTATCTAATCCAGTTCAAGGTGTTGCTAGTTTCTTGATGAAGCTTTCCATAACAGAGATTGTAATTTTGACATTACCATAATAGAAAGAAGAAATGTTAAAATAATTATATCCCATACATTTAGTTAGGTAAAAACTGTAGGGAGTGTATTTGGGTTAGACTTGGAATGTTCACAAAATATGGACAAAGTAATTTGAACATGTAGTTAACTCTAATATCTTAATGTTCATGGATTTTTGTTTGATACTCAAGGAAAGATTGTAGAACCTATTTTTCAATATGTTTTAGATATAGAAAACATATGCTTACCATATCCCATATGTTTTGCATATTTCTAGTTACTATATTAGTAAAGTACACGGATAAACGTTAGCTAATATTAGTTGTCATTTATGAGTGACATCGATTTATGAGTCGGAATATAGTTGGTTTTTTTCAAAATCAGAAATAATTTATTGTATTTCTTAAGGACTTTCGGATTTTGTGACAACTTATCTTATAATCAATCCTTGGTCATGAATCTGTAAATAGTGGATCTTATATCCTTACAAACTCATCCTTGAAATATAACTTAAGTAATTGTATGAGAAGCCAACATGTTAAGAGATAGGAGTAATCTAATTATGTGAGATATCTAATGCTACCTTTGCTTAAAGTATTTTTTGGGATCAAGAAGTTTTTATTTGTACCGTTTGTGGGCCGGAAACTAAGTCGTATTCTTATTTTGGTTTTTCTATTAATTGATTTGATTAAGAATTTGTGGTATAATTATCCTTGATCGATCAAACTTTTTTATTATATGGTACTTCTCTTCTGATATAAGGTAACTCAAGTTTGTTTAGGGATTTGATTATTACAGATCTTCTGTAACATACTCCATTTTGTGTGTTAAATAATAGTGGAATCAAGTTATTTGTGCAATGGTTACTTTGAAAATGGAAGATTTTTTTTTTTTTTTTTTGGTTTCTGTTTTTTGTAATTCTTCTTGCACACTTGATTCTCTAAGATCCAAATTAACAAGAAGTTTATTTTTGTACTTAAGACTTTTTATAAAGATCGAACAAAATATCTAGTCGCTTCTTGTTGTTAAGTTGCTTGGATAGGGATTTTCACCGAGGTTGATTATTTCTATTGGTTTGATTATTGACCAAATGAGTCTATATTAAATAAATGGAAGATTTCTTACTATAGTTTATTTCTGTTCTAAACCTTGATTTTAAAGATTGATAAGTGAGTTGGTTATTGAAACAGATTTAACATTTTGTTGTTTCCGTTTACGATCCAAAGGAGTTGAGAGAGGAAGTCTTCACAATGGATACATCAATCATGATAGTGGACTCTGTCTAGGGATTCACATGGGTAGACCAGATTAATTGTGGACTCAAGGATAATGAAGGAGATGATTAACGAAAAAGTTTTTACTTGGTCTCAACTGTACGAAGTTGCGATTGATTGTCAGTCTATATATCGGCTTAATTTTGAGAGTGTTCAAAACTGTACTTGGTCCCAGTTTTTTTTTCCTAAGTTGTTTTCTTCGTTAGAAAAGTTTGTGTACTTTATTTTTTGCATTATAATAATTATAATGACTTAATTGTAATTGTGCGTTAATCCCCTTGGTATATCCCATAATTAGTTTGGTTCGAACTTTAATGATATACCAAGTCATACCATGCGGAAATAATCTTAGGAATGGGATATTATTGTGTTCAAAAGATGGAGAATCGATAGAGAACATTTTGTTTTGTTGTAGTATCTCTTATAAATATAGAGTGGCTTTATGACCAAATCACCAATAAGAGGAGAATATACACGTTCGCTTCATCTTCTAGGGAAAATAATAACTTCATTTTTAAAGAGCTCTGCAGACAGTTTGAGTAAAATTCAACAAGTCTAATTACTAGCTTATACTTGGAGAAGAAATGCGGAAGAGTGGAATGCTATTTTGGATTATGTGAAGGAGATTCTCTCTCATATTCTCTGCATAACTGAATATCCCAAAAAGTTCGAACTTCCTTTTCTTCTTCTTCATCAATTCCTTTTAATAAACTTCAATTATATTTTTTGGTATATTATTGTGCCTAGATTTAATCAAATATTAGTTATGGTGAATTTGGGTAACATTTAATTTAGGTTTTTATTCTTTCAATAAAACTTGTCCTTGTTCTACAAGGATTTTAGATTCAGGTTTTGTATATATTTCTCCTGATCGTCTCCAAATATACGACTACTGTCACTATGAAGAATATAATAGCCTTGATGGCACTTCGTTAACATGCATGCGATAGTATATTCATGTATATCGTTGAAGACGATTTCCTCCGGCATGACGTTAGGTCTCTGCAACCTAATACAAGATCCATGACTACCGGTTCTAATCGTAATTATGATGTTATGTGCTTATTACTCCTTTCTATGGGAGCATCAAGATTTGAAGAAGTTATCCAAATGGTTGGAAAGAGTTCCAAAAACCATCCCTCACAAATCATTTGTTTTCTATTTGAATATGTACTAAATACTTTTAATATATCTTAGATCTTCTGTATTATGACCTCTCATTAAACGTATTTTCTACTATTCTTTGTTGATGATGTATGCATTTTTGTCACTTGTTGACACATTTTATTAATATAATTAGTCTACGGGCTCTGCATAGCCCTTGTTACTTCAAAAAAAAAAAAATTATGTAATGCAACGAGGGAGGTGTAAAACGGGCTGGCACAACCCATCTCAACCCATTAAAAGGTGATTCAATCGTGTTATGTGACGTGTTATGTCGTAGTAGAAATCAAGGTGTGACGTGTTGTGCTGTACTCGAGAGCGTGTTGTGTCGTTCTGCGCTGTGCCTGCCACGTTTATTTATATATTTCAAAGAAAATATTTTCAATTTGTTTATAGAAATAACTTAGCATACCGAAGATAAAATGTCAAAAATTGGATAGAATAAACGCATTTTTGTGGAATATACACAAAATACAAAAGTATTGTGGCGTATTTATGTAGTGTTGCATGCATATTATGACGTGTTTTATTAGCATGTTGTGATGTGCCACGTTCTTATCCAGACCACGTGCTTTGCTATGTCACTATGCCGATTAGTATGGCCCAGCACAACACATAAAACTGCCTTTATCTGTCGTGCTTGGCTAATATGTTGACTTCATTGTAACTGGTCTGGGCTCGAATTTTAGCGTGTCGGGATGTGCTCGTGCTGGCATGAATTATTGTACACCTCTAGTTGAGATGACTTCATTATAACTTGGACTCTTTAGGGTCCGTTTGGCACGTCAGTATTAGCAATGCATGTAGTTGCCAACTACATGTAGTTGCAATGTCATGCATTAAAACTACGTGTAGTTCAATGTTTGGTGTTTGGCATGAAAATAAGATGAATGTAATACAACAATGCATTTTTAACTTTAAAATCTAATTACAATAGAAATCAAAATTATAAACAAATAAAAAATATTAAAAAAGAATTAAAAAATATATTTTTTTTTAATAACAATTAAAATTATTAAAAAAAATTAATAATACAAAACTAAATAAGAAAATTAAAATTAAAATTAAATAAAGAAATTAAAAAATTTAATAAGAAAAACATTTGCTAAAATTTAAATAAAAAAATAAATAAAAAAAATTTAAAGGAAAATTTTTAAAAAATTTAATTAATTAATTAATTAAAACTGAACATTTAATAACGAAAATATTAAAATAATAAAATAAAAAGAAACCAAAAGAAACCAAAAGAATTAAAATAATTTTAAAGAAAGGAAGCCAAAAAAATAAAAACTGAACATAATATAAAAAAGAGAAAAGATAAATTATAAGAAAATAAATAAATAATTATTATAATAAATAAATAAATAACGAGCCCTAGCTCAGCTAGTCATCCCCGTTCCCCAAAGTTTCATGCGTTCCAGGAGGTCCCAGGTTCAAGCACTCAATGGCGTAATATTGCAGGAATTAACATGAAAGGTAGTGTTAGTTTGCCCCAGTCTCAGCCCCCCAATCCGCTTCGGCTCCCTTGGCTAGGTTACCCATGAGGCTCGCTGGTAAGTTAGCACAACAACCTGTTCAATTAGTGTAGTAGTATGTTGTTGGAGCTTAGTTAGGCTTCCTAGTAGTATGTTGTTGGAGCTTAGTTAGGCTTCCTAGTAGTATGTTGTTGGAGCTTAGCTTGTTAGGCTTCCAACTAGTTAATGTAATACTCGTTATCCAATAATAAAAAATATTTTAATAAATAAATAAATAAAATAATAATAAAAGAACGGGCCCTAGCTCATCTGGTCATCCCCGTTCCCCGAAGTTTCATGCGTTCCAGGAGGTCCCAGGTTCAAGTCCCCAATGGCGTAATATTACAGGAATTAACATGGAAGGTAGTGTTAGTTTTCCCCCCTTGTGACACAATCTCGCCCCCCCTCCCGCTTCGGCTCCCCTTGGCAAGGTTACCCATGAGGCTCGCTGGTAGGCTAGCACAACAACCTGTTCAATTAATGTAGTAGTATGTCGTTGAAGCCTAGCTTGTTAGGCTTCCAACTAGTTTCATGTAATAATATTAAAATAATTGATAATAAAAGATAAATTAACAAAAAAAGTTTTAATATTCAATATATAAAGTTAAATAAGAATATAATAAAAATATTCAAAATATATCTGATTTTGCAAATAAAATAAGCGGTCAACATTTGTCAATGGTGTAGTTGGAGGGGGTAATATAGGGCCGCATTCAATGCACACCTCAAGAGGAGGTTTTTCAAAGTAGCCCTTTGGAGGTAGTAGGAACTACATGTAGTTGCTATGTTGTGTAGTTGGATCCATGTCAAACACCCAACATTTGAATGCAGCCCTTGATTACTCCCTTTGACTACACTACACCCTCCAACAACCTCCGATTTAAGCGTGCCAAACGGACCCTTATTGTTTTGTCTTTCGGTTTGTTGATTTGGGGTCTTCAGCTTGGTTTTTGCCGTGCTGTAGGCTGTTTGAGCCATTCCTTGCTAACAATTTTTACTATAATTTCTACGTTTTCTGGATTAAAAATAAATAATATAGTGGCATTTAGTCACATCAAAGTAAAGAGTCGGTTCTCAATGATTTATTATTACTTTGTCTTTCAAAGTTACTAAACCAAAAGCCGTATAAATAAGCAAAACGCAGTAAAATGTAACCTTAACAGAACCTAAGAGTGTTAACGATGGTATTTCATTGGAAAACAATTTATCGAGTAATCTTTACTAATCCCGCTGCATCTTGCTTGCACTCAAGTGTCACGCATCGGCTCGATTTATCCTTCATCCGATCCTCATATTTCTGTATCTTAGAATTTACTCCAAGAGCTTTCATTGAGACGGAGCTACTAACATGTGGAATTCCTCGAAGATAATTCACTTTATAATCCCCAACCAAATTTTTGCTAAATGTGTTGGTTTTTGGGTCGTAACAACAAAGAGTGGTGTCATTAAACCACAACAAAAGTTCATTATTGGTCGTGAGGGCAAACGGGGTATAGTATTCAAACTGGGTAGTTAGTTCCAGGAATGGTACACTGAAAGCCAAACTCCAGCTCCAAAATTCATACCCCTTCTCCACGGTAGAATTATCTGTTTGCTTATTTTTGAAGGACCATATGTCCACACCCTCCTCCCACTTATGATGAACAAAACACAAATGCCCACCCAACACCACGAGTCGATCATAAGTATACTTGGCACGTACAAAACATGGTGGTGTGGTTGGCAGCAACTGAAATTCTTCATCTGCCAGATCAAAAGCAACAATCTTCTTGTCTATCAGGTCCAACCAATAAAGGGATCCATTCACAAGGGTACCATTAAAAGCCAGCATATAGTTGACGTCTTCAAGATTTCTCCATCCGCAGCTATCACCACCTCCCAAAGCATATATCTGGACCCGTCCGGGGCTTGGAGGCGAGCTGTAATCCATTCGTTTGGGATAGTGGATTCTAATAACCTTGTAGTTGTTTGCTGAGCAATTGTAACCGAAACCGCTTACTATGAGGCCTTTCTTGCTGTCTATTCTCGGAAGGTTAACGTATTCACCAGTGGTTGGATTGCAGATGTAGACAGGATCTTCAACACGATGATGGGGTACTAAGAAGCAAACCAATCCATTGCAAGAACCAACCATGAGATCAATGATTTCTCGCTTATTCATGACAGGATGCTTGATTCTCTCTATTGTTCTATACGTAAATTTCTAATGATCATCATCAGTTATGGTAATAATTTCATCATAATATCCATAGTGAAGTTGAACGTTTCTGTAGAAATATGGTTCTGGAATATTATCTCACACAACTGTGTGTTCGATCATTCATTGATATGTGTTTATATATGATTACAAGGTGGAAGAGATAAGAATTACATAACTAGAAAGCAAAAGAATATCTATAGCCTACGACTAGGAGAACTGAACCTAATTAGCTGTAGAATAGGAATACTATTCTTGGTACAACAGAATAGAATTTACATAGACATGGACGTTGTACATATGACAATACATACGGTATGTCATACTTTACATTGTATGTTTAATACCCCCTCAAGTTGGAGCGGGAGAGCCTTAACGAACGCCCAACTTGCTGACTAAACGGCCATACTGTGGAGCTCCCAATGGCTTAGTGAAGACATCATCCAGTTGATCAGAAGAAGGAAGGTGTTTCGGTAGAATCAATCCACTTACAAGTTTTTCACGGACGAAATAACAATCAATCTCGATGTGTTTAGTATGTTCATGAAACACAGGATTTTGGGCAATGTGAATTGCCGCTTGACTATCACAAGAAACAGTGATAGGAAGAGGACATGGAAAACACATGTCTTTTAAAAGATAAACCAACCATTGTAGTTCGGCTGTCAGATTTGCCAAAGCCCGATATTCCGCTTCAGCTGATGAGCGAGCCACTGTGGGCTGCTTCTTAGATTTCCATGAAATGGGACTGTTACCTAGAGTAACAAAATAACAAGTGGTTGAACGACGAGTCATTGGACAGCCTGCCCAATCAGAGTCGGTATAGCCATGGATAGATGAAGAACTTGATGAGGACAAAAAAATTCCATGTCCAACTGTTCCCTTGAGATAGCGTAAAATATGATGAGAAGCATCCATATGGGCTGATCTTGGATGCTGCAAGAACCGACTTAAATAATTGATCAATATGTATATCAAGTCAGTAACAAGAAGATATAACAAACGACCAATTGCGACGAAAACGACTTGGATCAGATAATTCGTACCATCCGTAGTAGGAAGTAACTTGAGTTTCGTATCCATTGGAAAAGCGGATGTACGAGCCCCTGTGAGACCAGAATCCTTAAGGATATCAAGAATATATTTTCTCTGATAGAGGAATATACCCTTGGAAGAGCGTGAAACTTCAATGCCTAAAAAATATTTCAAATTTCCCAAGTCTTTGATTGAAAAATGAGAAGCCAAACGCAATTTGAGAGAAGTAATGAATGAATCATCTGTGCCAGTGATGATAATGTCATCAACATAGACAAGAACAAAAATCGAGGTTGTACCTCGATGATATGTGAAAAGAGAATTATCACATAAAGATTTCTTAAATCCTTCGGAGAGCAAAACTGAAGAAAGTTTCGCAAACCATTGACGAGAGGCTTGTTTTAAACCATATAGAGATTTATTGAGTTTTAAAACTTTGGACTCACCTGGTCGTGCTAGACCTGGAGGAAGCTTCATGTAAATTTCTTCATCAAGATCCCTTGAAGGAAAGCATTGTTGACATCAAGTTGATGAAGAGACCATCCTTTAATAGCTGCAATAGAGAGTAATACACGAACAATGACTAACTTAGCTACTGGTGCAAATGTATCATAGTAGTCAATGCCTTCTTGTTGAGTATAGCCTTTGGCTACTAGGCGAGCTTTGTATCGTTCAACAGTGCCATCTGCATTGAATTTTATTTTAAAAACCCATTTACATCCAATGGCTATTTTACAAGGTGGTAAATCTACAAATATCCAAGTATTATTGGCTTCCAAAGCAATGATTTCTTTGGACATAGCTGCACGCCATTTTGGACATTTGTTCGCTTGAGAGAATGATCTCGGTTCCTCAGTAAGGATGACAGAAGCTAAGAAGGCTTGATGAAGGAGTAAAGTTAGCAAAAAGACAAATAATTTGTCATTGGATACAGTGAATCAGACGTCTTCTTAGTAGAAAAACATTGATAATCCTTTAAATAAGACGGTGGATTACGAGAAAGAGCAGGTAGAGAAACTACAGCTGGTGTTTCGTCTGCCGAACTATATGATCTGTAGGCAACGGAATTGCGGAAGTTATAGGTACCGACTAGTTCGTGATGCAGATGAGTGGTCCGGAGATGTATCAGGTGTTTGAACTACCGAGAGTTAGTAGCATCGTCGAATTTGAGTCTGTAGTATGTGTAAGAGACGAGTCACTTACTAGATTACGGATAGAAACATGTTGCTGGGCAGTGGAATTACGAGAGGGTACAACAGGATCTGAACACTCATGAAGAGGCTGAGAGCATGAAATATAATGATTCCCAGACCTTGGATCAGCAACGGAGGATGGCGGTTGAAATATAGAATCATAATCAGAGTACGGGTGTTGTTGAATTGCAACAGGCACAGACGTTAATTGAGACACATAAATATCTTTAAAAGGAAACGTGTGTTCATGGAATACAACATCACGGGATACATACATAGACTTAGATGAAATATCATAAATCTTATAACCCTTTTGACCATGTGGGTAGCCAATGAAGATGCCAGGCTTAGCACGATCATCAAACTTGTGTTTTATTTGTGTATTTCTACCAAAACAAAGACAGCCGAACACACGAAGATGTGAATAATCAGGTGGAGAATTCATGATTAACTCATGTGGAGACCGATGAGATAAAACTGGTGTGGGTAATTTGTTAATCAAGTAGGTTGCAGCTAAAACACATTCTCCCCAAAATTGAATGGGTAAATGAGCTTGAAAACGTAAAGATCGTGCAACATTGAGCAAGTGACGATGCTTGCGTTCAACAATACCATTTTGTTGTGGCGTGTAGACACAACTGGTTTGATGTAAAATTCTGTTTTGGTGAAACCAAGATTGGAGTTCATTGGATTTGAACTCGGATCCATTGTCAGAACGGAATGTTTGTAAATGAGGAATAAGTAAAAGAGAAATACCAGATGAGATGCTGGTGATTTTGTGTCCAAATTGTGTAACAACAAAAACAAAAAAATACTTGAGAAACTTTAAAGTTTCAGATTTCATCTTCATTAAAAAGACCCAAGTACATCTAGAGTAGTCATCTACAATAGTAAGAAAATACTTGGCCCCAGTCAAAGAAGGAATAGAAAAAGGTCCCCAAATGTCAGCATGAATTAATTGAAAGGGATGCTTAGACAAAGAAACACTTTTATTGAATTGAAGTCGAGATTGTTTAGCCCTGGGGCATACATCACATAGGTGTTTAAACGAAGAACTAATGTAAGGAAATTGATGCGACAAAAAATTAAAACAATCCATATTTGATGGCCTAGACGATATTGCCATGTGTCGACCGCTTATTTTGCAGCTAAAGAAGAAACTGATGGTTGAAAAGTAAAATAATAGAGGCCAGCGATGTGCCTACTCCATCCAATCTCCGTTTTCGTTCGAAGGTCCTGGAAGATGCAAGACTCATGTGAGAATTGAATACACCAATTTGTTGTGCTTGTAAGTTGACTTACAGAGATCAAGTTGAATTTAAAACTTGGGATATGAAAAACATTAAGCAATTGAATATTGGGAGAAAAGTGTACTGTCCCAATGTGAGTGACTGAAATGTGTGAGCCATCAGGCAATTGAACCGTGATTGGGTTCAAAACTAATTTGTAAGATGAGAAACAAGAAAGAGTGGAACAAATATGATGAGTTGCACCACTATCGACAATCCATACAGGGGAAGAACAAAGCAAAGAAATACCTTAAAGAAATTGGCATATGAAGTCACTCCATTTTCTGATGAATCTGGTTCAAGAAGAGAAAGCAACCGTGCATATTGAGCAGGGGATATATTCGGAGCAACATGTTCAAGGTGAGTAGTAGTAGCAGCAGCATAGGCTGGAGAAGCAGCAACATAGGCTGGAGAAGCAGCAGCATAGGCTGGAGCAGCAGCAACAGCAGCAGCATAGGCTGGAGGAGCACTGTCTCTTTGCCTTGGCGGATCTTTTGGGTAACCATTAATTTTCCAGCAGGTTAGTCGAGTGTGACCGTGCTTATTGCAGTGATCGCAAAATGGTCGTTGCCTTTTGTTCGGACCATTGCTGCTGTTGGACGTCATGCCAGG
This sequence comes from Papaver bracteatum, assembly GCA_023529315.1. Taxonomy (NCBI): domain Eukaryota; kingdom Viridiplantae; phylum Streptophyta; class Magnoliopsida; order Ranunculales; family Papaveraceae; genus Papaver; species Papaver bracteatum. The sequence goes on from JAJJWX010003682.1 coordinate 396,168, forward strand.
ATGAGAGAAAGATCGCTGTGGTGTTCTGTTGGAGTTGGCCATATTGCTGCGAGAAACATTAAGTGTGGCAGATTCAACCTGAGTAATAGTGGAGGAATTTATACCTTGTTGTTGTTCTTCCTGCCTCACCAAATTGTAGAGTTTGGATCTTTTCGGAAAGGCTCCATCAAGAACACCGATCGCACAACTGAAAAGCGATCATGAAGTCCCTGTAAAAACTCCATTGCTCTGTCTTGGGCATGATGATCCACCAAATCCTTTCCGGCAGCACAGATGCAAGGTTTAATGGGTCTGAATGTATCAAGTTGATCCCATAGAGTTTTGAGTTGAGTAAAATACATCGCAACATTGTTGTTGTCTTGTTGCAAAGAGGATATCGACTGTTTTAGGGCAAAAATTTTCGGTGCATTGGCATGGGAGAAACGATTCTTAATCTCCAACCATTGTTCACGTGCAGATGGGAAAGCCTGGATACTTGATCGGATAACTGGATCAACTGAATTTTCACTCCAGCTACCTACCAAATCATCCGCACGAGTCCAATGGAGAAGATCTGTTGGATCCGTGGGTTTGGTTATGGTTCCATCTATATAACCTAATTTGGCTTTGGCACTGAGAGGTTGATTTCATCTTTAAATACCGTTCCCCCGGATGCGTAGTTATCATCTTCTAAAACCAAATCAATTTTTAATAATCCAAATTTATTTTTTATTGGAAGTTTGATGTCATAATCCTTAGCAAACGAATCTCTATATTACTAGTCCAAGAAGATGAGAAGCGGACTTTTTTTGTAATTGTGCACTTTCATGTCAGATGTTACAAAAGATAGAAAGTCCCTTCATTATTCTATAAATTGGAAGAAAAAATTTGATTGTATACAATTAACTTAGATTACATGGTTGGATTATGATGATTACAAGGTGGAAGGGTGCACATAATATGGACTCGATTGAGGAAGAACTGAATTTGTATTGGGAGGAGGAGGGGTTTGATCATCTTCTCCAGGCATGATATCTCAGTTGTAGATAGAAGAAAAGAAGAAAAAAAAAATTCTTAACCTAGCTCTAGATTACCATGTAGAAATATGGTTCTGGAATATTATCTCACACAACTGTGTGTTCGATCATTCATTGATATGTGTTTATATATGATTACAAGGTGGAAGAGATAAGAATTACATAACTAGAAAGCAAAAGAATAGCTATAGCCTACGACTAGGAGAATTGAACTTAATTAGCTGTAGAATAGGAATACTATTCTTGGTACAACAGAATAGAATTTACATAGACATGGACGTGGTACATATGACAATACATACGGTATGTCATACTTTACATTGTACGTTTAATAGTTTCTTTCCCCACGTGCCGCAACACATAGAAGGATACCAACTTCCAGCTTTCTATGAGAGAGCAGAGTGTTCCAAGTTTTGGAAACAAGTTTGCAGTTTAAGACGGACTCGCGAGGAAGGTATGAAAGAATATTTGATAAGATATCCTCGTCAAGATCTTCCATTGAAACAATACGTGCACGATAAAAACAATATGCGGCCCGTATTTAAACTCTAGTGCTTGCTGATGTTTTTTTTTTTGTTTTGTTTTTTTTGTTTCCCTAGCTAGTTAGTTGGTGATGATGAACCTTATTATTGAGTTACGAGCGTACATATAGACAGTTCTGAGAGATTTCCACACAAAATAATGAAAAAGAAAGAACAATCCCACAAGGTTTATGAAATTGAAAAAAAAAGGCGAATCCGGAAATTGACCAAAAATTTAAACTTTCGTATTAGTCAAGAAAACGTAGAATTCTTTTGCATCAATTATTAAGGACGAACAAAAATTAATAGGACTGCATGATTCTGTTTCGGTAATTGAGGAGATCTTGCTACTATATACTATATAAAGAGAAGAGGCGAGGCGAGGCTGGCGACCCTTCCAGAGTTATACTTATATATGTTAGCGGGAAAGTATGAAACTGTCCCCATCAGAGTCGGTTCTCTTTTAATTTGCCTAAGCATCAAATTATTGTTTATTTCTGTTAGAATACGGGCATCCAACTCAAAACCAATTGGCAATGATCTTAGATGCCCAGACAATGTGGGACTAATAATCTCAACACGCCACCTCACGTGTAGCCTCGTTGGGTCTAACACGTGGACAATTAAATCGAGTGACGCAGAGTAAATGCGCGGTCAATTGACTCGTCGCAAATAGCCTGCTCTGATACCATGTTAGAACACGGGCATCCAACTCAAAACCAATTGGCAATGAGTGGAGAGGCCCTAAGGAGTTATAAACCGCAGGATCTTAGATGCCCAGACAATGTGGGACTAATAATCTCAACAATTTCGTTTAAAGAGGACATGGTCATCTGTCAAAAGTGCTTAATAATTCTGTAAAAAAGAGATGCAACCTCAAGTGCGGATACTCTAGCAAGATTTTATTTTGGGTAATTTGGAGGAGGACAGTACGTGACAGGTGACACTGTAAGACCCATATTAATTAGTGGATACTCATCCACTAGAAAAGATATTACTAGTATGTACTGTTTGAACATTAGGAGATGCAGGAGGTACAATCCAAGTAGTTTAATTTGTGTAAATGGGCATTCAGAAAACAAGGACTCAACTTCGTGATTGCAAAATATGTAACAAGAACCATTTCTCCCAGAATAGGAGACATCCTTTGTCTTGTCGCTTAAGCTTTTCCTTTCCTTTGAGAAACTTACAATTTCCAGAAGTTTTTCCAAAATTTATAATGCGGAGATTGGTGCATATGATTATGGAGAATTAACCGAAAAAAGACTATATTGTTTTAACATCCCTCTAACTCTATTCCGTTTCAAGATTCCAGAAAAGAGTCTATATGTTAAAGAATAGAACTAGCCACCCAAGTAAGAAAGTTATTGGTCATTTCCAAGAGAAAGTGCAGCGTAAAGAAGATAGAAGGAATCAGGCTTGGAATGGAGGATGATCCACCAAACATTGTTCTGGAACCTCATCTCCAAGTCTACAAACTCTTTAGGAAAAACCTATCCAACTCGGACTTATCTTCAATCCGAATGACGGGGCAGCTTTTTTCACAAAGAACTCATGTATGTAGCTGAAGTTGTTAACGGAAATGAAAAACCTGTCCCTGATCATCATGACTATAAAATACCAATCCATCTATATCTTAATGAAGATGTGTGAAGATGTGTTACTGCTATGATGGTGTTTGGTTTTGTTTATGATGTTTTCTAATTATTACGTGAAATGTGTGTTAGTGTTGTTGCTTAGCCCGCAGTATTGTGTGTGAAATGTGTGTTTACGGCTCAGCCAGTAATATTGTGCTTAATTATGTCGCCAATGGTTTACTTATCAGTAATTGCCTTTTCTTAGAATTTGCTCTCTCTTTCAGTACCTCAAGATGAAGCAGTCAAACATCTTTCTTTATAATAAGACACCCAAAGTCGCCACATGGCAATACCATAATCATTCTTGATTTCTATAGAGCCATGTCAGCGGCAGTTTCCAAGTCATCGCAATCTACTTGGCATCTCCAATGGTCATGAATGATTTGGTGCAACTTTCTTAAAAGGCACCTATTTTCAACTTTAGAATCTTCGAAACGGCACCAAGCAAGCCCCAATGGTTTTTAAAGTTTTGGTCGTTACCAAATCCAATCTTTGGGCACAAAATAAAAATCCCAACACTAACATCACAATTGCACAATGCTGCTCGAGGTAATGAGAATGGAACTGTGCTGTAGTTGAAGAAAGTTGATGTAGGCAATCAAAGGAAAGATTGGTAGATGAAGTGAAAACTTGCAACAAATATCATTAAAACGATCCAAAAGCAGAGAGGTCAGTTTTCATTTATCATAATTGACTTTGCACTTGTTTTCGGACTAATAATGCAAATTATATACGATAGAAGAATGTAAAATTGAGAATGGAAAATCACGTAGGAGATTTAACTCAGGTGGAATTTTCAGCGCATGTTGGCAGCCTTTAGTTACTATACAAGACCTACAATGTTTGACACGCAGGTACGTACAGGGATAAAGATTATTATTTTTTTTTGATCGGTAACAGGGATAAAGTAATTATCGTTTCGCAATCATAAGGCAACCTGCGGTAAATGTATTGAAAACGAAGGTATATGTATTATGGGAAGACGGGAACGGGAAGTGAAGAGAAATTGATGTAACACAAGGGAAGTGCGAAATCCACATTCTTGGTCGAATAGGTAGAAATTTATTAAAAACTTCTTCTACTCAATTTCCATGTCACTGAACTGTCATCATGTATTATGAGACATGTCTCTTTGCATAAAACTTCCATAACAGACAACTAATAGTCGAATAGAAAAGACACCATACTACCCAGGCGGCCAGGCGTCGCTTCCAATAAATATACAGAGTGTTGACTCGAGACAACAACGATTACAAGGTTGGAATGGTTTTGATATTCAAAACACATGTTTGTGATTTGATGTATGGTAATGTCTTTTGTTAGTAAAGAATTCAAGGTTTCGATATTCAAATGGGCGATATATCATAAACACTAGGTTTTACATCAAAATTGTTTCATGATGAGACCAATTCTAAGATGGTGTTACTGTGTTAGTGGCATCATTAATGTAGGATATTACGATTTTGGAGGTTAAATAATGACAAAACATTAGCATTGATGGTGAAAAATTAGGAGACATATATAGTTGTTTAAATATTTATTTACTACACAAAATTGTCAAGTGGACTCTACCTTTGACCAATTAAGTGGGATGATAAACAATTTGGATGACTTCGAATTTTATGAGTTAAATTTGACAATAATGCCATGAAGCTAAGATAAATTTTACAATAAGATGAGAATATGCCGGTGTGTATGCACCGGGTTAGGAGCTTATTGTTAATAGTTCCAGGGACATTGATGGATGCATAAATTAGCTTCTCGAAATCTAAGTGAAGCTTCGTTGAGTCCCCGCGTTTTTAAAAGTTGAGAACCTAGAAGACTTTGAGAAAGTAAATTCAATGTGCATAATAAGAGAAAATTAAGAAGACATATAAATTTGAATGTCATGATTACATTGTTGCTGGCAAAGATGTGGGATGATAATTTGGATTTTAAAATGTTAAAATTTCGGTGCTAGTTATGCCATAAGAATCAGATTCTTCTATTCAGTGCCCAAAATCTTCAGAGAATCCGCACTTGCGGCCAATAATAATAACTACTCGCAACTCCATTCCGAGCCTGATTTGTCCCTCTTCATAGAACCCAATTAAAGCAAGATTTTTCATCCAAAATCCTACGTAACCTAATACTGTATATGCGAAAATGATTTGTGGCACTTAGGTGTTATGAAGGTGGCTTTCTTTCCTTAAACCAGAGGTGAGAAAAATTTGTTGACTTTAAAAGCACTCTCTCAACTGTTATTATACCACACAAAAAAACAGGAACGATATGCTTTCGGAGAATTTCAACCATAAACCATTAATCAACTTTGACCATTATTATTCCACTCCATACATAGAACTTGGATAAATTAATTCTCACAAATTAAAGACTTCGCTAAAATAATAAAATTCTATGGTCTCAAGGTTTGGCTAAGTCATATTCTAACTCGATAAATTAATAATTTCAATAATAATTTTCTTTAGTTCCACCGCTATTAATTTATCGAAATTTTATTGTATTTATGAGCTTAGGAAGGTAAATCGTAGCAACACATCCTTGGTTACGCATTAGAGTTGATCCAAAACATCCGGTTGAAATTTTAATGTTTGTAATCCTAAACATGGCCACAAAACAACGTCATATTTTGAAACAAGAAGTTTGCCTCATTAAATTCCTTCCTAGTATTACCCAGTTTAACCAAGGATATTCGCGGAGTTCCTTCGTAGTATTGCCCAATCTTTTTTTTTTTTTTTGAACGATATCCGTCGAATTCCTTCATAGTAGTCCCCAATCTAGCATGGTGACGCCTGGTGATTTGGTTTGTATTCATTCCACGATCAAAAGAGAAATAAATTACAACAACTCTACACATACCGTGTAGAAAAACAAAGTAAAAACCAAAACCATGGTTTTTCATGCGGCCCGTGAAGACTTTTTGAATAAATTAACACCAAAACCATGTGAATTGGTTCTCTCATTTCCATGCCATCTTCATATCCTTCTCCTCTCCATCACAATAAATAATGTGTTTCTACTAATTCAAATCATATTCAAAATCTAGGGATTTAATAATCTAAACATTAATCGAAAAAATGGTGAAAAGAATATTATTAGTGGAATCTTCCAGTTTGTCACTGTCTATTTGTCTGTTTTGAGTAGAGTTGACTTCGAGGGAAGCGCTAGTAATGACACCATCTCTCTACTGGAAGAGATCTTTAACTCCATCCTGTGCTAAAAAGTATGTCTCCCTCTTCTTTCTTTCCATTGATCTGAAACTCATTTTTCGTTTGTTTTTTCTTCTTATTTCGTTTTTATTTAAGTGACTGAAAGTAGTAGTCTTCATTGTTCTTGGTTGTTATATATTATATCTTTTTGTCTTCTAACTTATGTTAACATCCTTTGAATTGAAGCATCCGAATATAAATAAAAATGGCAGCAGAAACACTGGGGAAAATGATCAGCAACGTCGACTTGGATACTGCAGATCCCTACTTAGATTTAGAGCGTAAAGAACGTAAACCACCTATATTTAGAATACCGACTTACATCAAAGATAGGAATAGAAAATCGTTTGAGCCACAAATAGTTTCAATTGGCCCTTACCACTACGGTAAATATGAGTTGATGCCGATGCAAGTCCACAAGAATAGAGCTTTACTTCACTTTGTTAAGAGATCTAAAAAGTCGATTCAAGTTTATGTGGATAGATTGATGGAAGATGTGAATCAGTTGAGGGTCTGTTACGAGCAGATTGACTCGATGCTGGAATGGAAAGATGATGCTAGTTTCGTGCATCTCATGCTGGTTGATGGAGTCTTCCTTTTGGAGTTCTTATCCGTGTTGAGGGGTAATCAGAAGAAGAAAGACTATGCTGGTATTGATCCCATTTTCGGACATGATGGACATATGTTGGTCTATGATGCTATGATGCAAGACTTGTTGTTGTTGGAGAATCAATTGCCGTATCAAGTACTCGCTACGTTGCTTTCAGTTTCCGAAGGCTTGCAGCAAGAGGTAAAAAAAATCATTTAGTCTCTATCTCTGCTTTATACATTTTTTTTTAAAAGACTATTGGGTGTAATTTTCTCTAGACATCTGCATGTATATCTCGCGTGACTTCCTATAACTAATGGAAGTGGATTAGGACTGTTTTTGGACCAATGGGGTTCAATATGCAATGGGGATGGCTTGGAGTTACTTGGGCGATATAAAGACTATTGAAAAAAATTCTTGTAGATCATACGTAGTTTGTTCATGTCAAAGAATTGCGGGAACAGAAGAGAGCATCTATGCTGCTTATCTTTGAACTAGAGCAAGCAAAACTCATAAGCTTTGCAAAATGCCTGACCGAAATTCTTAGTTTCTTAGACAGTTAATAATATGCCATAGTTTTTAGATTCATTCTATTTCATCTATGATTTTACTTACCATGATCCCTAAACTGAGTGATCCAAAGCCTAATTTTCTTACTAGATCTCTCCAAGGTTAGCAGCTAAAGATAACATGTAATTATCATATGTTTGTGCAGACTGTACAGAGCATCCTATCTTGGATGATGTTTTCTCTGAGAAAAGGTCCAGGCGACCATTTGCTGGATATGTATATGAAGGGATTGGTGGTAGAAGGCCAAACCTTCCAGGAGGAGGAGGAAGAAAGAAACATGAAATATTCTGCTGCCAAGCTTCATAAGTTTGGCATCCAATTCAAAAGGGTTCAAAGTGTCAATAAGATCAATTTTGACAAAAGAACTGCAACACTTAAACTTCCTTCTATCATCATCAACAAATATACCATCTCTAAATTTCACAATTTGAAGGCTTATGAGCTTCGGGTGGGAAGAAGCAGGAATTTGAACTCTTTTGTTCGCTTGTTTGATACTCTCGTGCAGTCTAGCACGGATGTTATGTTTCTTCAATCCAAAGGGATCATACTGAGTTCTTTAGATAGCGACGCTGTTATGGATGTATTAAAGGAGCTCACAAAGGACACAGTGCTAGATGTGAATTGTAAGTCAAGTCTAGTATTTAAAGAGATCATCGAGTATTGTGAAGATAAATCCACCAATAATTCGAGAATGTTTCACGATGATTGGTCTTCAATCTTCATTCTGGCAGTGACTGTTCTGCTAGTTTTGGCTGCGTTTAGATTGGTACTCTGAGTCCTACAAATAAAGCTGTGCCGGTGAAGTTGGGAAGTGAGTGCACTGAGTTGAAACAGGGTCCAATATCTCCTAATATTGTTCTCCAATCTATTCTAATCTGTCCTTACCTTTCAGCTGAGGGTGTTGATAGATGCCCATAAACGCCGATATCCAAAATGAAGAATATTACCTCCGTTCTGATTTCGGATCGAATTCGGATGTTTTATGGTATTTTCCGAAAGCATCTGCTTACACACTTATTATATTACCACTACCCGGCACCACCACTGTCAGAATCAACTACATCAACAACATTCCAGGAAACAGCATAAAGTGAGTTTGCTTATGGGATGACCATTTTGTTTTTTGATGGAGCATATGGAATAGTGAGAGTTCAACACTAACCTGATGGATTGTTTTTATGTATTTTGGCCGTGTCTTTATGGATTCGGTTCTTAGTTTTTGGTCCTGATAATTTGGAATTTCCTGAAAGTGCGATTTATTTTTTATAAAAGCAATTATCATCTTCCTTGCAATAGGCTATTCTACTTTCCTTATATGCTTTATCAAGAGAAACTTGATCTCTGACGTCTGAATAAAAAGGTTATTTTATACATAAAAGAAAAATGATAATTTAATAAGTGATTATTCTGTAAATTGCAAGTGTTACCCATGTTCTTTTGGGTAATCTCTCCAAATGACATGGATCTAACGGGTAGAACGCATTCCATTTGTTAATGTGTTTTTGCGAATATAACCTTTACAGTAAACGACATGGATTTTGGGAAGTGTAATCCCCACCAAATCCCACGACATCCCCCAGCTCATTCTCACCAACTCAAGTGTGCTTCCAAAAAGTAAGTGCAAGTTCATAGCAACTGCACTTTCAAAAAGTAACCCTGGAGAAGCTCTTAAGAACAAAGGAATGTCCATTCTCATCAACTCAACTTGCTCGTTCATAAGAGTCGGAGATAAAAGAAGAACATTTTTTAACGGTCATTTCACTTGTGGGTGAACCTATGGGTTCTGGAAGTGAGTCTCTTAAGATATTTGCCGTTCGAATATGTGAAAACTTTGGATGGCTTAGATCTAATGATGCTCCCCGAATCTCCGATGAAGATTTGTTTGAAAAGGTAACCGAAACTCTTATTTTGGTTGCAATTAAAGATATCTTACTTGTAAGTAGTGTTTCACTGGAAGTGTGTATAGAAACCGGGTGTAAAGTGGATTTAATTAAGATAGGATTGAATAGCCCAAAAGGCGTCCGCAGACAATGAGTTCTTTTCAATGACTGATTGTCTCGATCACACTATAATGACTGAGTGTCTCGATCACACTTATACGGTGGGTATTCTCAGCTAGTGTTTTTCTATAAGGGAATGTATGTTTATCCTTGTTCTCCGTGTTGCAGTTTAAAGACGCTTTTAAACAAGTGGAGCTCATGTTTGGTGTTGATTTCACACAATCCAATGAGCGTACAGGTCCGCTCTCCCACTATTATAGGAACTTACATTTTAGGGGACATGGTACACTTACATTTTTGATTTTGGAATTTGACAAATTAGGTCAAATATCATTCGGAGGCCAGAACTTGCATCGAATTAGAGAAGGCATCCTAAACCCCTATCAGCACGTAATGACTGTTTTTGGCAAAAATTTCCCGTTTCTTTTGGATAAGAATCGGTCAATAGCCTGTTACAGATTTGGAGATGGTTTGCTCTTCATCTATTTGATATACTTTTTGCTTTGCTTTTTTTTTTTTTTTTGTTGGACCATGAGGTAATGGCTTTGTTTTATATATCTTCGCATTTCACAGCAGCAGCAATGGCACGGGATGATGGTGTCGTCGGCTTCAATCCACAGAACAAACCGTGTGCTGGAATTCAAGAAGCACTTGCTCAATACGAGAAGATAGTGCCTGATCTATATTTTGCAGGTTGCATTCTTTTTCTTTCTCTTTTTACAGTAATGTTTACGCAATTTGTCAAAGTTTGATCATTATGATTTTTGTGCTTATTATTTATTTTCTCATAAGCAGAACCAAAATCCTTCGCTTCTATTATAAACAAGGCAATCTCAACTGTAAAACAAAACCAGGGCAAGCAGCATGTTCTAGTGATAATTTCTAACGGGCCGGTAATTATTTTGTGGCTTCCTTGACATTTTATTGCTGCTTAAATACTGAGAGTTGCAACATAGCATGATTAAACACGAGGCTTAATTTGTGAAATTGAGGGTATTAATTATTTTTTCTGGAATATCGGTGGTCACAGGTGCACAGGGGTGGACTTACTGAGCCTGGCCAGCTAAGCTGCCAGGAGCGTGAGACCGTAGAAGCGATTAAAAATTCAAGGTTAAGTGCTTGATTTCTCACTGAGTGAGATGATCCTTTTTTATTTGGTTTAGCCATGTTCTGAACGACTCTGAACGTATTTCTTGCAGCAATCACTCATTGTCAATCATATTGATTGGAGTCGGGGATCAGAGTGGGGACATGATGAGGTTCTCTAAAGATTATCGTTCTTCTCCTGCCTTTAAAAATTTCCAGGTATGCAACCCTAGCTAACTAGTTATGCATCTGATGTGCAATTGCTGCTCTAGTTTAGTACTATTCTCGGTTTCAAAATAATAACCCGGTTCCATGTGTAATTTTAAAACGGAGGGAGTCCGTGGTTCTTCAACATTGTCTTGAATTCTCCGTTCTTCTATGGTTTTCCATATGATCGTTTCAGATCCCTTGTTGTTGAACATCCGTAGCGATAACTTATGAGAGTACTCAGTTCGAGCTTTTTTTTGAATGATGAAATCGCTCATAGATTTGAGCATATATACGTTTTTAATTAATTTCTCTATTAAAGGCTTACTAAGAATTGTATTTCCCTCTCTAGGTCGTGAACTTCACCAATATTATGTCACAAGATGTGCCAGAGACCAGAAAAAATATGGATTTCGCTATTGCATTCATGAAAAATCTCCGTTTCCCCGTAACTGAAATCTGTGATGAATCCATTGCAACTGCTGTGAAGAATCCTACTTAACTGCTGTGGAGAGGAGTTCCTTGTTTTTATTTTTGCATAGATACAGGTTTCTGGTCTTGACCATCATTAACTTACTTCCACGAAACCTCATTATCCGCATATCTTTATTCTGCAGAACCTTGTGGTATCTCATGGTGACTCTATTTGATTATGATATTTAGGTTTGTAAAGCTTTGTTCTTCGTATGATTCTTTTGTTTGTCGAGTTTTCTTTGAAATTAGCATTTTATTTCTGGGGTTTTTTTACATTTCCTTGCTCTGCATATTCTTCATTTTAATAAATTTCTCTACTTACCATAAAATAAAATTTCAATGTACAAAAATAATTGTAGTTAAATTTTTCTAACAATTTCAAAACCGATAGAAATTTACTTTTCTTTATTCTCAATTCTTTCCCAAGTGAAAGCTAAGAATGGAGTAAATGGTTTGAAGAACGGTGAGTACTAACAAAAAACTTGCTGCTCCAACTATTGAACGCCAATAAAGCAACCAAGACCAACTCCCTTCAGGCTTTCCTGCGACATATTCATTCAGCTTTTCTAATACAAGACTAGCTTTACATTTCCCATCAAGTACTGCATCCTTTTTAAGTTCTTTCATCACTTCAACAACAGCTTCATCGCTAGCCAAGGAACTAACTATGACCTTTCGGAAGCGGAGCAAGTTTACATCGTTGGCTGACTCGACAAAAGTGTCAAGGAGTCGTATGTAAGAACTGAATTCCTTGGTGTTGCTATCAGTACCTCGAAGTTCATATGCTTTCAAATTGAGAAATGTAGAGATGCTGTTTTCGTTTATTTCGAAGCGCGGAAGTCTTAGGGTAGCCGTTCTGTTGTCAAACTCTATATCATTGTAGCTCCCAACAGCTATAAATTTGATACCATACTTTTGCAGCTTCGTTGCGGAATGTCTTATTACGTTTACCCTCTGATTTTCATCTGGTTCTTCATTACAAGCTAGTAACCCCTTCATATACATTTCTAACAAGTGACATCCTCGACTTCCTCTTGGAGCAAACATAATCCAAGGCAGCACCCCATCTATATCCTGCAATAAATACATCACTACAGTTAATGCCATGATGTTCTATCACATCCAATTTCTTGAAAGCATGTAACGTGAGATAAGTTAAGGAATTACTAAATAGAGTTTGAAAGTGAAACCAACAAAGATAACATGAGAAGTTTGACTTGTCTACCTCTTGTTGCACTCCTGAAACAGATTGCAATATAGAGAGTACTTTATAAGGTAGCTGATTCTCCAACAAAAGCAGGTCTTGTTTCGCAGAGTTATAGATCAAAGCATGTCCACGCTTTCCAAATACGGGGTCAATAGCAGCGTAATCACGGTTGCGTTGAGTACCTCTTTTGACATGTAAGAACTCCAAAAGGAAAACTCCATCAAGCAGCATAAGTTGAACAAAGCTATCATCGTCCTTCCATGTCTCCATCAAGTAAAGTTGCTCATAATTTTCCCTTAACTCCTGCACACTTTCCTTCAATTTCTTTATATAAGATTCGGTAGGTACGTCCGGCTGTCTATCAAGAAAATGAATTAAGGCTCTTCTCTTGTGAACTTGCATTGGAATCAAATGGTCTCTCCCATAATAATATGGACCGATAGATACCATTTGTGGCTCGTATGCTTGTTTATTTCTCCTTTTGATACACTCTGGGACTCTGAATATTGGTTGGATCCGTTGTTGTCTCTCTAATTCCAAGTAAGGATCTCCACGATCCTGGTCAAGGTTACAAATCCTTTTGCCTAATGTATCCTCCATTTTGGCTTATTTGATTGATTTTGTATTACTTTTTGTCTTTGCTTTGGATTTGACGGAGAGATGCAAAAGGACAAAGACAAAGATGCAACTGTAAGTCTGTAATACCTTACGAAGAGTTTAAAGGCACTACCAAAAGGATTAGCAAAATGAAACCCATATTCACTATGTACTGTGTATACAACCCGAACTTAGTTTGTCAACCCTATCAATAAATGGAACATAGTAGACAAAAACTGATCAAATTAATTGATCACGCCAATTTAGACCTATAGTGCAATATTAAAATTACTTCCGTGGTAATGTCATAGAAGACAGTAGACACCTATTAATGATTTTTTTTCCTTTCTTTTTAGCGTTTCATCCGTGGACTTTCATGAATAGCCACCCACTAGCGGCGGCGGGGTGTGTGTACTGGCAAGCATGTGCGGTGGAATGAACCGTTAGTGCATAATTAGATACCGAATCTACATCACTGTTAGTTTTCCATGAGTAAATTAAGGATCTTGTTAACTTGCATAGTGTATGCGTATTAATGGATGTTTCACTGTTAAAGATCTTTTCTTTTTCACAGTTAAGGATTCTTATGGCAGTCAAACTGACATCACTGTTGATTTTTCTACTAACGTGATTAATGTTCCACCAATACCCCCTATACCGTATGTTTTGTTAATTAATAAGAATTATCGCAGTCAAATATTAAGACTTCCTCTTCTCTCTTTAACTTGTAATTCAAATAAATGTGTTTTGTTTTCTTGTACATCATATACATAAGATAAGAATCAATCGTTGTCATTGAAACTGATAAATATCAATAAAAATATAAGATATAATATGTTTTGCATCGGAGAAGGGAAAGTATGTCATAACAAACACACAGTTAATATAAAAAATAATTAATTAGTAGGTGTTAGGATATAACATACTGTGAAATGCAGAAGGATGATCCGAGCCAATCAATTTGCAGAAGGGACCCAGGTCCAGAAGAGCTCCCATATCTACGTTATTAATAGCGTGTTCGAATACCAAAAGCATAAGTCAGAAGTAAATTATTTTGCTTCACAAAAGGTTAACTTTTCGATTTTTTTAAGTCATTTTGAAATTCTCTACCCAAATTGACTTCTTGGTTTTTGATTTCTAGAAATCAAAAAGTTACTTCTAGGTGCTCATCCAAACGCGCTATAAGATACCAACCACTATTCTAGGCACTGTTTCGTGTCAAGTATTTATAATCGTTGAGATTTATATTGATAGAGGACCACTCTAGCAATCAACTAGGACACAAAGTGTCATAAATTGATTTTTTCAGTTGAAAGAGCATCTCTATTTAGCAAAGATAACTTGAGATTCAAGCAAAAACTTTCCCTGTTTAGAAGAAACTTTAATTAGGGTTTCAAGTAAGCATGTGAGAAGTTATCTTTGAAATCACATAAAAGAATATACACAGTGGTCCGGTTACGGTACCATGTATAGTGACCATTGTTTGGAAAATATGCCTTATGAATTATTAAGCAATATGATGTTCAATTAAACACTTACTAATTTAATCATGATCTACATACACAATGTGTTTTAGTGATCAATGATGTCTTAGATGTGTGTATGAGAGTTTTAGAAATGCTAAACATATTTAGAAAATAAGACTTCGAGTATCTGCTAAACATTCACTGGGACTGTTGGTGAAACGGGTTCGCCAACCATTATCATTTCACCAAACTCAGATCACTATGGTTGGTGAACCGGATTGGTGAACTATCCCCTTCTTAACTATAAGTTTTACGAATTAGTTAGCCCACCTTCCTGTATTTTAGAAACTTAGATATCTAGGGTTTGCAAGATGGTTCGCCAACCTACCCTGACCCTAAATTACAGAAGTTCTAAATTTCTCTCTTTGATGTTTGAAACCTTCCCAAATGATAAAATCATTTCTTTGGAAATTTTCAAATGATCCACAAAATTAATTATGGATCAATAAATTATTTTGAACTAATCTTGTTAAGGACCTATGAACATCCAATGCTTGAATAATATTTCGAGATGTTTAATAAGACAAGCTTAACTCGAAATTTCATGTTTGCAATAAATATACTAGATTTCATATGACATCATCTCAAATAGATAGAATATATAGTAAAGCTTGTGAGTAAATAGAATTGTTGAATCTTCACATACATGTTGTTTGAGGATAAAAACGGTTTTTGCTGATTTTGGTAATTTCGGGTGTGTGGGTGAGAAACGAATTTAAACCCTAAACAATGTACTGCAAGGGAGTACTTTAGATTCGAGAGATCAAACTGTACAAATCTGGCCTAAACCAAGAAATGGTCGTTCCAGACTTGCTTCGGTCACAAAGTAAAGGAGAAGGGCTGGCTTTGGGGAGGGAAGCGAAGAAAGTGTTGAGACCAGAATAGTTGATTCTGGGAGAGTAGTTGTTTTACGACTTGTATCAGAAAGTGGGAAGCTAACAGATGGAAAGCTAACAAATGTTTTCTGAGTGTTGTATGCTCCTGACTTGAACTTGTTTTTCGGTGGAAATAGGTAATGCCTATTTATACAAGTCGAAGTGTAACGTACTCTGGTCTCATAAAATGGAAAACGGGTGAGTAAATGGGAGGAGGTGGTAACCGGTAATGCCTGGAATTGATGTTCCATTAGAGAAAGTGTTTCACCATTACTCCCTGTATTTAAAAACCGCTTCATCCTTATGACACTCTCTTATAACGGGTGTAGTGTACGCCACATGCTGTAAACGGCCAAACCAATACCCAATGAGCATCCCCCAGTTTGTGATATGCGTTGATGTCTCGAATGTTTTCGTGGAAAACATGTAGCACATTTGCCATTTTCTGGCAAGTTGAGCTTAGGAGACTTGCGTGGTGACCTTCGACGGTCGAGATTTTGCATCTTAAGAGGAAAGGTGGTCGTTGATTATTGCATGATCAGTATGGATTTAATATGGCCTAGTTTAGGCGCGGCAAAAAGTTAGGGTTTTGGATTTGTTTAGGCGCGAACAAACTAGGGCCAAAGGTTGTCATGCGTTAGATGGTAATGTTGGACGGCTAAGATCTGCACCTTAGATGAAAAAGTGGTCGTTGATTGTTGCAGGTCTTCTTTTTGGCAGCTGTAAATGGAAGGCCGGCATGGTATGGGTTTAGCGCGGCAAGGTGGCTGGCACGACATGTTATTGGCACATGTGGCATGGTCTTCATTCCTTGGCGCGGTTTAGGTGTGGCCAAAACTATGGTTTTGGCATTGGGCCAAAGGTTACCATACGTTGGTTGGCGACCTTGGACGGCTAAGATTTGCATCTTAGATGGAAAGATGGTCATTGATTGTTACAGGCCTTCGTTTGGTAGCAAGTGGCATGAAAGGAAGCGCTTGCATCTTGGAAGGGAAGCGCTTGCATCTTGGAAGGGAAGCGCTTGCGGTTTTGTCTAAATTAGGGTTTGGTATGTTGAAACCCTAATTAGCATCCTTTACTAGAATTCTCATAAGGACTCGGATTTTGATGGTCCGCCCCTCCATTCTGCACGGAAAAGAATTTCCTATCTCCTTACGCGGGAATGTTTAGGTTTTGAGCTCGTTCGGGAGGTGAAAACAGCCCAAAAGTAAAATTCAAGAAGATTTCAAGATGGAGGTTGGTAGCCAGCGGCATGGTGGCATGGCCGGCATGGCTTTGGTGTGGACAAAACTAGGGTTTTTGGAAAAAGGTTACCGTGTGTTGTTTGGCGACCTTGAACGGATAGGATTTTCATCTAGGATTGAAGGGTGGTCGTTGATCGTCTCACGCCTTCATTTTGGTAGCCGCATATGGAATTATGGCATGGTATGGGTGAGGCACAGCAAGGTGGCTGGCACGGCATGCCATTGGCACATGTGGCATGGTCGGCATGCCTTGGCGCGGTTTAGGCGTCGCCAAAACTAGGGTTTTGGCATTGGGCCAAAGGTTACCATGCGTTGACTGGAGACTTTGGATGGCTAAGATTTGCATCTTAGATGGAAAGATGGTCGTTGAATGTTGCAGGCGTTTGTTTTGGTATCCGCATGGGGAAGGCCGGCATGGTACGGACAAGGTAGGGCGTGGTTGTCTTGGTATGGTGGGCCAAGGGTTTGACATGCCATTGGCGCATGGTGAGGCTAGCATGGTTAGGGCCAAGGAAAGGTGCGATTGGCTTGGCATGGTAGGGCCAAGGGTCTGGCACGCCATTGGAACATGGTGCATCTAGCATGGTTAGGGCCAAGGAAAGTTGCGGTTTGGCTTGCCATGGTGGGTCTAAGGGTTTATCACGCCATTGGCACATGGTGCGGCTAGCATGGTTAGGGCCAAGGTAAGGTGCGGTTCGCTTGGAATGGTGGGGCCAAGGTTTTAGCATGCCATTGGCACATGGTGTGGCTAGCATGGTTAGGGCCAAGGAAAGGTGCGGTTGGCTTGGCATGATGGGGTCAAGGGTTTGGAATGTCATTGGCACATGGTGTGGCTAGCATGGTTGGCATGCCTTGGCGCGGTAAATGAGGTTGTCATGGTTTTCCATTGGTACAGTGGTGCGGATAGCATGGTTGGCATGCCTTGGCACGGTAGATGTGGCTGGCACGGTTTTCCATTGGCACAGTGGTGAGGCTAGCATGGTTGGCATGCCTTGGCGCGGTAGATGTGGATGACATGGTTTTCCATTGGCACAGTGGTGCGTCTAGCATGGTTTGCATGCGTTGACATGGTAGATGTGGCTGGCACGGTTTGCCATTGGCACAGTGGTGTGGCTAGCATGGTTTGCATGCCTTGGCGCGATAGATGTGGCTGGCATGGTTTGCCATTGGCACAGTGGTGCGGCTATCATGGTTGGAAAGCCTTGGCACGGTAGATGTGGCTGGCATGGTTTTCCACTGGCACAGTGGTGCTGCTAGCATGGTTGGCATGCCTTGGCGAGGTAGATGTGGCTGGCATGGTTTGCCATTGGCACAGTGGTACAGCTAGCATGGTTGGCATGCCTTGGCACGGTAGATGTGGCTGGCACGGTATGCCATTATCACATGTGGTGTGGGAATTATGGTTTTTCATATCGAAACCCTAATTAGTATTTAAAAAAAAATACCCAGGTGTTTGTGGGTGAAAATGGTTTCCGCTGATTTTGGTAATTTCGGGTGTGCAGGTAAGAAACGAATTTAAACCCTAGATAATGTACTGCAAGGGAGTACTTTAGATTCGAGAGATCAATCTGTACAAGTCTGGCCTAAACCAAGAAATAGCCGTTCCAAACTTGCTTCGGTCACAAAGTGAAGGAGAATGGGTTGGTTTTGGGGAGGGAAGCAAGGAAAGTGATGAGACCAGAATAGTTGATTCTGGAAGAGTCGTTGTGTTACGACTTGTATCAGAGAGTGGGAAGCTAACAGATGGAAAGCTAGCAAACGTTTTCTGAGTGGTGTATGCTCCTGACTGAACTTGTTATTTGGTGAAAATAGGTGAGACCTATTTATACAAGTCGAGGTGTAACGTACTCTGTTCTCATTAAGGAATGGTAAAATGGGTGAGTAAATAGGAGGAGGTGGTAACCGTTAACGCATGGAATTGATGTTCCATAAAGAAGAGCATTTCACCATTACTCCCTATATTTACTAACTCCATCACCCTTATGACGGGAATAGTGTACGCCGCACGCTGTAAACCGCCAAACCAATACCCAAAGAGGATCCCCTAGTTTGTGATATGTGTTGATGTCTCGAATGTTTTCGTGGAAAACATGTAGCATATTGTTGTTTCCTGGCAAGTCGAGCTTGGGAGACTTGCTGGCTTGGTAACCTTCGACGGTCGAGATTTTGCATCTTAAGAGGAAAGGTAGCCATTGATCATTGCACTCTTTCGTTTTTGGTGGCCGCATAGGTAAGGCCAGCATGGTGGCGTGGAAAGGTTGGCATAATATTGGCATGGCACGCCTTGGCGTGGTTTGGTGTGGCCAAACTAGGGTTTCGGGCCTAAGGTCACCATACGTTATCTGGTAACCTTGGATGGCTAGGATTTGCTTCTGGGACTGAATGGAAACCGTTGATTGTCGCACACCTTCATTTTGGTAGCCGCATAGGAAAGGCCAGCATGGTGGCGCGGCTAGGTTGGCATGCCTTGGCGCGGTGTGGCCAAACTAGGGTTTCGGGCCAAAGGTCACCATGCATTGTCTGGTAACCTTGGAAGGCTAGGATTTACTCTTAGGATTGAAGGGCGACCGTTGATTATCGCGGCCTTCATTTTGGTAGTCGCATAGGGAATTCCAGCATGGTGGCGCGGTTGGGTTGGCATGGGGCCATGGCAAGGTGTATTTGGCATGGCTAGTGCTAAGGCAAGGTTCGGTTTGGCTTGGCATGGTGAGGCCAAGGGCTTGGCATGGACGGTTTGTCTTGGCATGGTGGGGCCAAGGGCTTGGCATGCCATGGGTGCATGGTACGACTAGCATGGCTAGGGATAAGGAAAGGTGCGGTTTGGCTTGGCATGGTGGGGCCAAGGATTTGGCTTGATCATGACCAAGCTAGGGTTTTGGCATAGTTTAGGCACGGCCAAAAATTGGGGTTTGACGTTGGGCCAAATGTTACCACGCGTTAGCTTGCGATCTTGGACGGCTAATATTTTGCATCTTAGATGGAAAGATGGTTGTTGATTGTTGCAGGCCTTTGTTTTGGCAGCCATCTATTTTTGGGAGAAAATCGCCTCTATCAAATTTGGTAAATTCGATGGTGGAGATACTGGTTTAAACCCTTAAACAAATATGATGCACGTGAGCACAGCACTTTTGATTCGAGATATCAATCTGTACAACTCTGGCCTAAAACCAAGAAGATGGTCGTTCCAGATTTGCTTCGAGCACAAAGTGAAGGATAAGGGTTGATTTGGGGAGGATAGCGAAGAAGGGTGATGAGACCAGAAAGTTCTGGTTAGGTAGTATCTCGACTTGTATCATAAGTGTAGAAGCTTGCGGAAGCTTGCTAGTGATGGAAGCTTTTGAGAGACCTTGCAAATTTGCTATCTGATAGTGTTGTATTTTGCCTGACCAAGACTTGTGTGTTTTGGCAGAATAAGTGAAACCTATTTATACAAGTGAGATTGAACGTACCCTGGCCTCATTAAGGAATTGAGTAAATGTGTCAATTAAAACAGAGGAGGTGGAAACCGTTGGCTTTATGGTGAAAAACTCTTTCACCATAAATTTCCTTATTTAATTGACCGTATTCATTCCTTGCACGCCTTGCTTTATTGCGAGCGTAGTGTACGCTGCACGCTGTGACCGCCAAACCAAAACCCCAAGAAAACATCCCCCAGTTTGTGTTGATGTCTCGAGAGTTGGGCGCAAGTGGCAATGCCAAAGTTGCTAGTGAAGCGTTGCGGCATGTGCCAATGGCATGTGTGGGATGTCTTGATCGCGAGTTGTACTTTGAGTGCGGATGGCAATGCCAAAGTCTCTTAGTGGAGCATTTGGCATGTGCCAATGGCATGTGCGGAATGCCTTGGCCGCAAGTTGCACTTTGAGTGTGGATGGCAATGCCAAAGTCGCTTAGTGGAGCATTTGGCATGTGCCAATGACATGTGCGGAATGCCTTGGCCTCAAGTTGTACTTTGACTGCGGATGACAATGTCAAAGTCTCTTAGTGGAGCATTTGGAATGTTCCAATGGCATGTGCGGAATGCCTTGGACGCAAGTTACACTATGAGTGCGGATGGAAATGCCAAAGTCGCTAAGTGGAGCATTTGGCATGTGTCAATGGCATGCGTGGAATGCGTTGGAATAGAAAGTGGCCAGTGGTAACGTGTTTGGCATGTGCCAATAGCACGTACGACCACTTTGGCCAAGTTGCGAGACCTATTTTGGCATGTGCCAATGGCATAGCGGCTTGGAATGGGGATTAGCTAGTGGTTGCGTGTTTGCATGTACCAATGGCATGCACAGCCACTTTGGCCAAGTTGCGGGCGCTACTTTGGCATGTTCCAATGGCATAGCGACTTGGAATAGAAAGTGGCTAGTGGTTTATGTGTTGGCATGTGCCAATGTCACACACGGCCACTTGGGACTTGAGTTTTGGGCTTGGCAACGGTTTGGAAAATGGCTAGTGGTGCGTGTTTGGCATGTTCCAATGGCACGCACGGCCATGTTGACCTAGTTGCACGGTTTGCAAACCTAGGGCGCTATTTGTGGCATGTGCCAAACAGCATAGCGACTTGGGAAATTGACTAGTGGTGCATGTTGGCATGTGCCAATGGCACGCACGGCCAAGTTGACCTAGTTGCACGGTTTGCAAGCCTATGACGCTATTTTTGGCATGTGCCAAACGGAATAACTGCTTAGAAATTGGCTAGTGGTGCGTGTTGGCATGTGCCAATGGCACGCACGGCCAAGTTGACCTATTTTCACGGTTTGCAAGCCTATGGCGCTATTTTTGGCATGTGCCAAACGGCATAGTGGCTTAGAAATTGGCTAGTGGTGCGTGCTGGCATGTGCCAATGGCACGCACGGCCAATTTTACCTAGTTGCACGGTTTGCAAGCCTAGGGCGCTATTTTTGGCATGTGCCAAACGGCATAGCGACTTGGAAATTGGCTAGTGGTGCGTGTTGGCATGTGACAATGGCACGCACATCCAAGTTGACCTAGTTGCACGGTTTGCAAGCCTAGGGCGCTATTTTTGGCATGTGTTAAACTACATAGCAACTTAGTTTGGCATGGTTGCCCTTGGGTGAAGTATGTGGTTTGGTTTTTCTTTCGTTGCCATGGTGCGCAGTATGCGGCTTGGTTTTGGCGTCATTGCCATGGTGCGCAATATGCGGCTTGGTTTTGGCATCGTTGCCATGGTGCGCAATATAAGGTTTTGGTTTGGCGCAGTTGCCATGGTGCATAGTATGCGGCTTGGTTTTGGCGTTGTTGCCATGGTGCGCAGTATGCGACTTGGTTTTGGCATCGTTTCCATGGTGCGCAGTATGCGGCTTTGGTTTGGCATAGTTTCCATGGTGTGCAGTATGCGGATTGGTTTGAAATTAGGGTTCTGTGTCGAAAACCCTAATCTGGTATTTTAATAAAATAACCTTATTAATTATTTACACCTGAATTAAATGCTCTCAGTTAATGTGTTGCGGGCAACATATTAGGTCATGGGGTTTTACGATTTTACCCCTTGTCTAAAATCCACCATCAACATTAAGTCCCCTGCTTAGCTCGGAATAGGAGCTTTGTTGCGAGGTAAGCATAAGATGGTGCCAAGACAAAATTTGAAAGAGAAGTGAGTAGATTTATCTGACCTTTTTTCTGAGATGCGAACTGGATTCAGAATCCTTGTCTTTGGCAGTTTTTGCACGAAGCGGGAGGTTGGCACAAATTGGCGGAAACGGGAAGTTTGGAAGCATTGAGTAGCTGGCGCGAATTGGGAAACTGAGAATACTAGCTGGTGGGACTTGAGAATCTGGCGTGCTAGTTAGTGGGGCCGGTGGAAGATGGACGTGATAGCTGGTGCAGCTTGGGCGGCATTGACAGGTCGGCGCAATTGGTGGGACCAGCGGAAAGTTGGGAAGCAGTTTTGACTTTTCTTCACACACGTCTTTTAATTAGGGAACCATTCATGCTAAAAATCCAAAACGTTATGTTCCTCATTACTTCTTTTCCTTCTTTAGGATTCCACATTCATTTTCAGCATAACTACACCATCTCCCTTTTGGTAAAAGGTTCTTCTTATTGAGCTCTTTTCCTTTTTTGTTATGTCGCCCAGAGACGAATCATCCTCCAATCGTCCAGATTCTCCGGGTAAAGACGCAAGATCCGACTCTTGTAAAAGCATCCCAACTAGAGTTATGCGGGTCAAGAAGATCATATCGGTATGTTCCCTTTTCTTCTGCTGATCAGTGTTTACTTCATCGTTTGTTCATTGATGAATGAGAAATTTTTCTTCCGTACAGCGATATCCCGTTGGAGCATGTGTTATTGTTATCGATGAGGATGATCTAGTTGCTCCCGTGCCTTCAAACCCGACTTCATTGGCTGTTGAAGATTTGGAGAATGCTGATTTAGGGATTTCTTGTCACGAATATCCCTACGCGGGTTTGTCGTTTGGGACTCACATGAGGTGCCTCTCTTCCAATTACCGGAACGTTGGTGGTTTCCTGGTGAAAAAATAGTTCGTGACTCTTTACATAAGGATATGGAAGACGTACGGCCATATTGCTACCAGGAGTGTAGTGAAATATTGTTCGTCTGCCTTGGTTTCTGTAGTGAATTGCCTTCTTCCAATGATCATTGAAATGAAGAGTACATCCATTCATGTTGTTGCAGAGATGGAAATTCAGAGATGGGAGAGCATGGTGGATACCTGTGAGTCCTTGGAGTTTAACATCAGCTGGTTGCGGCATCGTCTTGATATTGTGAAAGTCAACAGAGATGGTATTCTTGCTGGTATGATTCCTGCCACCAAAGCCATTATGGAAGAGGAGAAAGCTTTGGACATGGAGTCTCAGAGTATTGAAGGGTTTACTCGAGATTTTAAGAGTAAGACTGAGAGATATCATAGTCGATTGAAGATGATATTTTGTAGGGATTATGATTTACTAGATGGGATTTTCTGATTTGTGTTGCAAGATTTTTTAAAAAGATTTTGAATGAATAAAGGAATTTTTATTAATCTGTTGGGTTGTATGGAAGTTTTTATAATAGGTAAGGAAAAACATAAGCAAAAAGAGTGTTGGGTGTGTACACTTTGATATACCGTGTTGCGGGAAAGCAATCAAGCATAGTATGCTTTGACCCATTTTCCGTTGATGACTGCCTCTAGTTTTCCTCCATCTTCTTTGATAATCTTGTAGTACCCGCTGTCGTATGCCTTGGTGATTATGTATGGCCCTTCCCATTTTGGAGAAAACTTTGGCGCTGATACATCTTGTTGAATGTGCTTGGCAGTTTTCATTACCAAATATCCCTTTTGAAAAACTCTAGGCTTCATGGTGCTGTTGTATGCCCTGGAAATCCTGTTTTTTGCATGCTTGTGCATGTTCTTCCGCCCGAGATCTTCTAGAGTCTATAGTGTCTAGTTTTGTTATTCTGGCATTCAGCATCTCAGCTTCACTCCATTGAGGTCCACTTGCGGTGGCGATTCGGGAAGATGGAATTTTGATTTCTGCCGGGAGAATTGCATCTGTGCCATAGACAAGAGAGTAGGGAGACATTCCGGTGGAGCTTCTAGGAGATGTTCTGTATGCCCAGAGAGCCATTGGAAGTTGCTCATGCCGAGTCCTGGGATTATCGTATACTGTTCGTCTGAGGATCCGGGTCAAAGTCTTGTTGGTTCTTTCGGCTTGCCCATTTCCCTGCGGGTAGTAGATGGTGGAGAAGACTTGTTTAATGTCGTACCCCTCAAGTAAGTCTTATACCTTCTTGTTAGCGAAAGGTGTGCCATTGTCGGTGATGATATGCTTAGGTACGCCGAAACGATAGATGATGTATTCCTTGATGAATGCTGCGATTGTGGCTTCGGTGGTTCCTTTCAGCGGGACCGCTTCAACCCATTTGGTAAAGTACTCGGTTGCGGTTATTATGTATTCGTGCTGTTTCGAGGACGGCGGGTTGATTTTCCCAATGATGTCAAGTCCCCAGCTATAAAAGGGCCACGGGCTACTTATTGAGTGTAGGGGTGTTGGAGGTGCGTGGATGATATTTCCGTGGACCTGACATTCACGGCATTTCTGGACGAAAGCGGCTGCGTCATATTCCATGGTTGGCTAGTAGTACTTCTCATGTATCTGCAGGAACAGCTTGCGTTTCCCTTGGTGTTCTCCATCGTGTACTTCTTTTAATATAAATGGGACTTCTGTATCGCCTAAACACCGTAGTAGACTTCCCCTGAAACTCTTGCGATATAAAACCCCATCGTGACACACAAATCTCTTGGACTTTTGTTTTAACTTGGATGCATCTTCTTTGTCGGTAGGGAGAATGCAATCGCGGATGAAACTGATGTATGGCTCATGCCAGTCCCCAGAATGGTTGATGTTAAGGACTTCTGTTTGACATGGGGGTGTTTGGCAATTGGGGAACATCTTCTAGAGAAATCGAGATTGGGATTCCATTTCCGGCCAAAAATATCCAAGTCGTTGTAGGCGGCGGTAGAGGGTTACCACTGATGTGATTCCACAGACTTTGGTATGGACATGTTCAAGTTACTGTTGTGCTTCTTCCTTTCCGAGACACCTTGACAGGGAACTATCCGGGTTTCGATGATACAAAACATTTTGAAGCACAAAGAAGTTTCGCAAAGTTTTGAGACCGACTTTCCCTTGGAAAAGTGAGTTGTTGAGTTCTTGGATGATATGGGCCCTCAAGACATCGTCTTCGGTCTTCTCATCTTGTGAAAGCCACGTTGAGGCTATGGTTCGTTTCCTCACTGTCAGGCTATCTTTGGATCCTTCGAACTGTAGTCTTGATGCCAGTATATCTAGGAAGTCGGCGTGCCTATTACCGCTTTGGACAATGTGTGTGATAGTTGCATCGGCGAAGTAATTCAGTAGTCTATGTGCCTCAATTCTATATGGTGCCAGTGTTATCTCTTTCAATGCGTAAATCCCGTTCACCTGGTTGATGAGCAGTTTAAAATACCCTCTTATCTCCAAACATGTGGCCCTAGCTTGTTTAGCTAGTGATAATCCTATGAGGAAGGCTTCGTATTCGGCTGAGTTGTTGGTGCAGGGGAAGTCTAGCGTGAAAGAGTGTGAAAAAACTTCCCCAACAGGGGATACCAGTACTATACCCGCTCCTCCAGTATTTGTGCTGGGGGTGGATGAGCCGTCGAAGAATAATAGACATTCTTCTTCTTTGACTGAGAGAATTTCTGGAAAGTACCCAAGGAGATCTTCACGTAGTTCGGCGGCGTTTTCTCCTGGGAATGATGCTAGCAAGTCTGCGACGTCCTGTCCTTTTATGGCTCTCGAGGAAGTGCACGTTATGTCGAACTATAAAAGTTGTAGGAGCCACTTAGCCGGCCTCCCTATTATGGAAGGTTTTGAGAGGAGAAACCTTACAGGATATGACTTTGATATCAGCATCACCTTATTGGAAAAGAGGTAATGCCTGAATTTCTAGATGGAGTGGATCAGTGCTAAACATGCTTTTTCCGTTCTGGGGTATCTGAGTTCGGCATCTCTTAACATAGGACTGAAGTAGTATATGGGATATTCAGTTCCTTCGTCATCTTTTTGAGAGAGGAGAGCTCCAATGGCAGTTTCGCTGAAAGCTGTGTAGAGACATAGCGGTTTCCCTTGCATAGGAGATTTCATGACGGTTGGGGAAGATAGTGCTTGTTGGATCTTCTGATATGCTTCTTGTTGAGACGCATTCCATGTGAAACTCGCCCCCTTTTTTAGCAAAGGGGTGAATGCGGTAATGAGATGTGCCAGTCCCGGTATAAAGCGGAGAATGCAGTTTATCTTACCCATGAAACTCTGGAGCTCCTTTACAGTTCGTGGGGGCGGCATCGTTAGGATAGCTTGTGTCTTGATTGGGTCGACCTTTATCCCTATAGCCGTTACTTGGAACCCTAATAACTTCCCCGAAGAGACGCCGAAAGCGCATTTCAAAGGGTTCATCTTCAACTTATATTCGCGTCATCTTTCGAACACTTGTCGCAGTGTCTCTGGATGATCTTCTCGATTCTTCGACTTAACCACCACATCGTCTACGTAATCTTCAACTTTCTTGTGCATCATATCATGGAAGATGGTTGTCATGGCACATTAGTAAGTAGCACCAGCGTTCTTCAGGCCAAAAGGCATCACAGTGTAATAGAAGTTTCCAGGAGGGGTTCGAAAAGCAGTCTTACTTTTCTTCGTTCTCATACATCTTTATCTGGTTGTAGCCATTATATACATCCATAAAAGAGAACATGGAATGCCCACTGGTAGTGTCTACCAGCATGTCGATGTTAGGGAGCGGAAAATCGTCTTTAGGGCAGCACTTATTCAAATCTCTGAAGTCGACGCAGCACCTGATCTGGTCATTTTTCTTCTTGATGGGAACGATATTGTCCAACCAAGTGGGGTGATGAATGGGCTTGATGAAACCAGCGGCTAGTAGTTTCTAAACTTCTACCCTGATTTTTTCTTCCACATTGTGCCTGAATTGTCTTGGAAGTTGCTTGACCGGTTTGGACCCGGGTATCACATGCAGATGGTGGGTAACCAGTTTTTCATACAAACTAGGCATTTCTTCGTATGTCCATGCGAATACATCTTGGTACTCCTTGAGTATATCGACTAGCTTAGAGCGTTCCGTTGAGTGTAAGGATGAACTGATTAAAATGGGGCGTGGGAATTCTTCATCCCATATATTTACAGTGTCGAGCTCATATTTGGTTAAGTCAGTCCCGTCTTGCAGCTTCTGAGGGGCATCGGGAACTTCCTCCTGATCGTTGTGAAGAAATTCTCTTTGGCGGAGAGACCGGATTGTGGTATCCCCTGTTAATTGCTAACAACGATGATAATACGTGAGCTTTCCCTTTTTGTTTCGTCTTGCGTTAAAGGTGTGTTCTCGCTTAGCGTGGGTACGAGTTGCACCCTGGCCTGGCAATGGGGGATTGGAGAGTCTTCTTTCTGATGGGACGGGGGGAGAGAGGTCTTCTTTGTTGAGTAGCTCTGGTTCATTGCCGTCTCTGAGTGACGTCCACTTTGGCAGCGGGAAACTATGCACCTTGGTCGTCGTATCCCTTGAGCCCCTCGGCCTATGTGTTTCTATGCATTAGACAGGTGCATAGGGGGATAGTGACGCACGGATGCGGACTACTTCCCCGTTCAGAACTGTTTTCAAACATTGATGGTATATCGATGGAACAATTCTGAGATCGTGCAGCCACGTCCTTCCCAGTATCATGTGGTAATCTGGTTCCTTTTCGATCACTTCAAACTTCACGCTTGATTGAATTGGTCCTATTGTCAGGTCCAGGATGATGTAACCATATGTAATAGTTTGGTTGCCCTCGAAGTCTGTCATCGTAGTGGGTTATCGTATGACCTCGTTAGGTCGTACCCTGGCATCTTTGAGCGTTTTGAGGGTGATGACATTGGAAGATGCACCTGTGTCAACGAGCGCTCTCCTAAACTCTGTGCTCCTGATGAGGGCCGTAACATGCGGGGATCGGTTATGGCCCTCTTCTACCATCATGTCGTCGTCAGTAAAAATAATGATGTTGGCGGATCTCCCAGGTGTCCTTGGAGTCCATATGGGTACTGGGACTAGATATGCGTTCAGCGCTATTTGGTTAATGGCTGAAAACATTTTTACCCGCTGGTCTCTGGAAAGGTGCAACAATTCACACAAATTATATACCAGCGCGGTCGCCTCCTAATCTGCCGGCTTCCGGTTAGCGGAGAAACCGTTAATTTGAGGATGCTCATACGGGATGTTAGTCCCCTATTCCTGATCTTCTGGAAGACATGATCCACTTAGCTTCGATGTTAAGCTGATGAGGAATTCGAGTATGCTGTTGATCACATCCTTCATTAGATCCATATTTTTGGGGTAAATCTCCTGAGCTCGCATCAGGTCAACCAGTCTTGGGAGTTCTTCACTGGTTGCATTGCTTCCAGAAGTTAGCGGATCGTCATGTCTTCGAGCATGATCAGTATCTGTGGATATGGTTTAATAGCCAACCATGTTTGTGCAAATTCTTGAGGGTAGAACCTAGGTCCTGATATTGTAACCGAGAGATTGAAACTCCCGCTTTGGTCGCCAATTGTTTATGGGAGAAAATCGCCTCTACCGAATTCGGTAAATTCGATGGTGGAGAGACTGGTTTAAACCCTTAAACAAATGTGATGCATGTGAGAAATTTTGATTTGAGATATCAATCTGTACAACTCTGGCCTGAACCAAGAAGATGGTCGTTCCAGATTTGCTTCGGCCACAAAGTGGATGAGAAGGGTTGATTTGGGGAGGATAGCGAAGAAGGGTGATGAGACCAGAGAGTTCTTGCTAGGTAGTATCTCGACTTGTATCAGAAATGTAGAAGCTTTCGGAATCTTTCTAGTGATGGAAGATTTTGAGAGAGCTTGCAAAGTTGATATCTGATAGTGTTGTATTTTTTATGACCAAGACTTGTGTATTTTGGCAGAATATGTGAAACCTATTTATACAAGTGAGATTGAACGTACCCTGGCCTCATTAAGGAATTGAGTAAATGTGTTAATTAAAACAAAGGAGGTGGAAACCATTGGATTTATGGTGAAAAACGTTTTCACCATAAATTTCCTTATTTAATAGACCGTATTCATTCCTTGCATGCCTTGCTTTATTGCGAGCGTAGTGTACGCTGCACGCTGTGACCGCCAAACCAAAACCCCAAGAAAGCATCCCCCAGTTTGTGTTGATGTCTCGAGAGTTGGGCGCAAGTGGCAATGCCAAAGTTGCTAGTGAAGCGTTGCGGCATGTTCCAATGGCATGTGCGGGATGTCTTGACCGCGAGTTGTACTTTGAGTGCGGATGGTAATGCCAAAGTCTCTTAGTGGAGCATTTGGCATGTGCCAATGGCATGTGCAGAATGCCTTGGCCGCAAGTTGCACTTTGAGTGCGGATGGCAATGCCAAAGTCGCTTAGTGGAGCATTTGGCATGTGCGGAATGCCTTGGCCGCAAGTTGTACTTTGAGTGCGGATGGCAATGCCAAAGTCACTTAGTGGAGCATTTGGCATGTGCCAATGGCATGCGTGGAATGCCTTGGAATAGAAAGTGGCTACTGGTAACGTGTTTGGCATGTGCCAATGGCACGTACGGCCACTTTGGCCAAGTTGCGGGCGCTATTTTGGCATGTGCCAATGGCATAGCGGCTTGGAATGGGGATTAGCTAGTGGTTGCATGTTGGATGTTCCAATGGCATGCACAACCACTTTGGCCAAGTTGCGGTCGTTACTTTTGCCTATGCCAATGGCATAGCGACTTGGAATAGAAAGTGGTTTGTGTGTTGGCATGTGCCAATGGCACACACGACCACTTGGGCCTTGAGTTTTGGGCTTGGCAGCGGTTTGGAAAATGGCTAGTGGTGCGTGTTTGACATGTTCCAATGGCACGCACGGACATGTTGACCTAGTTGCACGGTTTGCAAACCTAGGGCGCTATTTTTGGCATATGCCAAACGGCATAGCGGCTTAGAAATTGGCTAGTGGTACGTGTTGGAATGTGCCAATGGCACGCACGGCCAAATTGACCAAGTTGCACGGTTTGCAAGCCTATGGTGCTATTTTTGGCATGTTCCAAACGGCATTGCGGCTTATAAATTGGCTAGTGGTGCGTGCAGGCATGTGTTAATGGCACGCACGGCCAAGTTGACCTAGTTGCACGGTTTGCAAGCCTAGGGCGCTATTTTTGGCATGTGCCAAATGGCATAGCGACTTGGAAATTTCCTAGTGGTGCGTGTTGGCATGTGCCAATGGCACGCACGGCCAAGTTGACCTAGTTGCACGGTTTGCAATCCTAGGGCGCTATTTTTGGCATGTGCCAAACGGCATAACGACTTAGTTTGGCATGGTTGCCCGTGGGTGCACTATGTGGTTTGGTTTTGGTGTCGTTGCCATGGTGCGCAGTATGGGGCTTGGTTTTGGCGTCGTTTCCATGGTGCGCAGTATGTGGCTTGGTTTTGCCGTCGTTGCCATGGTGCGCAGTATGCGGCTTGGTTTTGGCGTCGTTGCCATGGTGCGCAGTATGCGTCTTTGGTTTGGCGCAGTTGCCATGGTGCGCAGTATGCGGCTTGGTTTTGGCGTCGTTGCCATGGTGCGAAGTATGGGGATTTGGCATAGTTGCCATGGTGCGCAGTATGCGGCTTTGGTTTGGCATAGTTTCCATGGTGTGCAGTATGCGGCTTGGTTTGAAATTAAGGTTCTGTGTTGAAAACCCTAATCCGGTATTTTGAAAAAATACCCCTATTAATTATTTACACCTGAATTAAATGCTCTCAGTTAATGTGTTGCGGGAATCATTAGGTCATGAGGTTTTAAGATTTTACCCCTTGTCTAAAATCCACCATCAACACCATTAAAACTCCATATTAAACAAAATTGATACAAAAACTTCAATTTTTTAAAAAATTGATACAAAAACCCCAAATAAAATTGGTTTCATCAAATTCTATGATGAAACCAAATTTTGTTTCATCATATTTTTGCCGATTTTTTATCATGAAACCAAATATTTTAATGATGAAACAGTAAGTTTATGATGAAACCAAAATTTGGTGGTACTGTTTCTGGTTAGTGGTGGTGTTGGTTGGTGGTGGTGCTTTTATGGTGATGGTAGTGCTAGTATTTGTTGATGGATGTGGTGTTGGTTGCTAGTAGTGGTAGCTAGTGGTGACAAAAACACCTTTGGGGTTTTTGTGTTACTTTTGTTATTTAGGGTTTTTGTGTTACTTTTGTTATTTAGGGTTTTTGTGTTACTTTCGTTTTGATGGGTTTTTTTGTGAATGGATAGTGACACCTTTGAGGTTATAAATCAAGGCCCGTTTATTTATTTTCAATTTGTGAGTGATAGGTGGAAGTTAAGTCACATATTAAAATTCCTATTTACCTTGAACCATATCTCCTTGGTGAGAAGGGTAAATGATTAAACGATCCTAAAATAGGCTAGCCGAACCTAAAATCGGTGTAACGATCTTTAATGTGGACTTGATGAACCTAAAAAGTATTGTAGAAGGTTTATTCTCCACCAACTAAAAACCCAAGACACTTGGGAAGTTTTTGGAAATGATGTAACGAACCTAAAATCGATCATGAACCGAGCTCGGGAAACCTGAAAAATGATGTAGTAGGTTAATGTGGCAACAATTAAAAGGTAAATAGTAAATTGTAGAAAAATATGTTGGATATTTTCAATAACTTGGGAAATAAATGATTTTGTCTTTTTGGTTTTCCGCTACGATAGGGGAGCGTCCTATGTCAAACAGACACAATGGATGTTTGTTGGATGAAAGGGCACCTCTAATGGGTGTGATGGTTCACAAAGGACACAACCATTCCCATTAGACACCTTATGTGTCTTTTGGAAATGAAGAGGCATCTCCAATAGGTATGACTTTCCTATAAGTAGTGATGATTGGCTTCATTTGTAAGTATGAAGAACATAAAAAATACTCCTTGTTTTCTCTCTTCTAAGCATCATCAGATTCTAAATACTGTGTGTTCTTGGTTGGGTCAAGGGAGTACAACTCTTGAACCCAATAACGTTGTTATACGACTTCATTGTATCATGAAAGCATTATTTTGCTGACCGATTGTACTCTCAAATTATTTGGGAATGGTCGAAATATTTTCTGAAAAGAATAGTAATCGATCCTTGAAGTTGGAAGTACAACATTCAATATTTTTTTCATTCTTGTATTATTTTTCCATCCTCCTCTGTAGACCAAATTTTTTCCAACATAGTAAACTAGTCTTGACTAACTAAGATGAAAAAAATAAATTTAAGGGTTTTTTAGAAAAATTTTAACTTTCGGGAGTAGTATTATAATGGGTAAGAAAAAATCATGTTAATACGAGGGAGAACAAATAGATATGAATAAGGAAAAAAATTAGGTGGAATTTAAAATTGAAAATTGAAAATTTTGTAAGACAAAATATATCTCAAATAATTTTTCCAAATTACAGTAGTAGGGTTCCGCAAATCAATAGAAATTAAATTATCATCATCTTCTGTAACATCTTGATTGTCGATTATGAGGTTTGATGTTGTGATTCACAATACAAGATAATATGAAAATTCAAATTCTTTTTTGATCAATAAATATGTTATTTGATTGTAATCTAGTTCTTAATCGCGTAACACAATTTTATATATTTTGCAATTAGAGTTGTCATTAATCACGTTAAACCAATTAAATGTATAGAAAGTTAAAACATATATCAAATAGAGACTGACAAGAAATTTACGGTAACTATTTATGGTATAAGAGTTTCTATTTAGAAAAATCATAGATGTTTTAGTATTTTAAGTAAACAGTTACGAATAGGGATAATTTTAAAGGTTTCACATATTTTCTACCTAGAGTTACGAATACGGATAGTTAGTCAAATTTAATTGCCATTTGTAGATGGAAAATAGGAAAATGTAGAATTACAATCAGGCTCATGCCATATTTTTCTTAGGCTTATGCAAGCTCCGCTAACTTACATATTGATATAGATTACTTTCTTGTCCATGACCAATTTGCAATTGATGCATATGTCAACTCCGTGTAGATTGATAGGAAGTATGAGAATCTAGTGAATGAACGCATCTAACCTCATCAAGTGTGGCCACAATCATCTCTTGCATCACAATACTGAGACAGATGATATGAGAGACAAATATGCCGTAATCATCTCGCAATTAGATGATATGAGCGACAAAGGGCTATACTAGCAATGCTACAACACATTGCGGCTGCCTTCGTAACCTTTCCTACTTTTGAAGGATCACGCATAGACCGTATTTCATCCTCGAATGGAGAACAACTTAAGCCAACTCATTTTCAAGGCCGTGACTAAAAATAATGGTAATGGCCTAGTCAGTGTAAGCCGTTCTGTCAAAATGCACAAAGGTTGTGCATTACTGAGTCCTCGGCATGGCATAGTAATGCCCATGTTTAATATGCTCCATTGGCAAGGATAAACATCTATAGATGAGGCCTAAGCATCATTTATACTCTTTCGGCTAAGCTATGAAGCTTACTTGGTGCATGTTCCGCATATGCACCTTCAACCAACTATAACTCCCTATATATGTTTACTTGACATTTATACTACTTTGGTGAGTGGATTTACATTCACCAAATACCATTTTTGAGATGCTTCATGGTCGTTGCCATGCATGTATTCCTGAATAACCGGAAATTATTGATCAGTTTTTGTCTTGTCCCATAGGACAGTTTTAAAATTGCACAATAATGACACAATATTCACTCGACCAGCCTGGTCTGGCATACTTTGAAAAGGGGAGTGGATTGACATTCACCAAATACCATTTTTGAGGTGCTTCATGGCCGTTGCCATGCATGTATTCCTGAATAACCGGAAATGATTGTTGAAAAGGCGAGGGTACCCAAATATGCCTCAAGCTATTACTTTTCCTTCCTATGAGTCCTTTCCCAGAAAGTGATTGTCTATGGACTGAGTCGAAACAATACAACAAATCAGTTCACACTTTGTGTGATTGTCTGTGGATACAAGATCGAGACAATACAACAACAACAACAACAAAGTGTGTTTACTTGATATAAAGGTTCGGACTTAACCAAACTCAATATGATTCACGTATCAAGTAAATAGGAATTAACGTTTGTGCAATTTAATTTAATTATAATAAAAGTAAAGTAAATAACACAGCAAGATTTTGTTAACGAGGAAACCGAAAATGCAGAAAAACCCCGGGACCTGGTCCAGAATTGAATACTCTAAGGATTAAGCCGATATACAAAATAAGACAACTTCGTATAGTTGAGAACAAGCAACTAAACCTATAGTTCACCTAGTTTCGTCTGTATTCCCACGCCTCCAACCTATAAACAAGTCACATACTTGGACCAATTCCTTTGGATCGTATTCCAAACAGTAAAGGAACAACAAATCTGTTTGGTATCAACTTTTTTCAACCAAGTGATATGAGTTTCGCAAAGGTTCCCTTGTTTATCTTAACATAAACTCCTTTGACAGGTTCCAATTATATTCAATCACCCAAAGGCAACCGTTAAGATTAAGCCAATCAATACAATTAATCACAAGGAATCGTATTGATGCTGATCTTCCTCAACTATTCTATTAAAATACCCAAAAGGATAAATTAATTATAGTTGGATCCTCTTTTTCCCAAACAAGTATTGTGCATACCAATGATTGTAAAAACTAAGTCAGATATCTTCAATATCTTCTTTGTCTTCAAATCTTCTTAGATCTTCAATAAAAACCTTCACACAACTACTTGAATCTCTTGTGATCAATCCC
The DNA here is from genome assembly GCA_023529315.1 of Papaver bracteatum. Classification (NCBI taxonomy): domain Eukaryota; kingdom Viridiplantae; phylum Streptophyta; class Magnoliopsida; order Ranunculales; family Papaveraceae; genus Papaver; species Papaver bracteatum. The sequence continues at coordinate 431,238 of JAJJWX010003682.1, forward strand.
ATACAGAACGGAGTTTGTTAACAATAGATTATCATAAGATCGTCTTTAGATCTAACAACAGTCTAAAGATCCATGTCGAAACCTTGAACTAGTTTGAGTGAATCTTATATCAGAAGAGAAGATTCTCAAGCATAAACAAACTAGGTGCAATCAAAGTTCAACCACCGTTAGTAAATCAAATCAATACGAAAACTAAAGATAAAACGCAATATCTAGTTTCCCACCAACGAGTCGCGCTAGAGATTCTCAATCCCAAAGAAGACTTTAAATTGAGCGACCGTAAGAGATTTCACCTAATTATATTACTCTCCTCTCCGATAGGCGGCTTCACCAGTAACAAAGACAAAAGAGTAAGTCTAATGTTACGTAGGATTAGTTTTCTAGAAATGCAAACTCAAAGTATTTATAGACAATGAAGTTTGGATACCAAGGAATTTCGAAAACCGAAAATATACTCAAGGTATTTTTCATTACTATACCAAATTCAGTTTTCATAATTCTTGTGAAAGCACTGTCCAAATATATGATCGAAATCTCCTTAGAAAATCTTTAACTAGTAAATGCACATTACTAATTCTTATTTTCCATATATATTTAAAAACCCTTAATTAAAAAGATTCTTAACTTATTTAAATTTGATCTTGGGATTGACTTCCTTCTTATCCGTTAAGGAATATCTTTGAACAAAATAGAATAAGCATTAATGCACTGTGTTCAAAGAGTGAAAACATCTTACTCTTGCAAGTCCTCCATGCTTGCTCACTTGAAACCGGTTTACCACGCTTCTATACAAGTTTAGAATTGGTTCATCTGACTTTCAAGAACTACGTGATTGATCAAGTAACACTCAATCACAACTTATGGGTTTACGGTTCTACCAAAAACAAGTTTCGATTCTAGCTGCATGTGAGTATTGTGCATAGTTACACTAGCTTACCAAAGATACGGCCGAATAGGTACTAGGATCGGTTCCCCACATATATTTGGTATCTAACTTGTAAGCACTGAACATGTCCATAGGATCGGTTCCCCCTTCCCAAAAATGTGTTGCACATGTTCATAGGATCGGTTCCCCTTTCTTCCATAAACCTTGATGCACCTCATACAAGGATCGGTTCCCCTTGTGATGCACTACACCTCTTACTAGGATCGGTTCCCCTTCTCCCAGTAATAAGTTCAGAAACTCACAACCCGATCATACCCCAGGTGATTACTTAAGATCGGTTTCACTAATAAAAGTCATACCAATACATAAGTCAGGCCTCATGTGAATAGTTTTACCAAGAACACAAACAAGTCGTGAGCATTTATACTAATCACACATATTGGTCGTCCATAAGATATTCAATGAAGAACAACCTCATCTTAGGAAATAATATTTTTACATGTGTTTTAAGGAAGCAAGTTCATGATATGTGTTGTGAACCGAAAAGGAAATCGCCAAGCGTTATTGAGGTTGTTCTTCATTGCATATCTTATGAATGACCAATATGTGTGATTAGTATAACTGCTGATGACTTGTTTGTGTTCTTGGTAAAACTATTCATAGGAAGCCTGACTTATGGATTGGTATGTCTTTTATTAGTGAAACCGATCTTAAGTAATCACCTGGGGTATGATCATCTTTGTGAGTGTATGACCAAATTTGGGAGAGGGGAACCAATCCTAGTAAGAGGTGTAGAACATCACAAGGGGAACCGATCTTTGAATGAGGTGCAATAAGGTTTATAGAAGAAAGGGGAACCGATCATATGAACATGTGCAACACGTTTTTAGGCAAAGGGGAACCGATCCTATGGACATGTGCAACAAATATAAGTTAGATACCAAATATATGCGGGGAACCGATCCTAGTACCTAGTCAACCGAATTTTGGTAAGCTAGTGTGACTATGCACAGTACTCACATGCAGGTAGAACCGAAACTTGTTTTGGTAGAACCGTTACACCCATGACTTGTGATTGAGTGTTACTTGATCAATCACATAGTTCTTGAAAGTCAGATGAACCAATTCTAAACTTGTTTGGAAGTGTGGTAAATCGGTTTCAAGTGAGTAAGTATGAAAAATTACTTACAAAAATAAGATGTCGACACACTTTGAACACGCGCATTAATGTGTATCTTTTATTGTTTAAAGATATTCCTTAACGGATAAGAAGGAAGTAAATCCCAAGTTCGAATTTAAATAAGTTAAGAATCTTTTTAATTAAGCAGGGTTTTTAATTGTATATGGAAAATAAGAATTAGTAATGTGCATTTACTAGTTAAAGATTTTCCAAGGAGATTTCGATCATTAATTTGGACAGTGCATTCTCAGGAATTATGAAAACCGAATTTCGAGTAATAATGAAATATCTTGAGAATATTTTCGGTTTTGGAAATTCCTTGGTGTCCAAACTTCCTTGTCTATAAATACTTTGAGTTTGCATTTATAACAAACTAATCCTTCGTGACAGTAAACTTCCTATGTTGTACTGTTACTGGTGAAGCCGCCTATTCGGAGAGGAGAGTAACCTAATTAGGCGAAATCTCTTACGACCGCTTAGTTTAAAGTCTTTTTTGGGATTGAGAAGATCTAGTGTGTATCGTTGGTGGGAAACTAGATATTGCGGTTTATCTTTAGTTTTATATTAATTTGATTGACTAACAGTGGTTGAACTTTGATTACACCTAGTTTGTTTATGCTTGAGAATCTTTTCTTCTGATATAGGATTCACTCAAACTAGTTCAAGGTTTCGACAGGGATCTTTATACTGTTGTTAGATTTAAAGACAATCTTGTGATAATCCATTGTTAACAGAGTCCGTTCTGTGTGTGATTGATCACAAGAGATTCAAGTAGTTGTGTGCAAGTGTTTATTGAAGATCTAAGAAGATTTGAAGATAAAGAAGAGATAGAAGATTTCTGACTTAGTTATATAATCTTTGGTGTACACAATACTTGTTTTGGTAATAAAGGATCCAACTATAATCGATTTATCCTTGTGGTATTTTGATAGAATAGTTGTGCAGATCGGCATCAATACATTTCCTTTGGATTAAGGGTATTGATAGCAAAATCTTAATGATTACCTTTTGGTGATTGAACATAAGATAGATCTTGGAACCTGGCAAAGAAGTTTATGTTAAGATAAACAGAAGAGCCTTTGCATAATTCATATCACTTGGTTGAAGAGAGTTGATACCAAATAGATTTGTTGTTCCTTTATTGTTTGGAATATGAACCAAAGGAATTGGTCCATGTACGTGACTTGTTTATAGGTTGGAGGCATGGGAATACAAACAGAACTAGGTGAACTATAGGTTTAGTTGCTTGGTCTCAACTATACGAAGTTGGTTTATTTTGTTTAACGGATTAATCCTGAGAGTATTCAATTCTGGACTAGGTCCCGGGGTTTTTCTGCATTTGCGGTTTCCTCGTTAACAAAATCTTGCTATGTCATTTACTTTATATTTTTGCATTATAATTGTTTTATTATAATTAAAATAAATTGCACAAACGTTAATTCCTATTTACTTGATACGTAATCCTATTGATCTTGGTTAAGTCCAAACCTTTGTATCAAGTAAACATACTTCGTTATTGTATTGTCTCGATCTCGTATCCATATACGATCACACGAAGTGTGAATCGATTTGTTGTATTGTCTCGACTCAGTCTATAGAAATCATTTCTGAGAAAGGACTTATAGGAAGGAAAAGTTATAGGTTGAGGTATATTTGGGAACCCTCGCCTTTTCACCAATATGCCCTACTGTTTTTAGGTGAAAATGGTTTCTGCTGATTTCGGTAATTGCGGGTGTGCGGGTGAGAAACAATTTAAACCCTAAACAATGTACTGCAAGGGATTACTTTAGATTTGAGAGATCAATCTGTACAAGTCCGGCCTAAACCAAGAAATGGTTGTTCCAGACTTCCTTTGGTCACAAAGTGGAGGAGAATGGGTTGGTTTTGGGGAGGGAAGCAAGGAAAGTGGTGAGACCAAAATAGTTGATTCTGGAAGAGTAGTTGGGTTACTACGACTTGTTATCAGAAAAGTGAGAGAGCTAACAAGGTGAGCTAGCAAGTAAGTATTTCTTAGTGTTTCATCTCCCATTTGAACTTGTTGTTCAATGGAAATAGGTAAGACCTATTTATACAAGTCGGAGTAAAAATGTACCCTGGTCTCATTAAGGAGTGGGGAAGTAAATAGGAGGAGGTGGTAACCATTTGCATGGAATTGATGTTCCATAAAGTGGTTAACACATGAAACTTCTAACGTTATGGAATTGATGTCCCATAAAATTGTTAACGCATGTGCTTTATGTCCCATGAACGTTTCACACATAACTTCCCGTATTTACTAACCGCCTCACCCTTATGACACTTCCTTATGACGGGCGTAGTGTACGCCGCACGCTGTAAACCGCCAAACCAATACCCAAAGAGGATCCCCAGTTTGTGTTGATGTCTCGAATGTTTTTGGAAAACATGTAGCATGTTGTTGTGGCTTGGAAAGTCAAGATCGGGAAACTTGCTAGCCTGGTGACCTTCGACGGTCGAGATTTTGGATCTTGAGAGGAGGGGAAACCGTTGATCCTTCCACGCCTTCATTTTGGTAGCCGCATAGTGAGGACTAATGTGGTGGCACGGCTAGGTTGGCATGCCGATAGCATGGCAAGGTTTGGCACGGCTAGGTTGGCATGCCGATAGCATGGCAAGGTTTGGCATGGCCAAACTTAGGTTTTTGGGCCAAAGGTTACCATGTGTTGTCTGGTAACCTTGGATGGCTAGGATTTTCTCATGGGATTGAAGAGCAACCATTGATAGTTGCACGCCATAGTTTTGGTGACCATGTAGGGAAGGCCAACAGGGTGGCGCGGCTAGGGTGTGGTTAGGCTTGGCATGTGAGGCCAAGGATTCGCCTTGGGCGTGGCTAGCTTTTCCTAGGCATGTGGGGCCAAGGGTTTTCCATGGGCGTATGGAGTGGATAAGACCAAGGAAAGGGCGTTTGGCTTGGCATGATGTGACTAGCATGGCTAGGTCCAACGCAAAATGTGTTTGGCATGGCGCGACTAGCTTGGCATGTGGGGCCAAGGGTTTTCCATGGGAACATGGAGTGGATAGGTCCAAGGCAGGGGCGTTTGGCTTGGCATGATATGACTAGCATATCTAGGGCCAAGGCAGAGTGCGTTCGGCATGGCGCGGCTAGCTTGGGCTAGCTTGGGCTAGGTGCGGTTTTGGCTTGGCATGTGGGGCCAAGGGTTTGCCACAGGCGCATGGCGTGGATAGATTGGGCTAGGTGCGGTTTTGTCTAGGCATATGGGGAAAAGGGTTTTCCATAGGCGCATGGAGTGACTAGCTTGGGCTAGGTGCGGTTTTGGATTGGCGTGTGGGGTCAAGGGCTTGTCATAGGCGCATGACATGGCTAGCTTGGGCTAGGTGCGTGACCAAGCTAGGGTTTTGGGGCAAAGGTCGTTTGGTAACCTTAGACGGCCAGGATTTGCTCCTGGGATTGAAGGGAAACCGTTGATTGTTGCACGCCTTCATTTTGATAGCCGCGTAGTGAAGGCCAGTATGGTGGCGCGGCATGGGGCCATGGCAAGGTGCATTTGGAATGGTACAGTAGGTGTGGCTGGCATGATTTTCCATTGGCAAGGATGTGCGGCTATCATGGATGGCATGCTTTAGCGCGGTTGATGTAGCTGGCATGATTTGTCATTGGCATAGAGGTGTGCCTAGCATGGTTGGCATGATTTGGCGCGGTCGGTGTGGCTGGCATGATTTTCCATTGGCACAGAGGTGCAGCTAGCATGGTTGGCATGCTTTGGCGCGATCAGTGTGGCTGGCATAATTTTCCATTGGCACAGAGGTGCGGCTAGCATCGTTGGCATGCTTTGGCGCGGTCGGTGTGGTTGACATGATTTTCCATTGGCGCAGAGGTGCGGCTAGCATGGTTGGCATGCTTTGGCGCGGTCGGTGTGGATGGCATGATTTTCCATTGGAATAGAGGTGCGGCTAGCATGGATGGCATGCTTTGGCGCGGTTGGTGTGGCTGGTATGATTTTCCATTGGCATACGTGGGAATTAGGGTTTGGCTTGTCGTAACCCTAATTTGAAAAAGATACCCCGGTAATTATTTAGGGACACATTAAAGGTTTTAATAAATGTGCCTAGTAAATGATTGTTACTTTAAATGTTGTGACATCACTGTCTGCCAGGGTTTAGTGTTTTACGATTTTAACCCTAAGTTGAAAACCACCATCAACATTAAGTCCCCTTCTTAGATCGGAAAAGGTGCCTTGTTGCGAGGTAAGCATATGATTGTGACATACAAGGACAGAATCGAGGTGTAAATCATTGCAAAGATGGTAAGGAGAATCCGACTAACCTTTTTGAGTGGTAAAGAGAGTTTGGGCTTCCCGTGTTGGCGGACCTGCGTAAGTTGTACTGGGAATACAGACCGTGGAGTGGTGAGATGAAAGTTACCGTCTTGGTCTGGTCGTACATCTCCAAGGCAAAGGGGGCGCGGTCTTGGAAGGAGACGCAAGTGGACAGCTTGGCTCGAGGGGCCAAGAGGTGGCGTGGTCTTGGTAAGGCAAACACGCGTGGATGATAGGGTCACGACAGTGGAGCAGGCGGCTTGGCATAGTGTGGACTTAGCAAGAAGAGATGTATACGGACGGCTAGGCGTGGTGGGGCCGCGGCAATGGAGCGAATGGCTTGGCAGGGAGTGTCGCGGCAATGGCATGGTAGGATGTGCAAGGGAGTCTAGGCGTGGTGGGGGTCGCAGTGATGGAGCGAGTGGCTTGGCAGGGGCCGTGGCAAGGTGAGGCGTTGTTTGATGAGGTGAGGCATGGATAGGCGGCTTGACACAGTTATGATTTGTCTGTGCTGCCTGATTTCTTCTTGTTCGACGCCCATGGGGAATTCTTACCTTTTATTTTTCAAAAATTAAAGTATCGCGCCCTCCCATCCCGCTCATCTTTCATTGGGGTTTTGATGAGGCATTTTATTTTGAGGCTGGTCTCCCGTCCGTGATTCCGCCTATTCAGCCTGCGTTTCTCCTTCTTCCTTTAGGCCTTCCATAGTATTTACGCCTGGTGAAGTTGTGTCGTCTTCCCAGTTTTCAACAAAGATTTCTTCTCGTCAAGTCCAACTTTCACCATGTCGATCAGAAGCGAATCTTCCTCGAGTCGACCAGGTTCTCCATCCAAACGTGCTAGGCTTGATTCTCGCGACAATTCCCCCATCCGAGTCATTCGGGTTAACAAGGTCATACCAGTATGTTCTCATTAATCAACATACGTTTCTTTATTTGCCGATGAATAATGGAAGTTTTCCTTCTGTGTAGAGGTATCATGTTGGACCATGTGTTACCGTCATTGATGAAGATTACTTGGTTACCCCTTTTTCTTAGAGCTAGATCTTTCCAGCCGCTGCATATCTGGAGAACGCTGACTTAGGAATTTCTTACCATGAGTATCCCAATGCAGGCTTGTTGTTCGGAACTCGCATGAGGTTCCTTTCTTCTAACTACCGGAACGTTGGGGGGTTCCTTGTGAGAAAATAATCCGTAACTCTTTACACAAAAATATGGAAGATATACGGCCATATTGCCACCATGAACGTGGTACAGTATTGTTCATCTACTTTGCTTTCTATTGTGAATTATCTCCTGCCAATGGTTGTTAAAATGGAGAATATGTTTATCTGTGCCATCGCGGAAGCATCTATTCAAAAGTGGGAGAACATGGTGTCTACCTGTGAATATCTGAAGTTCAATGTTAGTTGGTTGCGGAATCGTCTTGAAATTGTGAAGGTCGACAGGGCTGGTATTCTTGCTGGCGTGGTCCCTGCTACAAAAGCTATTCTGAAAGAGAAGAAATCCTTGGCCGTGGAGTCACAGAAGGTGGAATAGTCAATCCGGAATTTTAAGAGCAAGATTGAGAGGTATCAAAGTCGTTTGAGGATGATGCTTTCTAAATATTACCATCTTTTGGACGGGCTTTTCTGAGTTATGTGGTTGTGATATGTTTGGGTTTCTTTCTTGGTTTTAAGCATGTTTTTTTTTTACATTTTTTTTTTTGAAGAACAAGAGAACTTTATTGATTTGCTTCAATCAAATGAAATAAAAACTCAATACGGTATGGAAGAAAGTGGAAAGATGCATGGCTATCCGTGCTTGTGATACGGTGGGGGTGAGGCGATGTTCAGGTGTAGTATGCCTTTAGCCATTTCCCATTGATGACCACTTCCAGTTTTCCCTCGCCCTTTTTAATGACTTTATAGTACCCACTGCAGTATGCTTTCGTGATTATATAAGGACCTTCACATTTTGCGGAGAATTTTGGTGCAGATGCGTCTTGCTGGATGTGTTTAGCAGTCTTCAGTACCAAGTCTCCTATTTGAAAAATTCGAGGTTTCACGGTCTTGTTGTATGCTCTAGAAACCCTATTTCTGTATGCATGTGCGTGTTCTTCCGCTTTGGCCCTCTTGGAGTCTACAGTTTCCAATTCTGCAACCCTGGCACTTAAGGCTTCATCTTCATTCCATCGAACTCCGTTGCTTCGGCAATCCTGGCTGATGGGATTTTAATTTCCGCCGGGAGGATAGCGTCTACGCCATAAACAAGAAAATAAGGAGATACCCCAGTGGAACTTCTTGGTGACGTCCGTTACTCCCAGAGTGCCATGGGAAGTTTCTCATTCCATGTTCGAGGATTATCGTGAACTGTCCTACTGAGGATTCGTATCAGAGTTTTGTTGCTGCTTTCATCTTGACCGTTCCCTTGAGGGTAGTATACGATGGATAAGACTTGTTTAATCCCGTATTCCTCGAGCAACTCTCGTACTTGCCTGTTCGCGAAATGGGTGCCATTTTCGGTGACGATATGTTTAGGCACGACAAAACGGCAGATAATGTACTCCTTAATGAAAGCCGCAATCGTGGTTCCGTTCGTTCCTCGTAAAGATATGGCTTCGACCCATTTTGTAAAGTATTCGGTTGTTGTTATTACATACTCGTGATGTTTTGAGGATGGTGGGTTGATATTCCCAATGATGTCGAGTCCTCGGCTATGAAAGGTCCATGGACTGCTTATTGAATGTAGGGTGGTTGCCGGTACATGAATAAGGTTCCCGTGGACCTGACACCTCTTGCACCTCTGTACGAAAATATCTGCATCGTCCTCCATGGTCGTCCAGTAGTACTTCTCGTGTATTTGGAGAAATAAATTCCGCTTTCCTTGGTGTTCTCCTTCGTGCATATCCTTCAGCATGATTTGGATCTCTACCTCGTTCAAACATTGCAAAAGACTCCCTCCAAAGATTTTACGATATAAGATCCCTTCGTGGAATACGAACCTCTTGGACCTTTGTTTTATTTTGGATGCCTCCTTCTCATTGGTGGGGAGTATCCCATCGTTAAGGTAACTGATGTACGGCTTATTCCAGTCCCCGATGTGACCAATGTTGAAAATTTCTAATTGATGCGGCGACGCTTGAAAGTTGGAACAGGTTCTTTGAAGTAACCGAGCTTGGACCTCCATCTCCGGCCAATAATAACCAAGGCGTTGTAAACGAAGATAGAGGGTTACCACCAATGTTTGTCCGCAGACCTCACCATGGATGCGATTGAGATGTTGTTGTGCTTCCTCTTCTCCGAGGCATCTTGACAAAGATCCGTCTGAATTTCAATGATAGAGTACCCCTCGAAGCATGAAGAAATCACGCAAGGTTTTAAGACTGACCTTTACTTGAAAGAGTGAACTGCTAAGCTCTTAGATAATCGGTGTTCTCCAGTCATCAACTTCATCTTTTTCAGGTTGCGAAAGCCACGTTGAATCCACGGTCCTTCTTTTCACCGTCAGAGTTTCCTCAAGGCCTTCAAATCGCAGTTTCTATGCTAACGTTGCTAGGAAGTATGCATGTTGGTTGCTGCCGCGCCCGATATGGGATAATGTTGCATCGGCGAAGTAGTTCAGTAGTTTTTGCGCTTCATCTCTATATGGGGCTAAGGTTACCTCCTTCATCATGTATATAATCCGTTTACTTGGTTGACAGTAGTTTAGAGTTCCCTATTATTTCCAGACGTGTGGCTCCAGCTTGTTTATCCAAGGACAACCCAATGAGGAAGGCTTCATACTCTGCTGAATTGTCGGTGCAGGGGAAGTATATCTTGAAGGAGTGTGAGAAAACTTCACCACTTGGGGACACTAGAACCACGCCGGCTCCTCCCTTGCCATTGTTAGGGGTGGTGGAGCCGTCGAAAAATAATAGCCAGGTTTCCTCTTGGATGAAAGATATTTCCGAAAAGTCCCCAGGGAGGTCTTCGTGTAATGTTACAGCATTTTCTCCTGGAAATGCATCCAACAAATCTGAAACTTCCGGTCCATTGATGGCCCTCGAGGAAGCACATATTATGTCGAATTCTGACATCTAGAGGAGCCATTTGGCCGGCCTTCCTATCATAGCAGTTTTTGAGTGGAGGAACTTCACAGGATCGAATTTGGATATTAGCACTACTTTATTGGACAGCATGTAGTGCCTGAATTTCTGGATGGAGTCACTACAAGAAAATTGGGATTTAGTGACTACACGGATTCAGTCGGTACAGGGCCTTTTTTGGTTTCTGGAGCTCTATAGCAACCGACATGGCAACGGATAGGCTCTGCTGCTGAAGCTTGATTTGATAAAGATCTGTACAAACTATGTTATTGGAATAAATATCTTTCAACTATGATAAAGCGACTCAAGCTTTAGTCGGCACAATTTTCCGGTAACGACTAACTGTCGTTGGTAAAGCATATAGCATTTGTTGCTGAACAATTTAACCCACAAAAATACTCGTTATTGAAGGCTTGAGCATTGTTGGTAGAGGTGGACAATTAAAAAACGTTGTCAGCTGTTAAAGGATTTAGCTTACGAAATTTTAGTTGTTACGAGTGTTGCTGAAGGGTTGTAACTGCTATATGTCTCGATGGAAGAGCGTGTTCTCCCACTAAATATTAGTGTCTCAAGAGTTCAAGCTTTTGAAGTGTTCGTTGGATAAGAATTTCAGCCGTTGTTTTTTCAGATGTTTCAAAGGTTCTTCCACAACCTTTTTGTTGGTCAAGGTTTTTATCCATCTGCTTTCAGTTGGAACAGGTATTAGTTGAGTTGGTGAAAATATCTACAGACAAGGTTAATTCGGCTTCTCATAGGTTTGAGCCATACACAATCAGTTGGCCATGATGTTATTAGTGTTGCTCAAAGTCTTGTCCCGCTACATATTTGAGTTGCAAGAGGGTAGTCTATCAAGAATATCAAATACCATTTTGATAATAAAATTCAACATCGCCGACTCATTGACATTCCAAATTAAATATTCCAAAATTTATTCAAAACATCCAACTATAATATACATATATAGAGGACACACTGGCCTAATCAGGGATTGAATGACTGAGAGTCTGGATCTTTACTTGGCTGAGAGTCTGGATCTTTACTTAGCTATGCTCTCACTACTAGCGGCTCAGAGTCTGAATCTTTACTTAGCTAAGCTATCAATGCAGAAATGATTGGATCCAATATTTCTGAAGGAACACCTTCATCTGGGCTATGGATCTCTAGCTTGAGTGCTCTGCAACAGCGGTAACAACAATAATGATCAGAATGCTATATAACATGGCACACCCATTTGCAGATTATTTCTACAACCTATTTTCCTTTGATTTTTAGAACATATGACCAGATGGGGAAAATCTCATTAGAAAGAGAAAATTGCCAAGTTTATACAAGAGTGCTTGTGGGAAGAAACTGGTTTATATCATATATAATTCCAAGTTGCATGTAATGTATTTATATTTCTGTAACATACTTCATGAGTATGCTCCTCGGAAAACAAATTTTCCAACACAAGTTGATGTAAGAAAAACTCGTGTAAAACATCGCTACCAATACAACACAAGAAAAGTTATACAAAGTTACCAGTTTCAAACTAGATGGCATTCTTAAATCTCTGATTCTTTCGCTCTAGAGATATCAATACACTTAGCATCGCAACCACCTTCAATGTTCAAGACACCGTTATAACTCCAGCAGTGTAAATCGTCTTCACTAAAATACCCATGCTGATTTGTTGACAAAGTTGTATTCCCATGTCTGCAAATCAAAATAAGTAAGGTGAGAAAATGAAAGAGAATTGTTATATACTTGAAAGAACTTAATAGGTGTTCAATGAATCGAAAGTTTTAAGGTTCTGAAATATCATCAAACCCGACTCTTTTGGATTCACTTAAATATTTCCCCAATGATCCATGAAAAAATAACTACCAACGTCAATTAGTACTAAATCTCCTAAGTCGTTATGAACAGAATATAGTACATCAAGATCCACTACCTATCTCTCTGCCTCGTAAAAATTCACAAGCAGCTTCCCGAGAATAGTTAAGTTAACAAATTTAGAGAGTATGGTTATGATAACACCACAAAATGCAAATTAATATACTAAAAAATAAAAATAGATTCCAGAGAATGGTTCCATCGTGCCTAAACAGAAGCTCCTAAAAAAGGTACCAGCATGATAGCATAGAAAATGCGGCAGAAGAAAAATTACCTTGAATTTACCTGCATTCCTTAGGGAAGACAACAAGCTTTGCCTTGTATGTCTTAAGAAGCTGTACAATGGTTTGGAGCCCTTCAAATGACTTATTTATTTGCCTGTGGCCACATCGTTTACCAATTGTTTAGGAATTCCAGCACCTTGTGAAAGTAAATTGCAAGAAGGTTATGAATCAACCCTATGTGTTGCTGAAATGTAGAGATACCAAATCAAATACAAATAAAAGTTATCGGTTACAGTTGTTTTAAGTGTCAGTGTAATCATAAGGAAACATTCATTTTCCCACAGTATCACAGGGGTTGAGAATATATAACTGTGGAAAAGACTAAAAAAACTCATTTCATTACCTTGACTTCATCATGATGAGTGTTGAGTATCAACATATATTGTAGTCCTAGTTTTCTAACACGCTAGTACGCTGCCAACACATCCCACACAATCAGGTGCTACCATATACTCTTTATTGAAGTAGTAAATGATGAAATTTCCATTTGGTCATCATTTATCACGTTAGCTTCTTCCTTATGCAAGTCTCCCATGGAAAATAAACGATTTATTATTCCGTCCACTGCCTAGTAAAAATATAAATATTTAAATATGAAATCAAGGCATAGAACATTAGATTAACGAGATAGTAATCCTAGTTTGCATATAGGGATTAGAGTCACATATAAGCAAATGAAATATTTGGTTCTCTTTCACCTATTGTGTGTGTACATTCCCTATGGTTATTTAGTTTAACATCCATAACGAAATAACAAGATATTGGAAGAGAGATAGATAAAGATGGAGTCCTTAACATTCTGAAATTTGAGCATGGATCTTTAAAGACCCATTTGGCACTTATAATGTGCATGAGCCAACTATAGATTACTATTTGATATCAAAGATAAGCATAATTCTGATATCGTAAGACTTCGAACAACATAACCAACTGATTATTCATATAATCTAGATTTAAAATTTTAAATGCAAACCAATGCAAGACAAATAAGTTTGGACCAAATAGGATCCTTTGAGGCCTCCTCATTTAGTTCCAGTATCTGTGCTAGTGCAAGACAAAACCCTCAGCAACAATTTGAGGCGACTTCTGATGCTTGGATAACGCCTCATTTCCGAAGGGACTTTTATGCAGCCTGTGCATTGAAAAAGTGAAGAATAAGCAAAAGTTACTTATAAGAGATCATTACAATTTTAAAAACATATTAATGCAGTTCAAGAAGATCTTAAAGAACTCCACAACTTCGGTATTTAAAAAACTTACTTTATCTTTGCCTATGTTCATTTCCTACACACTTTCTGTAAATTACAACAATAACACCCAATCAGTTCTTCCCAAACATCAAACTAGTGGTTAATATACTATTTTGAAGCAATGAACATTAAATGAGAATGACTGGCAATAAGCTGACCATAAACATGCTTGAGAAAGATGCCAGTTCTACTGCTGCATGACTGCAAATTAACAAGAACAGATGAAACAAAAATGAATATGTAAACAATAAAAAGATTACACCATATTCCTTTCTTAGGTTTCCTAAGACAACATAAAATAAAATAAAAACCAATTTTTGTACTACAAAAATCAATTTTATAATCCTTCTTCCTTTCTCACCTACAGATTCAAAAACCAAACAATAATCAAATCTAAACCATAAAAAAGGTAATCAAAAACATCTAACAAGCAAGGGATTTCCTCCAATGATAATCTAGGTACCAGTACGAAGTCATGGAATTCGACAATCTCCTTGAGTGGGTATCGACTAATAACATCCCTATCGTTGTAGAGGACAAAGAATGGCTCACAAGAGTCATCAATCAAAGCTCCGGTCCAGCAGCGCCTAGTGATTCAATCTCTTGAGAATGAGTAATCTTGATCCCAATATTTGGCTCAAAACCTTGAAAGAACATCAGCATCATCTGCAAAATCAAACAAATTGATCAAACAAAGCCCCAATTGCATCATACTGGAGCATCGTCAATGAATTTGGAAGATGAGTTTTACCTTTGGTTGTTCAGTGATTCCAATAGAAAAACAAGCCCTTAAGCTGTAAGCCTGTAACCCTAAATCCAACACCAGAGTAACCATGTTCAGCAAATCAATACGCTATCAACAAGTCTGTAATTAAAACCCTTGATTTGTAATTCTAAAATCGGAAGAAAAAAATCTACAGAGAGACGGGATCGAAGGATTTACCTTCCTTTTTTTTCTCGCATCTGTGTCGTCGATTTTCTGTAGATTAAGAAATTGATCCACTCATCTAAGATTTTCTGTTAATGAAGAAGAAGAGTGTAAGGAGTTGCGACGCTGAGAGAGGAGGAAGGGAAGGGAAGAAAAGAAGATGAGAGTAAAATGAAATGAAGGGAAAGGATAAGGTTTAGGGTTAGTTTGGGACATGTCACCGATAAGGTTTAGGATAAGGAAAAGGATGGGTTTCTAGTGTGTGGTGTCCGTGTACCCTGCTGAGAATGAATTAGTGCAATTTTTTGGGACAATCACCGATCTGTATGACAAGCCCTGTATTTTTATTGTTTCTCAGAAAGTCTAGATTCACCATGAAAATTTCACGATGATATCACACCCAGGCACAAAAAACGGTGGGGCCCACATAAAAATAAAAACCCACCCCATTTTTCTCTTGGTAGGGTCCACAGGGCTGTGAGTGGGTGTGAATTCTCGGTGGAGAATTCACGGTGTGTGTAGCACGAGTGATTGTTTTTATCGTTGGATCAATATATAATGGAATGGGTGGGCAAGATAGACCGACGGATGGTTGTTTTTACCGTTAGACCATGTTTGGTTGTTTTTATGGATTTGTCTTGTGTGGGTTTGACTGAAATCACCTTATTTATCTGGATTTGGTTCAATATATTTGTTTTTTTAGTCAGGTTGAACTCATTTGAATCAAAAATATGTGAGATAGTGATTTGGTCCTATGACTCAAAAATTGGGTCTGAATCGGATATCGGGTCAGATCTGACTCAAAATCAATAATAATTAAAAAAAAAAGTCTGATATCTGACTCGCGTCTAGTCAGGGGTTGACTCAGATCCATACGCCAAGTCAAATGTAAACAAATATGTTGTAAAAGATGATTACTAGTCTAAAATAGGGTAGACAAACCCTTGAATCTGGGTATGTCAATACTATACCGACTTTTCAATTCTTGAAAAATTATTAATGACCTTGGCGCTCAGAACCTATGTGCGGGCTCACCTAATGTACGTAATTATGATACTTCAATTAATATGATTCATATCATTCTCATCACCCGATTTCCAGGTTTTTAAGATGATGCCCCTGAGCGCATCCTATGTAATTGAATGAAGATTAATTAAGAGTTACATGTTGCAAATGGTTGAGTAAAATTAGATCAAGTTTCCAAAAATAAACGAGTGATCTTGAGTTTCTAAAACAAACTATTTATGTACTAAAACCAACGTACTTGAGTATAAGTTTTATCATGTTCAAAAAGAATTCAACTTGATACATTTTGGGTGTTGGATGGAGTAAACCTGACGAAATCACATGTAAAAAAGTTTAATGCTCTAAATGGTTTCCAATAAAGCTAGATCAAGTTCCCAATACTTAACTAGTGACCTTAAATTTTTATACCGCACGAATTAAGTAGTATTATTTTATCGTGTTAAAATAATTCCAGGTATTGGTTTATTTTCCCCCAAAATTTTCCTTTTCAATATACAAAATTTCACAAACTACGGATCACTTTGATTGTTTTTGTGTAATATGTCAAAGTGATTGTAATGCACATTTTGGATTACTGGGTAGATTTTGGGACACAAAGAGTAGTTGATTTGATGGTCAATGTAGTTTTGTGTCGGTAGATTGTTTTGTGGCTAATAATAGGGGATCAAAATATGCAGCTTCCAATGCACGTTTTAGTTGTCAAAACACGGTGGTTGAAAGATAATAACCACGCACATACTTTCATAGCTAGCAAAGGTGTCCTCTTATAGATATTTTTGGAGGCTAACTGTGATAGCTAGAAATGTATAACTTCTAGTTTATTTTGTACTTGTCAAACAATAGCGGTTGGAAGCTATTATCAATGCCATAAAGGGTATATGTGTCAACCAACAGATTGTTATGGTGGCTAAAGAAAGTAGCTGTAAATTTATAGCATCTCGTGCACCTTTTAATTACCGAGTCATTGTGTATGAAACAAAATAACTACATGTATGATATTTTAGTAGTTAAATCCTTGTAGTTAAAGAATTCTTCCCACTATAGTTACTAAAAACTAGTGATTAGAGACTTCTGTCAACCAGTGTTTTTTCTAGTTGCCAGGACCGGTTGTCAGAGAGTTATACCCACAGTAGTTGGAAATAAAATGGTCGCTAAAGCAATGTTTTCTTGTAGTGAGTAGACCAAAGCTAGGCATGCCTTTTATGATTTGGGATACTTGAGTTCGGTATCTCTCAAAGTCCGGCTGAAATAGTATATGGGGTATTTAATCCCTTCGTCATCTTCTTGGGCGAGGAGAGCTCCAACAGCAGTGTCACTGAAAGCGGTTTAGAGGTATAGCAGTCTTCCTTGCATGGGTGATCTCATGATGTCCGGGGAAGATAATGTTCGTTAAATCTTCCGGAACGCTTCCTGTTGTAATGTGGTCCAGACAAAGCTTGCTCCGTTCTTTAGTAAGGGGGTAAACGAAGCAATAAGTTGAGCCAATCCGAGTATGAAGCGGCGGATGTAGTTTATTTTTCCCATGCAACTATGGAGTTCCTTCACGTTCCGCGGTGGTGGCATTGTGAGGATGGCTTGTGTTTTGGTTGGGTCAACTTTGATCCCCTCAGCGGTTACTTGGAAGCCTAGAAACTTGCCCGAGGAGATACCGAAAGTACACTTTAACGGATTCATTTTTAGATTGTATTCACGGCATCTTTCGAACACCTGCTGTAGAATCCCTGTGTGAGCCGCCCGAGTTTTTGACTTGACCACTATGTCATCTACATAATCCTCAACTTGCTTGTGCATCATGTCGTGAAAAATGGTGGTCATGGCGCATTGGTATGTGGCGTCAGTGTTCTTCAAACCGAAGGGCATCACAGTATAGTAAAAGTTTCCGAGAGGAGTTCGAAAATCCGTCTTGCTTGCATCATGCTCGTACATCTTTATTTGGTTGTAGCCGTTGTACCTGTCCATGAAAGAAAACGTGCCATGTCCACTAGTGGCATCTACTGACATGTCGATGTTGGGGAGCGGAAAATTATCTTTAGGGAAACATTTATTTAAATCCCTAAAATCGACACATCACCTGATTTGACCATTCTTTTTTTTTACCGGAATTATGTTTTCCAACCAGGTGGGGTGATGGATTGGTTCGATGAAACCAGCCACCAATAACTTTTGAACCTCCGCCTTAATCTGTTCTTTAATATCATGCCGAAATTGTCTTGGGTTCTGCTTGACCAGCTTGGATCCGGATATCACATGTAAGTGGTGAGTAACCAGCTTCTCGTCCAGGCCATGTATTTCCTCATACGTCCATACGAACACATCTTGATATTCCTTGAGGAGGTCTACCAACTTTGTGCGCTCTTCTGTATGTAGAGTCGAGATTATGGAGATGGGTCGTGGAGATTCCTCATTCCCGATATTAACAATTTCAAGCTCGTCCATGGTTGAATTGGTGCCGTCTTGTAGCTATTGTGGTGCGTCAGGTATCTCCTCTCGTGGATCGTCACCAGGCTGGCATTCCATTAGGCGGAGATACTATGTGGTAGTCCCACCTATTAATTTCTAACAACGCCTTTGATATATGGTTTTCCCTTTTTCGTCGTGACCCATAATGAAAGACCGTCCTCGCTTGGTTGGAACCAGACTCTGGTCCTGTGGATGGAGGCGAGTGCGCCTGTCTTCTGAAGGTGTGATGTGAGGCCGAGTTTCTCCGCGGGGTTGTGTAGGGCTATCGCTTTCTTCAATGGTTGTCTATTTCGGTAGTGGGGTGTGGTGAGCCTTGTTGGTTGTGACTTGCGGCCCCTGTCTTGGCTCAAAAATTTCCATGCCACAGATTGGCACATAGGGAGATGATGAAGATGCGATGCGAATGACTTCTCCGTTTAACGTGGTTTTCAAGCACTGGTGATACGTCGAAGGAATGATCATGTTGTCGTGGATCCATGGTCTCCTCAGTATCATGTGGTAGTCTGGCTCCTTTTCAATTACCTCGAATCTTACTTTTGATTGGACAGGTCCTACCGATAGATTCAAATTGACGTACCCATATGTATTGGTTTGGTTACCTTCGAAATCGGTCATGGTAATAGGTTGTCGTGTAACCTCGCTTGGTCATACTTTGGCCGTCCTGAGCATCCTAAGGGTGACAACATTGGAGGACGCTCCTGTGTCGACGAGGGCCCTTTTGAATTCCACGTTTTTGATTCGAGTTGTGACGTGTAGGGTGCGGTTATGGCCTTCCTCTGCCATCATGTCGTCGTCGGTGAACGTGATATTATTAACGGACGAATCCTGCGTTTTTGCTGTTTCTGGGCATTGAGGAACCAAGGGCACGCTTAACGTTATCCAACTGATGGCGGTGAACATCTACATCCGTTGATCCCTTGAAAGATGTAATAGTTCACATAAGTTTTCCACCAACGAGGCCGCTTCTTGGCTTACGGATCTCTGATTGGTAGTGAAGATGTTGTCTTGAGAGTTATCATTCGGGACGTCAGTCCCCAGCTCTGAATTTTCCGAGGCAGGCGAACCGCTCATCTCTGCCGTCAGGTCGATGAGGAAATCCAGTATGGCATTGATTGTATCTCTCATCAGACCCATATTTTTGGTGTGAATCCCCTGGACCCGTACTAGGTCAATCACCCTTGGAACTCTTTCGTTGGCCGTGTTGTTGGGCGTTGAAACGTTGTCGTTTTCCTGAGTGGAATATGAGGATACAGATTCAGTCCAAAGACCAACCATCCTTCCTTGTTAGAGAAACGTATTCAGAGACTGATACTGGGACCGATAGACTGATCTCCCACTGTGGTCGCCAATTGTTTGTAGGTGAAAATGGTTTCTGCTGATTTCGGTAATTGCGGGTGTGCAGGTGAGAAACAATTTAAACCCTAAACAATGTACAACAAGGGAGTACTTTAGATTCGAGAGATCAATCTGTACAAGTCCGGCCTAAACCAATAAATGGCCGTTCCAGACTTGCTTCGGTCAGAAAGTGGAGGAGAATGGGTTGGTTTTGGGGTGGGAAGCAAGGAAAGTGGTGAGACCAGAATAGTTGATTCTAGAAGAGTAGTTGGGTTACTACGACTTGTTATCAGAAAAGTGAGAGAGCTAACAAGGTGAGCTAGCAAGTAAGTATTTCTGAGTGTTGTATCTCCCGTATGAACTTGTTGTTCAATGGAAATAGGTAAGACCTACTTATACAAGTCAGAGTAAAAACGTACCCTGGTCTCATTAAGGAGTGGGGAAGTAAATGGGAGGAGGTGGTAACCATATGCATGGAATTGATTTTCCATAAAATGGTTAACGCATGAAACTAGTTTTCATGAAACTGCTAACATTATGGAATTGATGTCCCATAAAATTTTTAACGCATGTGCTTCATGTCCCATGAACGTTTCACACATAACTTCCTGTATTTACTAACCGCCTCACCCTTATGACAATTCCTTATGACGGGCGTAGTGTACGTCGCACGTTGTAAACCGCTAAACCAATACCCAAAGAGGATCCCCCAGTTTGTGTTGATGTCTCAAATGTTTTTGGAAAACATGTAGCACGTTGTTATGGCTTGGCAAGTCAATCTCGGGAAACTTGCTAGCCCGGTGACCGTCGACGGTCGAGATTTTGCATCTTGAGAGGAGGGGAAACCATTGATCATTCCACGCCTTCGTTTTGGTAGACGTGTAGTGAAGGCCAACGTGGTGGCGCGGCTAGGTTGGCATGCCGTTGGCATGGTCAAACTTAGGTTTTCGGGCCAAAGTTTACCATGTGTCGTCTGGTAACCTTGGATGGCTAGGATTTGCTCCTGGGATTGAAGGGAAACCGTTGATTATTGCACGCCTTCATTTTGGTGGCCGCGTAGGGAAGGCCAACAAGGTGGTGCTGCTAGGGTGTGGTTAGGCTTGGCATGTGGGGCCAATGGTTCGCCTTGGGCGTGGCTAGCTTTGGCTAGGTGCGATTTTGGCTTGGCATGTGGGGCCAAGGGTTTTCCATGGCCGTATGGTGTGGCTAGGGACAAGGCAATGGCGTTTGGATTGGCATGATGTGACTAGCATGGCTAGTGCCAAGGAAAAGTGCGTTTGGCATGGCGCGGCTAACTTGGCTAGGTTTGGTTTGGCTTGCCATGTGGGGCCAAGGGTTTGCCATGGGCACATGGCGTGGCTAGGGCCAAGGCAATGCGGTTTGGGTTGTCATGATGTGACTAGCATAGGTAGGGGCAAGGCAGAGTGTGTTTGGCATGGCGCGGCTAGGTTGGGCTAGGTGCGGTTTTTGCTTGGCATGTGGGGACAAAGGTTTGACATAGGCGCATGGCGTGGCTATCTTGGGCTAGGTGCAATTTTGGCTTGGAATGTGGGGCCAAGGGATTGCCATAGGTGCATGGCGTGACTAGCTTGGGATATGTGCGGTTTTGCCTTGGCGTGTGGGGCCAAGGGCTTACCATAGGCGCATGGCGTGGCTAGCTTGGGCTAGGTGCATGACCAAGCTAGGGTTTTGGGACAAAGGTCGTTTGGTAACCTTAGACGGCCAGGATTTTCTCTTGGGATTGAAGGGAAACCGTTGATTGCTGCACACCTTCGTTTTGATAGACGCGTAGTGAAGGCCGGTATGGTGGCGCGGCATGGGGCCATGGCGAGGTGCGTTTGGCATGGCGTAGTAGGTGTGGATGGCATGATTTTCCATTGGCACGGAGGTGCGGCTAGCATGGCTGGCATGCTTTGGAGCGGTTGATGTGGCTGGAATGATTTTCCATTGGCACAGAGGTGCGGCTAGCATGGTTGGCATGCTTTGGCGCGGTCGGTGTGCCTGGCATGATTTTCCATTGGCACGGAGGTGCGACTAACATGGTTGGCATGCTTTGGTGCGGTCGGTGTGGCTGGCATTATTTGCCATTGGCACGGAGGTGCGGCTAACATGTTTGGCATGCTTTGGCGCGGTCGGTGTGGCTGGCATTATTTTCCATTGGCACGGAGGTGCGGCTAGCATGGTTGGCATGCTTTGGCGCGGTCGGTGTGGCTGACATGATTTGCCATTGGCACGGAGGTGCAGCTAGCATGGTTGGCATGCTTTGGCGCGGTCGGTGTGGTTGGCATGATTTGTCATTGGCACAGAGGTGCGGCTAGCATGGTTGGCATGCTTTGGCACGGTCGGTGTGGCTGACATGATTTGCCATTGGCACATAGGTGCGGCTAGCATGGTTGGCATGCTTTGGCGCGGTCGGTGTGGCTGGTATGATTTTCCATTGGCATACGTGGGAATTAGGGTTTGGCTTGTCGTAACCCTAATTTGAAAAAGATACCCCGGTAATTATTTAGGGACACATTAAAGGTTTTGGTAAATGTGCCTAGTAAATGCTTGTTACTTTAAATATTGTGACATCACTATCTGCTAGGGTTTAGTGTTTTACGATTTTAACCCTAAGCTAAAAACCACCATCAACACCTACGTAATGCGCCACTCTTAGCGTGATATTGGTTCTTTGGCCAAATACCTCTTACTACGCAAGGAAGCTTTGGATGAAGCTTCATCATATGCCATGGTGCATCTTTGCGCATGCGTCATGCTAAAAACATAGGGTGTTACATTGGAAAAACCAAAAATAAACAGATTTCACTTTTTATGTGCATTTATAGTGATGGACAAAGACCACATATTTCCATCGACCTCCTTAACATTCGACCAACTAAAGGTCAAATTAAAAAACTCAACAAAAGAAAAATATGATTTATAAAGCCCATCACTTAGATGACCGGGATGCCAATATGGTTCTTGAGTACGCGTAATTCATTAGGGAAAATGTTCAACTGTTCGGATTTTTTTTTTTTTTTTTTACTTTGAAGCCTGCATTTAGTATAACAAAAACTAGGTTACAATTTCACGTGGGTATGTGGTAACATAGAGTCATGTAGAATAATTTTATTAATAAATGATTGGATTTCCTGGTCCGATATTTTTGTCGATAGATTTCCCATTTGAATTCCATCTGTCGCATGGTTGGCCATGCCATCTGATTTCCTTCTCTGTAGTTGTGTTGGATAGCGGCTTGCGGGATCTTCACATTCTTATTTTTTATAATTTCGTCGACCATTTCTGAAATATACGAAGGTGTACGTGGTGTGGCAGGAGAAGTAACGAATATAAGCAAGTTTTATGAATCTGTGTCAAAAAGGAATTTTGGTCATTGTCTTTCCGTCGCGGTTCAAGATGCCAAAATCAAGGCCCATGTTTCCATTGTTAACGCGGTCATAATTCATAATAGTTGTGCCAAATCCATCATAGTTCGCGCCTCCACATTCTTGCAAATGAAAACCATACCCACAAATCCCAGGTTCCCTCGTGCTACCCCATCAGTGTTGAACTTTTTCCAGGCCATGTTTGGTGCAGTCCATACTACCGAGATTATCGTCTCCATTGTGGTGCTTCTTAATTGGTTATGAACTGGTAAATCGCCCGCCAACACATGAGGTAAGGTTTCTAAAGCCAAAGAATACTCCCGCTAATATTTTAAAGCCCAAGATAGGATCTCTTCATATGTTTTTTTCTTTTGGAGGCATACTAGCTTATTTCTAGCTAACCATAAGGTCCAGAATAAAAAACAAAAAGATGAGGTATTTGATATTGGTGCCTATTGTTATAGGAGAAGAGAGATTATTGTTTGGGGAGTTATTTCTGTAGAGATATAGTTGGGATTTGGGATGGTGGAGAGCCGGGTGAGTAAGGTATTCCAAGATGTAGTTATTATTCCTCAATATAGAGCAGGTGACTCGTGGATTATGGGACAGAGTTGTATTGGGGGCAAATGTTGGAAAACTGACAAAGACAACAACGGTGATTCACGAAAATATGTGATTTAGTGAACTTAACTAACCTCAATCATTGAACCACTTCAAATAATTGTCCTAAGCTATAGGTTTGAGGTACCTAATTCAAGCTAAGATACCGATTTTGTATCAGCCTAACCTAATTCATCAAAACACCAAAAACCCAAAACTTGCATGTATGTACAACAGTGAGTAAATAAAAACTATTAATCAAAAAACTAAAAAAATTGAGTAACCCGGAGTCAATAGACTTGACTCATCATGAACTGCAAGAGTAAATTTTTTTTTAAATTTTTTTTTGAAGCATGCAAGAGTAAATGTATTTGGAAATAGGAAATCCAAATTTATACAGTGATTTACTCCCGAATAAAATAAACTGTGAATCCAATTAACCCTAAGAGATTGAGTCTAGTCATACCTGTATTCTTTGATAAAATATAACCCGAACATTCGAGAAATTCATTGTGTGTAACTGCGAAATTCAGATAAAAATGGAAAAAAAATCAAGAAGAAAAGATTAATTTTTTTTTTCTTTGTTGAGTGTCCAGAATCTCGATTATGAACACACACTGTATAAGAGTGTTCATCACATCAAAATTAAAAGCTACGTTGTAACCCATTTTTTACCAGATAAAACTTCAAAATAATCATCAAAGAGATAATTAGATGCGGAAGCATATGATACCCTATGAGGGATATGAAAGAGGTGATTTGAGAGAAGTTACAAAGAGAAAAAGAGGAATAGAGAGACATGAAGGAAATGTGGAGTTATGTGGAATAATAAAGGTAGAGACGATTAAAAAGTAAGTTTTTTTTTTGCCTATCACTCTTCTGTCTCTCAATTCAAAGTGTAGGGCGATGAAGTGTTCCGTTGGATAATCATGTTATTTTATGGGTGCTCAAATTTGTCAGGGGCAGTTGACGTTACATACATCTAAAGGGAGCGTCTACAGTTGGGACACAGGAGAAGGTCCAAATTTTGGACATGAGGTGGCACAATCTTAATAGTTGAGAGGGGAATGATTCTAGCATCGAGATTAGTAGTGGGGTGAAGAGAGAAATGATTAAAGGTCCAGAATTATTGTCCTATATCTGGACAATAACAGTTGTCCGAAGTGTAGAGTTTTCGCATCTAGTGGGAGTTCTTAGGGGCAATAGACGTTATACCCATCAAGGGGAGATTTGGAGGAACGATTTTCTGGGAATCATGGATTTATTTTATTACTTTCTTTTTGCGCGGCCATTAATTTATTAGGTCATCCATTGTTTATTAGAGCATCTACAATGCTAGAGGTCAAGGTCATCCTACATGGAGGTCTTATTTATACTTTTTGGTGGTGGGTCACTTGCTACATGACAAAAAAAATATAAAGATGACACCCTCTACCTAAATCCCATCTCCAATCCATAGGGTCTTATCTAACACTTTTTATTTAAATTTAGAGACAAAAGATGATGTGGACTTATGACCCAAGGTCATGAAGAAAGTCTTATTTAGACTTTCTCATTTACCCTCACTTTAGCCATGTCAAATTTTTCTATGACCCTCACCTTTGCATTGGAGATGAAACTTTGGTGAAAAAGGTCTTAAATCCTAGGTGTCATACTAATTTAAGACCTTTACCACCTGCATTGGAGATGCTCTTAGGGATAAGGGGTGTTTCAGCGATAATCAATGATTAAATTGTCCCTTTATTTATTTAAATTATTATAATTATACTTAAAAATTATTTTTCATTTTTTTTTATGGAACATGTGAATAAGTAAATCATACAAAGCTTTTGGTTGGTAACCTAGTAACAAGCTGGGATCCAACTCCCCTTTAAATAGCAATGTCTAATCTATAAAAAATAAAACTACTCAAACCGATATTAGCATCATTGCTGACAAGACAATTCTTCAGACGCTTGAAGAAACTCAAAGTGTCATCGCCGAGTTCTATTAATATTTTAAAAAATAATAATAATTTTAATTTTAAGTTTTTATTTAATTTTTTTACTAAGTTCGGTTTGGCTTGGCTAGATCTTTTTATTACCTAACCGAACCTTAATCTGTTCTTCATATATGAAGAATAAATTGAGGTTCGTCTAAGTCAAAAAAAAAAATCATAGCCGAACCCAGAACATAGGTTTGGTGAGTTTTTTTTTTTAATTATAATTCTTAGGGAACTTTTAAAAAAAATGTTCACGAATGCGAAAAGAGATTGAGGTTAATATATGGAGTTTTGAATTGTAAAATTAACACAATACAATAACCACAATCGTGTTATATACATTCAATTTACTATTTCCTTCACTAAACTGTTTTTTTTTTAATATTTTGGGCATGTTTTATTTAAAATGCTTCCCTGTGTTTTATCGGGGTAATTGAAAAGTATACAAGGAGTTATCGAAGTACAACCAGCGACAGGCAGCTCAGAAGCCTCACATCTCCAAAACCTCAATTTAATCTCATTGAACAATAATAGGACAAAAATGACCTAATTAAATAACTAAATTAATACAACTCTCCCTTGGATGATCACCATGTTGAATAAATTGCCTCACTAAAACCTTGTCAGGAAAACCCAATGGAAAAAAAATTGTACGAAGGAAAAAGAGCAAATATATCAACATTTTGAAAGAAAATCAAGAGCCAACAAGATGTTGTTAAAACCTTGTCAGGAAAACCACATGGGACAAAACCTGAAACGAAAGAAACATAGTACAACTTTTGACAATTTATGGATACTAACCCAACTATATAAGTTTTTTACAAAGAAACAAGCATCAAAATAATAACTCTACTCTAATACGTTATATCTTAGATTTTCAAAAGAGACAATTAGTGATTTTCAAAATTTTAGTACTAGGAATGGTGGATTCAACCAAGGCCATGAGAGGGGCATACTGTGTAATACGTTTTTGTCAGATTAGAATCTCGGTAAAACCTAGTTTGTTGTTGATTACCAAGAGATTTCCATTTTAGTTTCGGGAAGTTTCCTCTTCAATGTCACAGAGAGACGAATGAAGCAGGTATTTCAGTGGTCACGCCATCGACATGTGCGAGTCGCGCGTATTCAATAACTCGTTTTTGCGAATAATCCTAAAACGGTCGTGCTAGGCGAATCGCCACTTACTCGCTGCCTTGAAACCGCATGTAGAAATGGGTTTAATTGAAATCCGATTTGATATGGAATTGAAATAAACCTAGTCTAAATGGCACTATGCTGAGACCAATTCATTTAAAATGGAGGGTATTAGTGTTCTTGTTTATGTTAAATCCTTGTTCATTCATCTTGCAGATACAAAAAGCTTTTAAACAAGCTGAGCTCATGATTGGTGTCGATTTCACAAAATCCAATGACCAAACAAGTCTGTTAACTCTTCACATTTGTGTATATGTCAATCATGTATCCTGAATTTGCTAAACTTACGTTTCTGATTTTTGAATTTGACCATTAGGTCGAACATCATTCAAGGGCAAGAGCTTGCATCTAATTAGAGAAGGCATCCTAAACCCCTACCAACACGTGATGACTGTTTTTGCCAGAATTTTCCCATTTCTTCTGGATAAGAATCGGTCAATAGCTTGTTACAGATTTGGAGATGGTATGCTCTTCATCTTTTTGATACTTCTGGTTTTTCTTATTTTGTTTAGATTTCTGTTGGATCATGAGGTAATGGTTGTGTTTTATATATGTTCACATTCACAGCAACAACAAGGGATGATGGTGTCCTCATCTTTAATCCAGCGAACAAGCCCTGTGCTGGAATTGATGAAGCGCTAGCTCAATATGTGAAGATAGTGCCTGGTCTATATTTCGCAGGTTGTTGTTTTTTCTTAAATGTTTATACGATTTGTGAAAGTTTGATTATTATGTGTTCTTTGCTTATTTTTGCTTTCTTCTCGCAGAACGAAAATCCTTTGCTCCTATTATCAACCTGGCTATCTCAACTGTAAATCAAAACCAGGGCAAGCAGCATGTTCTAGTGATAATTTCTAATGGGCCGGTAATTCCTTTGTACCTTCCTTGAAATTTTATTGCTGCTTAACTAGTGAGAATTGCAAGATAGCATTGACTGATGCGCACGTCACGAGGCTGAACTTGTGAAACTCACGGTATTGTTTTTCGAAATATCGGTGGCACAGGTGCACCGAGGTAGATATACTGAGCTAGGTCAGCTAAGCTGCCAGGAGCAAAAGACCATAAATGCAATTGAAAATGCAAGGTTAAACGTCAGATTTATCACTGAGTGCTGATTTTTTTTTTTTCTTGGTTTAGCCATGTTCTGATCGTATTCTTTGCAGGGATTACTCATTGTCAATCATATTGATTGGAGTCGGAGATAACAGTGGGGACATGATGAGGTTCTTCAAGGATAATATATCTCCCCGTGCCTTCGAAAATTTCCAAGTATGCAACAACAGTTATGCATTAGAACAGCAATTGCTTCTCTAGTTTAGTAGATTTGTGCATTTCTACGAGCTAGAGAAACTCAAAAAAAAAAAAAGAAAAAAAAAAAATCTGGTTGTTATTGTTTAAGTTCTCATTATGGTGTTGAGTATAGAAGGTTTAACAAAAACCTTAGATACACGTGTGGAACTAGGTTTAAGTTCTCGTTATGATGGTGCTGGCTATGGGGTTGCGGCTATGTGTGTTGGATTTCACCACCCAAGTAAGTGTACGTGTGGAACTAGGTTTTTTAGATACACAAAAACGTGGTATCAAAAAAACATGTTGATTGTCCAAAAAAAAAAAAAAAAAGGTTAACAACGAAGAAAGTAGGAAGTTGTGTGGCTTGGAAGTGACGAGTTGCTGAGCTGTGAAAAGAGCCATGGAAGCAACCCGGTAATGTGCATGAGGAGCCGTGTCTCGCCGTCCCCAAATATGGAATCACATGAGTGCACTGTGATACGTGACAGTATACCTCAATGGAATACCCATGACTTAATAGAAAGGGTCACTTCCTAATAAGTGATCAGAGAAGGGTTCCATAATGAGAACTTAAACAATAACAACCAGATTTTTTTTTATATTTTTTTTTTGAGTTTCTCTAGCTCTCTTCCTCTCCTCTCTCTTCCTCTCACCTTGCTCTGATACCAAGTTAAAATTTATACTCTTATCAAGAACTTAGAAACCTTGATAATATTTTTCGGAGATATACGAGCATCGTGGTGTTGCTCGTATAGAGCTCCTAGAGCTCTAGTAGTGAAGGGTGGAAGCAAGGACTTTGTAACTTGAACTTTGTATTGATTGATTCTTGCTACCTTACTTACAAATGAATACAACATGCCTATTTATAGGCTACAAAAAGAAGAAGAGAACTATGCCTATGGAGGCTAACAACTATGCCTTTGGAGGCTAACAACTATGCTTATGGAGGATAACAACTATGCCTTTGGAGGCTAACAACTATGCCTATGGAGGCTTACCAAACCAACTACTAGAAAATCTAGTATTCTTGTTTGATTTGTCTAACCCTAGAACACTCATTTTACACATGTTAATTGTCTAATATTGACTCTAGACATCCTAGATATTTCTAGGTTAGTCTAGATAGGTGTGAACTCTTGACTAAGTTGGTGTTGAATATTCAACACTCCCCCTCAACACCTACTTTCCAACTTCTCTTTATCTTAGACGTTTCAGTCCTCTTCGGAAGTTTAGGGACATTTCGGTCCTCTTCATAGTTTAAGGACGTTTCGGTCCTCTTCGGAAGTTTAAGGACATTATGGTCCTCTCCGGAAGTTTAAGGACATTACGGTCCTCTTCGTAGTTTTAGAACATACGGGTTCCATCGTAGTTTAGGGACATTGCGGTCCTCTTCGTAGTTTTAGAACATACGGGTTCCATCGTAGTTTAGGGACATTGCGGTCCTCTTCGTTTCAGTAAAATACTTCTTGTACTCTTTGGAAAACTCATAGGATTTTCACCCACATTTGTTGTTCTCTATCTCATCACCACTTGGTGATTGCTTCCATTTCTTCACAATATTTTTTGTTGTTTCTTCTTCTATTCATCTTGTATTTTTTTTTCATGGAGACCCCATTTTTTTTTTCTTCATGGAGACCCCATTTCTTCTCTTTTAGTATTTCTTGCTCATTTAGTATGTCTCCTAACTTCTGCGTGCAAGCCTCTACAAATTCAACATTTTTGAAATGTCGATATTACAAAAGCTTTGTCTTGTAGTAGCAGTAGTTTTTTCTTCTTCCAGTGGATACATGTCCACCGGCTTCGTGTCACAAGTAGAAACTTGATGTTGTCGTGACAAACATGGCTTTCTTGCCATTTTTTTTTTCTCTCAAAACCGAGTAGGTCGTCTCATTGAGGCTCTCTTCCCACAATATGAGGAGGCGATCATTTGAAGCTCTCTTCCCTCAATATATGGAGGCATTCGTTGTTGACGTTTTCATGATATCGGCTTCTAAAACTCTTGAACGATTGTGGAGGCAATCCTTGGTGCACTCTTCCCACAATTATCTTTAGAATTTTGTAAACAATTTGAGGAGGAAAATTATTGCTCTCTTCCCTCAAACTTGTCTTCTGGTCACTTATCAAAAAGTGATTTCTTTTTTTCTTCTCTAGTTTTCTTTTTCCACATGGAGGCGTTTTTTCTCCTGTGAAGGTAGGATTTTTTTTTTTTTTTTTTGACAGTTGGAATGGTTGAAATCTTCTTAGTGGTGTTTGCATCTTCTCCTTCTTAAACTTCATATCTTCTCAACTCGAAAGCTTTGAAACCCATCAATTCGTAGCGGAAACTTTTACGCCCATTTCGGATCGAACGAGCTCTGATACCAAGTTAAAATTTATACTCTTATCAAGAACTTAGAAACCTTGATAATATTTTTCGGAGATATACGAGCATCGTGGTTTTGCTCGTATAGAGCTCCTAGAGCTCTAGTAGTGAAGGGTGGAAGCAAGGACTTTGTAACTTGAACTTTGTATTGATTGATTCTTGCTACCTTACTTACAAATGAATACAACATGCCTATTTATAGGCTACAAAAAGAAGAAGAGAACTATGCCTATGGAGGCTAACAACTATGCCTTTGGAGGCTAACAACTATGCTTATGGAGGCTAACAACTATGCCTTTGGAGGCTAACAACTATGCCTATGGAGGCTTACCAAACCAACTACTAGACAATCTAGTATTCTTGTTTGATTTGTCTAACCCTAGAACACTCATTTTACACATGTTAATTGTCTAATATTGACTCTAGACATCCTAGATATTTCTAGGTTAGTCTAGATAGGTGTGAACTCTTGACTAAGTTGGTGTTGAATATTCAACACTACGTACTTTAATTTCTAACTTTTGCGGTGAATTCCCTGCCGTTTGGCATTATTAGATGTTTATAGTCTTGACCATCAACTGCTACGAATTCCTGTATCCCGTGCTCAAGCAGTTTAATGGAAAACCCGTCTGAAGAAATGAAACCTCATCCTCCGCATTGTTATTCTGCAGAACCTTCTGGTATCTCCTCGTCTTCTTGATTGACTGTATTTTCTTATGATGGTTAGGTTTGTAATTAAGTTTCGTTCTTCATATGGTTCATTTGCTGATCAGAGCTGGTGAGAGATCAGGCTTAGCCTATAGTAACAGTCCACGTGTAGAGCTTGGAATGGCTAATGACAGCGAATGATAAACTGCCAGCTAAGGAGGTGTGTCACTTCTATTAGCTTTCTCTTAAAGGGCCTTGAGATTATTAACTAGGCAGGCCAAAGTAAAAGCTAATGCTTGTTGTAAATGTGATGGAGGTGATTAAATGTTTGAGGAATTGTGAACTTGCGTTGCAATTTGGGAAATTTATGCTTTCAAGTCTACATGATTACAAATCCTTCTTTTCAGAAGGGTATGCATTTCATTCTTTTGTCCATATTGGTTTCTCTA
Organism: Papaver bracteatum; assembly: GCA_023529315.1. Lineage (NCBI taxonomy): Eukaryota > Viridiplantae > Streptophyta > Magnoliopsida > Ranunculales > Papaveraceae > Papaver > Papaver bracteatum. The sequence goes on from JAJJWX010003682.1 coordinate 462,714, forward strand.
TAATCAGTCCATCAAGCAGAACTGCTTAGGGGTCTGAGGACTAGAGGTCGGACCATCAGAGATTCAAATTACGGTTCTGAAATATATTTTGTTTCTCCTGTATGAGAATTGTTAATCACCGTATGTGTTATGGGCTTCGGCCTTACTAGGTTCCACATTAGCAACATTTGAAGGGCTGCAAGTTTCTTTCAATCCCCTCTTTTCCTTCCGTGAATTGTTGTTTTTTGGCTTAAATAGTTAAATCCAGATAGAGTTTTCGTAGAATTTGGTTTCGACCATTTCTCTCTGCTTGATTCTCCTCTAGTAATACGGTTTGCTGCCGTAAAAGATTATATGTCCATCGTTAGATTAAAACTTATGTCATCTTGTTCTTTATGGTTTCCTTTGTATTGATCCTTTTGTTTTTGTCCATAATTGTATGTACATTCGAAATTACACTGAAAGTAATAGCTTCCTTGCCTGAAACCCTATATTTTTTCATCGTAGGGATTGATGAACTCCTGGAACTTAGCCTCAGACAATCAGTGTTTCCTTAAGATCCGGATTTTATATGAATTTTTATTCAAAGATAACAATTTTCGTTGCTGCTTTTTTTTTTATTCGTTTTGATTGGTTCATCTCCTTAGCTTTTTATTTCAGTTATTTGAAGGCAGGACTTCATTAGATAACAAAACACAGTGTTTGATTAAATCTAATTGAAGCAAATTACATTTGCAGGAACAGAAGAAACACTAGGACACATGATCAGCAACATGAACTTGGATAACGGGTACCCGAACTTCGATTTAGAGCCTAAAGAAGGTTAAACACTGATATTCAGATTTCAGACTACAAATTTGTATCAAAGAGAGGAAGAAAGTTGTACGAGGCAGAGATATTTTCAATCAGTCTACCACCGTGGCAAACCTAAGTTGATGCAGATGAAGGTCCTCAAGAAAAGAGTTTTAGTTCATTTTTTCAAGAGATTGGGAAATCTGATTCAGTTTTATCTAAAATGGTTTATGGAAGATGTGAATCATTGGTGGCAATGTTATGTTCTTTAGACAGAGATGAGGCTGTTGTGGTAGTGGTGCTCGCAGAAGTCGCAATGGTAAATGTGAATTTTAAGTCTAGGCTGGTTTTTAAAGAGAACAGTGAGTAATATGAAGAAAATAGCACCAATACTTTCAGAAGGTTTCTCGATAATTGAGCTTCAATCTCCGTTTTAGCAGACGCTTATTTTGTGACTATTTTATATTCTTTTCGTGGAATCCTACAATATGGGTGTGTCTGTGAAATCTGAAAGTGGGAATGCCCTGAAGTTTAGTGGTTTAGAAAGAGCTCCCATTCTAATACCACTCATTGGAGTCAAACCATTTCATATCTACTGAGTTCATGCTTTTAACTTATGACAGCATGTGGACCTGACTGATTATTATGACTGATGTAATGTGGTATGAGATGATTTCAATGGACTATTTATTTATTTTTGTAACATCCAGAATAGGAACAGGACGATGTGATCCGAAATTGGTACCTCCGGGATGATAATTTTACTCCTAAAAAACCACGGCAAAATCTTCCACTATAACAATAATGGGTTACACACAATTCTCCCAAATTTGGGAATAACAACAACCTCAAGGTGCCTATAGCACTTGGATATCAATTTGTCTAATTACACTCACCCTAAGGATGGATCAACAATTCATTCATATATAATATGAGATTCACTATCAATTTAAGAATTACTGGATTTGAGATATTTAATGTGAAAAATAGGTGTTATAATAAGAAGTTAATTGATCGTTGTGGTAGGCGTCAAAAATAAATTACACTTTCTTATTACTCAAAATATAAATATAGCAAGGGCAAGAAAGGATTGTTCCCACAGAGAGGTCTAGGTTGTCAAGTTGTTTCGGTTTCCTACCTTTTAATTCTAGATATGGAAATCTGTTGAGAATGGAAGTTCCTGATAAAGTGTATTACAAGTTTAGTCGAACTTAAAACATGTTATCCTTTTGAATTTTTATTGTTGGGTTATTGTGTCCCTGTTTTTAGTTTAGTCTTTTTCGCTTTTCTTTTTGGGATCTTCTGAGCTTAGATCTCTGTTAGTATAGATATTGTAGACACTCTCAAAGATGTACTTTAATTACCAGCAAGAAATAATAATGCTCATGGAATTTGACTTTTTTCAATTTACTCGAATACATCTTAAAAACATTGTGTTCTGAACCTTTTCCATTCATTGTGTTCTTTTGTGTAGCAATAGTTCTTTGCTTCAACTGAAAGGCTGAAGGTTGTTAGACAAATGATAATGACTGGAGCACTGGAATACATAAAAGTTGCATCGGACTTGCATTTTCCCTACCAGCTATCTAACTTAAATGGGATCTTCATATCTTAAAAGTCTATTGCTGTTACTTAGAAATATGAAGTCCTAGATCTGCCAAGTCTATTGTTGGACTAAATTTTTTTCTCATGTAATGCAGGAAGCATTGAGGGTGTATGAATGGAAGTTCATGAATTGCCTTGAGTTTTGTACAAGTGTTGTCTATGCATGCAGTTCTGAACCTGACTTCCGGCCCTTGGCATATCTCTTTGCTCATTAATCACGTTGCTGCTTTTTTGGGTACTTTCATTTCTGAATTTTTACTGACGATGAACAACCATACATAATAAAGCGTACTACGGATTCTGGTGATGATGTCCATGCGATTTCTTGAATTGATGCGCAGTTACTCATTAAGAAATGCACACACTATGAAATTTGAATAACACATTAGTAGTTTGTTATTTTCCCTGTTTTTATAACTTCTTTGGTAGTTCAATTAGTTAGGACAGCCAATACGTTAGGATTCCATGTTTATTAATGCTTGCACTGTGAAGTGCAACCATCATTCATCTATTGCAATCCAATTATTCTATCAGTTCTACAATGTTATGCATTGTTTACCCTATTGAATAGGATCTACATATTTGTTGAAATCTTTAAATACGAATTGAAATAGGTTCTACAACATAAGAATTTGCATTATTTTTTGTGTGATGGGAGTTTATCGAATAATAATGAATGGACTGAATCTAATCAGGGGACCAGACCAATCGGCCTCCATCCACAAATTTTCAAAGTTATACCATTATTTTTCTATTTTTTTTCTTTTATACAATATTTGAAAACCTTACGACCTACGCCCTATTTTTCTTTGGGTAACTGGATTTGACCCATTGACATACCTACACCTTCACAAAATAGTGAAGCCGAGCCACACCAAACAAAAAACCCCAAACGACGGGGTGAGGCGAATCCGAGCCACACCAAATCAAAATGGTATAGCGACGGGGTGGGGCAAAGCTGAAGCCAAGCCACACCCAATCAAAAATGTATCGCGGTGGGGAGGGGAAAAGCTATGTAATAGCAAATCAAAAACACGTCGGGGAAAGACGAGACGAGGCCGAGCCACACCTAATCAAAAATGTATCTGAACGGGTAAAGGCGAAGCCCAAAGACGCCTAATAAAAAATACACGATGGGACGGAGCGAAGTTGTGCAACACCAAATCAAAAATTCATCGGGACGGGGCGAGGCGAGGCGAAGCCGAAGCCGAGCCACACCTAATCAAAAATACATCGCGACAGGCGGGGCGAAGGCATGCAACACCAAATCAAAAATGCATCATGACGGGGCGAGGCTAGGCGAGGCGAAGCCGAGCCACACCTAATCAAAAATGTATCGTGGTGGGGCGGGGCAAAACCCACGACACCTAATAAAAAATTCACGACGGGCGAGGCGAAGCCACATCACACCCAATCAAAAATATGGCTAAAAGAAAAAATATGCCCGAGCATAGCACGGGCAAAAAATCTAGTACTATATAAAGAAATTAAAGGAGTTTAGTTTTCTTCATCACTCCACCAGAAAAAACATTTTAAGCACGACATCCCTTACAACGCGTTTGGTTCAAGGAATTGGATTCCTGGTAATCCAATTCCAGGGGAATGTGACCAATTCCTTGAACCAAACGGTCCAAACCAACTCCATGTAATTGAGAATTTTGATTCCTAGGAATCCAATTCCCCCCAAAATAGTTGATTTCCATTGCATTGGTCTAGTAGTGCAATGGAATTGGATTCCAAGGTAAAAACAAAAGAAATTGGATTACCTCAACCAAACGCTAATTTTTTGGAATTGAATCCAATTCCATGGAATTCAATTCCAAGAATTGGATTACCCCATAATTGAATTCCTATGAATCCAATTCTTCCAACCAAACGAGGTGTTAGCGTATTCAATCCTTTCTGGTACATCACTCCACCATAGAAACCAGCTCCGCGAATCAGTGATTTCGAGGAAATATGCCTTCTAGAAGTGAGAGTGTTAAGTTTTGGAAAAGGATTGATGTTCATATCAGGAGAATTCCATATGTCTCCAACATATGCGACGGCGATTCGGTGGAAAATGTAACCGACCTCTCTAAAACCATCTATGTGATAGAAATGATACTCGACGTTTATTAGGCCGACCGATAGGCCTGTCAACGGCACTAAACGTAATAAATAATGGCTCTGCCACTACCGTTGCCATTAGATTTAGTGGTTAACCGATATCAGTTAAGTGCCGACGGAATTGTGAAATCCAAAACCATTACCGTTACGTCGGACTTATCGGCTAACGGTTAATTTTCCGGTATGTCACAGGACAACACAAAAACAGGTTTAAAACACAAACCAATTACACAAAATAACTTCTAAATCCAAGCAAACAAAATCTAAATCCATGCCACACAAAAAAAAAACATACAAATGTTCATGTTCTAAACCAAATTACATCTTTAGATGTTCTAGCAAAATAAAAAACCATGTTTTTGCAAAAGAGGGATTGCTTTTGATTGATGAACCAACGTAATTGGATGCTCCTCTTTCGCTTTGGGACATGATTAATTTCACGAATTGAAAACCCTAATTTCAATTTTCAAAAACCCTAAATTGAAATTAAACTCGAAAGAAAAAGAAGAAGATAACCCTAGTTTTCTAATCCGTAATCACAGATGATTTGTATATAGAAGATGATGATTTTGCTCGAATTGAAAGGAAGGAGATGAGGGTGACTGAGGGGTGAGTTTTTCTTCTCTCGTTTGTGTCGAGTTGAAGAACAGAAGAAGAATTGAATGAAGATGATGATTCATTCGAGTATAGTAACCTAGGTATAGAGGAATGTACACGTGATAGGCACACGTTAGAGGTTAACGGAACTTAGGCTAACAGAAATAGGCCAACCGTTTCCGTTACGGTAGGATGAAATTATCCGCTACGTTATCGGTAACGGTTAACCGGTTACCGGTATAACGGAACTAAACCTAACGACAACCAGGTAATCGGATTCGGCTAACGATTAACGGTTTTCCATTGACAGGCCTACCGACCGAGGGAAGCGAGGGAGGACTCTATATATGGTGACTTTGTGTCAATGTGAAGCGTGACATTTTTTTCCAATTTGACACAAAAAGATTGGATTTGGTGTTGGTGATTATTTTTCACTAGACAAAATTGTCCCTCCCTTTTGATCAAATTACTATAACCCCTTATAGATCCTATTTTTTCAGGGGTATATTTGGTAATCAAACTTCAATATAACATATCTAAAAAATCCGTGCCTTGAAATTTTACAAATTTTATATCGTTGGAAAGGCTTTAAGAAAACCTACGCAACGAGTATAAACAACAATATCAAATTTAGAGTTTTCAAGAAAAATTCGGAGGTGTTTATCATTTTAGGCACAATTTTAGAAATTTGAATGTATATGTATTATGCAAACCACCACAAAGGATACATAATACTTCATGTAGCCATATTTTGGTTTATGCATCAATTTTCCGTTGCAACTAATAAAACGATGTACTCCCTCCGTTTCAATAAAAGTGATATTTTCATTTTAGGGTCATTTTTCGAAAATTAACTGCATAACCATTATGCAAACCGCCACAAAGGATGCATAACAAATTATGCAACAATATTTTGGTTTATGCATCGGCTAATTTTTTGTTTTAGGAAAAGTGATACTTTAACCCCGTGTCATAAAAAATGATATTTTCACACAGTGTCAGAAAAAATGATATTTTCGCGCCGTGTCAGGAAAAATAATATTTTCACGCCGATTTTTTCGGACGGGCAGTCCCACTGTGGAGCGGTCATCTAGTTCTAACACTGGACGGGATGGATTTCACTTCTGAGAATTATTTTTGGATAAATTTAAACAAACCTCATAATTTCCCAGATAGATTGAATTCGAAACTTGTTGCCTTGTTTTGTATTCTCTCTTGGGATTTGTATTACCTTATGAATCAAATTAATGTCGGTGCTTGTTTTTCGTAGATTAAAGAAACTCTTCAACATTTCAAGTGACATATAAAAATCCGATTATTGAGAGGCAGATTTTGACAACCTTTATAATCGGTCTATGTTGGCATCACATGTAATCCGATTCTTGCAAGGAAAAGTGACAGTTCTTCTGTATTTTTTTTTTTTGCCAAGAATTGGTTTACATGTGCAATATTACAATCCGATTATTGAGAAGCACAATTTTTGTGATTTTGCATGGACACAATCAGACTATGTGAACATACCTAAACTCCGAATGTTTGAATTGAATTTGAAAAAAATAAATAGCCGTTGAGTCTTTATCTATATAAAGACAACCTCTTTGATCCACTCCCACATCACACACTTAGCCTAGAAAATGGAGTGGGATCCGGAAGTAGACGTGAAATGGGAACCGCATGAAGATTTGTGTCTCGTTAAATCGGTTGCTAATACGTTCCGTGAACGCCCGAATGAAATCTATTCAATGTTTAGGAAGAGAGTTAAAGAGTTTTTTTACGGGTGTACCGGGAATCCCAATAACCGCAAATGGAGAGACTTGGCATTCCGATTCAACTACATAAAAATTGCAATGCGAGAGTATGTTAAAGTTAGAAATATGGTGTACCCATATCATCCACAAGCTCCTCCTAGGGAAAAAATGAGCAATCCGATAATATTTATACTTATGTCATCATTAAAAGTTTGCATACTAACATTTAAGGATTCACTGAATTTCAGCTGGAACATTTCAATGGGCTATGGAGAATTCGTAATGGGGAAACTAAGTTCATTCACCACATAAGAATATACAACGTTGTACCGACGTGCTTGGAGGTTCATTGACGAAAATTTGATGTGTAGAATTCTAGAATACCCATACTGAATCCTATATATGTAATGCGCTAATTTCCTAAACTATTTAATGGATATTTTGTTTCTGAAAGTAAGGCATAATCGGATTATGTGGGCATATATAAACACCGATTCCAAAAATTGGTTTATTTTGGTATTGAAAAAACCCGATTTCGGGCTTACTTCTGTTTTTTTTTTCAAAACTCATCCCATAATCGGTTTACAATTGCACTAACATCAACCGATTCTGGATCGAGTTTTGGATTTTTTTTAAATTTTTTTTTAAGTTTTTAATGATGAATTAATGGTAGTGGATTTCAGGGTTAACTTGATTAAACATCATTTAATCACCCAAATTAGCACTAATCAATCAAGGGTAATTTTGTTATTTAGTAAAATAATTGGATAAAAGGTTATCCATTTTACTTCAAATTATTCTTTTTTGACTTATAGTCGTAGGCCCAATTTAGCCAGGCAAATTTATTGGTGAAGAAGGTTTTGTTTTACACCCTTTTAAGTTGAGGGCTGTTTTTGGGCATACCAAAAAATTATCGGTTGTGAGTCGAACCTAGCAAACCTAGGTAAAAAAAAAATTGTGAGCCGAACCTTAAGTATGCCCGGTAATTTTTTGATATGCCCAAAAACATGTCTCTTTAAGTTGGTAACTACTAGCAGCATTTTTTACTTCCATATGAACCACGTTACCACGTCCCTCAGGCCACTTTAGCGACTTAGACCCATTACAAGATTAATTAATTATATTAAATATACAAGTTAACATTTGTGGTCATAACCATGGTATACTTGATCTTTAATTGATAAATCCCTCACCGTTAAATTCAGTATTAAAATGTTTTTACAGTTCATTAATGGAATCTCTATCTTCTTCTATATAGAAAAAAAAGAAAGTGGTAATTGTACAATTGTCCCTTGTTTTGATGGGTTATATAAATATCCTTATCATACAATAAATATATCCCTCTCCATATATGGGGTCTATTAATTTTTTAATTTCTTCCAAATTTACCCACTTATCCATCGACTATCAGCATCTTTGTCTTTCATTTCAGATCTAATTTTTTTTAATGCTCTCTCTTTCCAGAAAACACCACCACCGTCTTCATCATCTCTACCACCACCACCACCACTACCACCTCCTCCTCCATCACTTCCGTCGTTCTGCAAATAGATATCAGTGAATCAACGAGAAACTAACTTCTTCAATCAAATGTAAAACATTAGCAACATCAGATTCATTTTCAATATCAACAGGATATGGATTGAATAACCTAAAATCGATAATAACAGTTGGTTCTTAAAGATCTGTTTACATCAATTTAGGAAGAGATGAAAATTTCATCAATTATTGGATCAGAAAATTTGTTAAGTAAAGATGAGACTCGTGAATCAGAGCATGAGCAAGAAGACGACGATTACCGGTTGTTAAAAAATTAAAGATGGGGTGAATCTCTGTGGGTTTTGACGAAGGAATAACTCGGTTGTTAAAAACACATGTGAACGGTGAGTCATAAGTGGTGTTGTTGGCATAATTGCAGAGATGATGGCGTTGGCCTGTGCTAGAACTGTTGTCGCCAAAGACAAGGATCTGTTTCTTGGGGAACTAAGCATTTCTTATCTCGCTGCAGCCAGTGTAAATGTAAGTCTATACAAAATTTACATTGCTCCTTACGCTGTTAATTGATTTACAATGAATTGAGATCTTATTTGAATTGCAAAAATTAATTTATTAGTTACTGGATTTCATTTGCTCAAAATTGCGACTCTTACAAGCATTATGTATATCTCCATCATTCGTTAGCCTTTCTCAGTATTGTGACAACAAATTTTTATAGAAGTTACTAGTATTGAATGGAAATCCATCCACAGTAACATGCGAACCTCTTGAAGTATCACTGCATGCGTGACCAGATTTGGAGGGTTTTGAAGTCCGTAAAAAAGAGTAATTGTGCAACTATGCCTTTTGATTTCTTAATACTTGTTTATAGTTTTCTTTCTCTTTTTTTCTGATAAGTTGTAGTCTTTCTGTGTAGAGCAGTAAAATTTGTATTATGTTGCTAATGAATGTTGGAATATGGTTTCTTCATCTGTGATTGTGAATTTGATGAGTATTGGAATATAAATTCTTCGCCTATGATTGTGAATTTGTATTTGGTGCAGAATGAGTGGAGAGGCATGGGAGTGCAGCAAAGTCGTGGGTGGGTTCACTATGGTTGTTGATCCATATACTTTGGATCAACTATGGTTGTTGATCCAACTGCAATGGATAAACATACATTGTTGATCCAACTGAAATGGATAAACATCCATTGTTGATTCAACTGAGATTGGTTTTGAAGTCGGGTCTTGGAGCTGTTGGTGTTTATGAAGCTACAGGTAATGAAATATGTTGGTTATATGGGTTGAAGCAGGCAGTGATATTGGATCAACTATGGTTGTTGATCCATCTATATGGGATCAACTACTGTTGTTGATCCTTTGAACTCATGTTTTGTAGTTTAAATCATGTAAATTTGTTCTAATATTGAACTTGTGGTTCAATGGTAGCATGACTGACTCCATGTCAGATGATGCGTGTTCGACTCACGCCAAGTTCACTCCATTTTATATGGATAAACTATCATTATTGATCCAATTTTACATGGATCAACTTCCATTGTTGATCCACTAAAATTGGATCAATTTTTACTGTTGATCCTTTTTTCTTGGATAAACTAGATAAACTTCTATTGTTGATGGTTTTGTTGGTGGATCTGAAACTGCAGGTGATGAAGATGTAGCATTTTTCCATCAGCATGGATAAACATCCATTGTTGATCCAACTGCAATGGATAAATTTCTACTGTTGATTCAACTGCAATGGATAAACATCCATTGTTTGAGCCAACTGAAATGGATCAACTACTTTTTGTTGATACAAAAAAATTTGAACCAGTGGCGGCGATGATGGTGGCGGCGACGACGGTGGTGGTGGCGGCGGTGGTGACGGTGGTGGTGGTGATGATGGTGGTGGTGGCGGCGGTGGTGACGGTGGTGGCGGCGGCGACGACGAATTTGTGGTGGTGGCGGCAACAAACTAGTGGTGGAGGAGGACTAGTGGTGGTGTAATGGTAGCGGTGAAGGAGTGGTGGTGGAATATTGGTGGTGGTGGCGGTTGGTAGGTGGTGGTTGTTGAACGGTGGTGGTGGTGGAATGGTAGTTGAATGTTGGTGGTGATGGTGCTAGTGGTGGTGGTGAAGTGGTAGAGGAAGAAATTTGTTGTACTTTGAAATAAAGAAAAATATTATATGGGTGAGGGTATTAAGGTAATCTAATATTAAATGGATAAGGTTATAAAAAAGGAGGGACATATTTATTGTTGCATAAGGATATATTTGTAGGGAGTTAAAAGTAGGGACATATAATTAATATACCCGAAAATTAAAAACAGCGCAAACAAAAGCAAACCCAGACAAAATCTCTCTTTAGATACAGACCCCAGTTTTTCTGATTCATTTTCTTCGTAGAAATCGATTTACAGATTGAATCAAGAGTAACGAATTAGATAGTAACTAAAGGAGTTATCATCATCACTCTAGCATAGAAACTGTGAATCAGAGTATTCGAGGAAAAATGCTTTCTAGAAGTGAGGGTTTTAAGATTTGGAAATGGATTGCTGTGCTTATCTATGAAATTTCGTATGGGAGGCCTAAATCCAATAGAGTCACCACCATTTGCGACGGTGAATCGCTGGAAAAGGTAACCAATCTCTATCTTTTGATTCAATTAACTCGATCTCTTACCTTTGATACGGAAGTGTTTGCAGTTACCGGATGTAGAATGGATTTAATTGAAATCATATAGTAATATAGTATAAAATTGAAGTAACCTAGTCCAAATTGGAATCGGCTGACACTGATTCTTGTCACCTCGCACTGTAATAGCTTGCATTAATCTTACTTAAAAATGAAGGTATTAGTGTTCTCTATTAGGGTTATGTTCATCACTGTTCTTCATCTTGCAGAAAAAAGAAGCTTTTGAACAAGCTGAGCTCATGTTTGGTGTCGATTTCACACAGTCCAATGACCAAACAGGTCTGTTGTCTCAGGTTTATATATATATGCCAATCATGTCTTCGCAATTGCTAAACTTACATATTTGATTTTTTAATTTTACCATTAGGTCAAATATCATTCAAGGGCGACAGCTTGCATCTAATTAGAGAAGGCATCCTAAACCCCTACCAACATGTAATGACTGTTTTTGCCAGAATTTTCCCATTTCTTCTGGATAAAAATCGGTCAATAGCTTGTTACAGATTTGGAGATGGTATGCTCTTCATCTTTTTGATACTTTTCATTGTCGTATTCTGTTTAGTTTCTGTTGGATCACGAGGTAATGGTTTTGATGTTAAATATGTTCACATTTCACAGCAACTACACGTGATGATGGTGTCCTCAGCTTCAATCCAGCGAACAAGCCCTGTGTTGGAATTGATGAAGCACTAGCTCAATACGTGAAGATAGTGCCTGGCCTATATCTCGCAGGTTGTTGTTTCTTAAATGTTTACACGATGTGTCAAAGTTAATTTGATCATTATGTTTTCTGTACTTATTTTTGTTTCCTTGTCGCAGAACCAAAATCCTTCGCTCCGATAATAAACATGGCTATCTCAACTGTAAAACAAAAACAAAACCAGGGCAAGCAGCATGTTCTAGTGATAATTTCTAATGGGCCGGTAATTCTTTTGTACCTTCCTTGAAATTTTAGTGCTGCTTAACTAGTGAGAGTTTCAAGATAGAATTCACTAATGCGCATGAGGCTTAACTTGTGAAACTGACGATATTGTTTCTTGAAATATCGGTGGACACAGGTGCACAGAGATAGATATACTGAGCTTGGCAAGCTAAGCTGCCAGGAGCAAAAGACCGTAGATGCGATTGAAAATGCAAGGTTAAACGTCAGATTTATCACTGAGTGCTGAACTTTTTTTATTTTCTTGGTTTAGCCATGTTCTGATCGTATTCTTTGCAGGGATTATTCATTGTCAATCATATTGATTGGAGTCGGAGATAACAGTGGGGACATGATGAGGTTCTTCAAGGATAATATATCTCCTCGTGCCTTCGAAAATTTCCAAGTATGCAACAACAGTTATTAGCAATTGCTTCTCTAGTTTAGTAGATTTGTGCGTTTCTGCGTACTTTAATTTCTCGGTTAAAGGTTTACTAAGGATTGTGTTTCCCTCTCTAGGTCGTGAACTTCACCAATATCATGTCACAAGAGGTGCCTGAGTCCAGAAAAGATATGGATTTCGCTCTCGCACTCATGAAAAAACTCCGTTTCCCGTGACGGTGAATCCTATCCAACTGTTGCGGTGAATTCCCTGCCTTTTGGCATTAATAGATGTTTATAGTCTTGACCATCAACTGCTACGAATTCCTGTATCCCGTGCTCAAGCAGTTTAATGGAAAACCCGTCTGAAGAAATGAAACCTCATCCTCCGCATCGTTATTCTACAGAACCTTCTGGTATCTCCTCGTCTTCTTGATTGACTGTATTTGCTTATGATGGTTAGGTTTGTAATTAAGTTTCGTTCTTCATATGGTTCATTTGTTTGTGAAGAGTTTTTGTTTGTTCGCTTTATCTTTTGTATAGTGTTGAATGCCATCCATATATAATATAGTGAAACGAGGGTATCTTCAAACCCCGAGGTGTATCAGCGTCATTTTGCTTTTTATTTTTCTTGTTAATGGGAAGCAATTGTTTTGTTACCACACTTTTCTAGAGTTTATGAGTTTGAAAAATATAGTTAAGAGAGGCTGTGGCCTACACTAGCAAGGATCTTTAGCAAGCAATGGCAGATCATGAGTTCCTGATTCATCAGAAAGTCTGACAAAAGAAAATTCAATAATTCGGCATCTCATCATTTGAAGTTTAATTCCTTTCTAGATGATGCCGAAGTAGTTGTATACTTGTATCATATTTAAAGCTCTGTATGGATCACTTGTAGGCTGCTTTCATTTTCTTGGCTGTCATGTATAATTGTATATATATCCCTGGTTGTTGCTTTCTCTTAAAGGGCCTTGAGATTATTAACTAGGCAGGCCAAAGTAAAAGCTAACGCTTGTTGTAAATGTGATGGAGGTGATTAAATGTTTGAGGAATCGTGAACTTGCTTTGCATTTCATTCTTTTGTCCATATTGGTTTCTCTATAACTAGTCCATCGAGCAGAACTGCTTAGGGGTCTGAGGAGTAGAGGTCAGACCATCAGAGATTCAAATTACGGTTCTGTAATATATTTTGTTTCTCCTGTATGAGAATTGTTAATCACCGTATGTGTTATGGGCTTCGGCTTTACTAGGTTCCACATTAGCAACATTTGAAGGGCTGCAAGTTTCTTTCAATCCCCTCTTTTCCTTCTGTGAATTGTTGTTTTTTTGGCTTAAATAGTTAAATCCAGATAGAGTTTTCGTAGAATTTGGTTTCGACCATTTCTCTCTTCTTGATTTTCCTCTAGTAATACGGTTTGCTGCCATAAAAGATTATGTCCATCGTTAGATAAAAACTTATGTCATCTTGTTCTTTATGGTTTCCTTTGTATCGATCCTTTTGTTCTTGTCCATAATTATATGTACATTTGAAATTACACTGAAAGTAATAGCTTCCTTGCCTGAAACCCTATATTTTTTCATCTTAGGGATTGATGAAGTCCTGGGACTTAGCCTCAAACAATCAGTGTTTCCTTAAGATCCGGATTTTTATTCAAAGATAACAATTTCGTTGCTGCTTTTTTTTTTTTATTCGTTTTGATTGGTTCATCTCCTTAGCTTTTTATTTCAGTTTGTATTACATTATTTGAAGGAAGGACTTCATTAGATAGCAAAACACAGTGTTTGATTAAATCTAATTGAAGCAAATTACATTTGCAGGAACAGAAGAAACACTAGGACACATGATCAGCAACATGAACATGGATCGATTTAGAGCCTAAAGAAGGTTAAACACTGATATTCAGACTGCAAATTTGTATCAAAGAGAGGAAGAAAGTTGTACGATGCAGAGATATTGTCAATCAGTCTACCACCATGGCAAACCTAAGTTGATGCAGATGAAGGTCCTCAAGAAAAGAGCTTTAATTCATTTTTTCAAGATGAAGAAAGTTGTATCAGGTTCATCTCCTTAGCTTTTTATTTCAGTTTGTATTACATTATTTGAAGGCAGAAGGACTTCATTAGATAACAAAACACAGTGTTTGATTAAATATAATTGAAGCAAATTATAATTGCAGGAACAGAAGAAACACTAGGACACATGATCAGTAACACGAACTTGGATAACGGGTACCCGCACTTCGATTTAGAGCCTAAAGATGGTTAAACACTGATATTCAGACTACAAATTTGTATCAAAGAGAGGAAGAAAGTTGTATGAGGAAGAGATATTGGCAATCAGTCTACCACCATGGCAAACCTAAGTTGATGCAGATGAAGGTCCTCAAGAAAAGAGCTTTAGTTCATTTTTTCAAGAGATTGGGAAATCTGATTCAGTTTTATCTAAAATGGTTAACAGAAGATGTGAATCATTCGAGGCAATGTTATGTTCTTTAGACAGAGATGAGGCTGTTGTGGTAGTGGTGCTCACAGAAGTCGCAATGGTAAATGTGAATTTTAAGTCTAGGCTGGTTTTTAAAGAGAACAGTGAGTAATATGAAGAAAATAGCACCAATACTTTCAGAAGGTTTCTTGGTAATTGAGCTTCAATCTCCGTTTTAGCAGTGACGCTTCTGTTGGTATTTTGTGACTATTTTATATACTTTTTGTGAAATCCTACAATATGGGTGTCTGTGAAATCTGAAAGTGGGAGTGCACTGAAGTTTAGTGGTTTAGAAAGAGCTCCCATTCTAATACCACTCATTGGAGTCAAACCATTTCATATCTACTGAGTTCGTGCTTTTAACTTACGACAGCATGTGGACCTGACTGATTATTATGACTGATGTAATGTGGTATGAGATGATTTCAATGGAAAGCCAGTTATGCTGGACCCTGTGTCTCTAGCAGTGCTCCCTCCCTTCTGAGCTGCAGATACAGTATCTAATTTTGATCGATTTATAAAGAGCATAAATATCATGATAGTGGATCAGGATGAGCCAGGGTCTTCTGCCCCCTCCTCGTTGCAGGATCAGGTTAGTTCCTTACTAAGCTGTTTCTCTTCAATCTATTTTTACTTTCTTAAACTCCTCGCATCTTTAACCTTTTTCTAATTAAGTTTTATACTTGTTTTGCCTCTTTCTTCTTTTGTTTCATTCCATATTATATTAGTTTTGTCGTTTGTTTTCTTTCTGTTTTAGCTCCCTCTTATGATTTTAATAGTTCTTTCACCTCATCTTTATTATAGCTGCTATTTGTATCATCCTATACAGTTCCTTGATCAGGTTAAGGACCAAATGGGTATATCCTAAAAACTTGTTTCATTTTATAACCATCCTTACATAATGTTACTCTCTGAAAGTCTGGGACCGTGGTTCATGAATTTGGTTTATAGTTAGTTCTGTGTTTCTGCTTGTGGTATGTTGGTTTGTATTGCTTATGCCTGGAATTGTATGACTGAAGCTGAAGTTCTGATAATTCTTTGTATGATATATCTGAATATTTAAGGTATCTGCTCGATTTTCTGAAATTTTGAATGCATAGTTGGTATTGTAATGGTGGTGTGGATTCTGTCATGAAAGAAATCAGTGGTGTTTTTTAGAAGCTGTGCATAAACATGTGGATCTTCTTTGGTTACTTATTGGAGTTTTTAATATTCTGTTAGATGATACTGAATATATAGGTGGTTCTGTACGCGTGTTATGGATTTTGTTTTCAAGGTATTTCTATGGGTTCGATAGAGATTTAAGATATAAAGGTTGTCCTTACTCTTGGTATAATAGGAGATATATTAGTAGTCAACTCAGATATGAAATGTTAGAGATTTATGCAAGTTTATATTCTAGTTGAGTTATACATCTATCTATAGTTTATTATGACCATGCTGCTATCGTATTTATCAGTTTTCATTATGTAATCTCTTCTCTTAGTTAGATCTTTTGTCTTTTGGATTTTATCCTTGTTAGGACTGGGACACTAGGTTCATTCCTTAATTATGAAGTTCGGCAATTGAATGTTCAGGTCTCTTGTAGTTTTAAAATCAGTCCAAAAACTCAATCACCTTACAAAAGAATTGAGGAGATGGAACCACCCCACCTTTTTTTTTTTGTAACATCCAGAATAGGAACGGGATGATGTGATCCGAAATTGGTACTCCAGGATGATAATTTGAATGTGAAAAATAGGTGTTATAATAAGAAGTTAATAACTATAATAACAGTAGAACTATTAGTCTATAGCGGGGGAAAATTTAGAAAGCAGCAATCTATAGTTTACCGATTCACTTGTGCATCGGTAAATGGTTGGGGATCTAACCCCTGTAATAACATAAATCCTAGGCTAATATACTTAGGTGTAGTTCTAGGGACCACTGTTCTATCTTATCAAAAAAAAGAAAAACGAACTAGGATATTTTCTTTTCTCTATTTTCCATTTTGATAGAGTCACGGCTAGTTGACCAAATCCACACGGTGCAGAAAGATGTGATCTAGGCGGGAGAAATATATGTAGAACCGGACGAACTCTTATTTTATTTTTTCCTTGAATCAAAAAGAAGAACTCTTATTATTATATTATATATGTAAAACAAGCAATTGTCGGTGGTCTGCACATTTGACAAGAGGGGGAGAAACATTATATTTCTTTAGTAATAAATACTTTAAATTAAAAACAACAGCAAGCAAATGAGTTTTTTTTATAACATACAAGAGCAAGCAATTGAACTAAGAAATGTTAACCAGGATCTATATTTCCTTGGATAATGACATCATTTAATTGTGTAAATAAACTGGTGATGATAATGGAAGAATATTTTTCTGACCAAGGATAGGATGGTTATAACATGGTTTGCCACATCCGTCAATACGTGCTCGTATCTGCCATATTGTATCTGTATGTGTTGACACTGAGTTCTAATTCTTAGTTTTATCAGTATTTCTGGGTTTCATTTTCATACCTGTCGATATAGTCTATGAGTGGCATATCTGTCGATACACAAGGATACCTTCTGATACGGGACACTAGCTACCATCGATAGCCCAACCACACCTATCCCCCTATGTAACCACTTTTTCTTGCGAGGTAGTTAATCTCGGATTTTAATATTTTTCCAAAAGTATACAGCTGTTTGAAGGCATGTCTTGCACACTTGTTTGATTTCCTCAAAATGTACTTGGGTATCATCATTTTTTATCTAATAACTTGAAAAGGTCATAGCTCTGGAGTCAACTTTAGCTTTTCTTCTCCAGTATGCACACGATTAGCAGCACTGCCATCTTCTTACCTAGGATCTTTCTCTCTTTATGTTATTAGTTGGTGAATGTAAAGTTTACAGTATTCATCCGATTAACCTGATTAGAGAAAAAATGTGGATAGATAGAGATATGAAGAAGATCAACTGCCCCAATAATCTCAAGTTGAAACCAGCGATGAAGACCAGTTCATGATGGAGTTTGAAAATTGGGGATTTAGGGCGCTATTTCAACATAGGTTGACTTGTATGTTGTACTTTGGGCTATTTCAACCTCTTGGAGTAGAAATTACAAAACCCCACTGGTTGTAAAATGAATAATACTCCAACTTTACCTCTGAAATTGTGTGTGTTTTGTGTCAAACCGTGTCAAGTTGTACAATCTACGTGTCTGCTTTACCTTTTGTTTTTGTTCAACTATTTTGCCAATTATCTGTATAAGACTATACTTTGCTAAACAATCCTATATCTTCTCTTTCTAATTTCTTTTGGCTTCTTGTGTTTTCTCTTGTCTTCTCCCTGTGATACTACCTACCATCTCTGATTCTCTGAAACTATAGCATAATCACTAAGTTGTCTCCTATCTAATTTTCTGAAGTTTTCATTATCATAAACCAATAATTACCTTTCAGTATCACAGGACCACTCAATATTCTGACATGTCCATAAGTAAACACACATCTAAATCGAACAATATCTCCACCATTAGCGACAGTGATTCGTTGGAAAAGGTAAACAATATCTCTCTCTCATTTATCTCTAAAACCATCTCTATGGCAGCAATGATCCGAAGTGTACAATTGAAGAAATCGAAGCCCTAGATAAGAATGACACATGGGATGTCCAATTTGCAAATGGGTATTTTTACAACTGAAAGACATGAAATTTGCTACACTCGGACTTATGGAATTGACTACCCAAGAAACCTTTGCTCCTTGTCAAACCGTGTCTTGTTAAGTTGTACAATCTGAAGAACTTAATGGTGATTTGGAAGAGGAAGTCTATATGGACATCCCTCCTGGATTTCAAACAGCCACTTTGAAGAAACCTTATTGTTTTTGTTCAACTATTTTGCCATTATCTGTATAAGACATGTGGATGACATTATAATTTGCTAAACAATAAAAGACCTATACTTCTAGGAATTTCTCTTTCTCAAAGGAAAATTTCTTTTGGCTTCTTGTGTTTTCGAGAGGTTAGTGGGTAGATTGTCTTTCTCCCGCTCCCGTGATACTACCTAGTCGATTTATGCATCTCTGATTCTCTGAAAGTCTATAGCATAATCACATAAGTTGTCTCCTATCTGGATATTGTTCATTTTTGGCGAAGTTTAGATCAAGCGGAATTTCTATGGCTCATGGAAAACCAATAATTACCTTTCAGTATCACAATACTCAGAATCAGTAGTTTTGTTGTTTGTTAAGGAAAGCTTAAATTTCAACAATTTTGGTATTCTTTGTGTTTGACTCTTTGATTCTCTTAAAGATATTTTGGTATGTATTTACAATTAGAATTTAATTGAAATATTAGTAAAATTGAAGGGAATTTGGTGGCATAGGCAGAGATATAAAATGGAAGTTATTTATGTAATCAAGTCTACTTTGATCAATGTTATGGTGTTCCAATTTGGGCACATTTAAAGATGTTCACTTCTTAAACAAGGCTAATATCCACCAAAGTGGATTTCATAATTTTTGCTTTGGTGGTGTTTTTGGAATTTGTATGAATGTGGGAATCGTTTTACCGTATACAAGCTAATTTAATGTCTTGTTCTTCAACTTCCAGATCAAAGGAGCTCTTCGACAGTCTGAGCTCATAGTTGGGTTTGATTTCACACAAACCAACGAGCAGACAGGTTCATTCTATTATCTTTAGTCGTGAACTGCTTTGCAGATATGTGTGTTTGTGTCATGTTATGCGGCCTCCTGAACCTACTTTTCTTCTGAATTTGATTGCTAGGTAAAATATCATTCGGAGGCAAAAACTTGCATCAAATTAGAGAGGGTATCCAAAACCCTTACGAAGACATGATATCTATTTTAGGAAGAGGGACAAAATCTCCTTTCGACAAGGATAAGCCAGTGTTCTGTTTCGGTTTCGGTGATTGTAGGCACATCTTGATCTTTTTGATGCTTCTGTTCTCTTCTTTTATTTATGTTTAGTTCTGTTGGATCACAAGGTGATGGTTTTCTGGAAATGTATTTTAACAGCAAAAACACGTGATGTGAGTGTATTCAGTTTCAATTCAGACAATAAACCCTGTCTCGGGTTTGACGATGCATTATCTCGATACAGACAGATAGTGCCAGATCTACTACTCGCAGGTATTTTTGGAGATTTCAAAAGTTAAAGTTAGAACTATAAGATTACAAAACGATTCATTTCCAAATGAAAACCAGAAAACTTTGCTTATGTTTTGATTTCCTGTCGCAGAACACAAGACCTTCGCGCCTATTATTAACATGGCTATTGAAATAGCCAACAAGAATCACGGCAAGCAACATGTGTTGGTGATAATTTCTAACGGGCCGGTAACTGTCTTTTCCTTGACATTAACAAGCAAGATTTACAGCATAGCATGCTCATGAGATTTTAGATGTGACTCTGTCCGAAGTAATTTTTATATGTTATTAATATTTGAGTGATTATGATTTTGAAAAATTTGGTGGTCACAGGTTTACAGGTGTAAATATACTGATCATGGCCAGCTAAGCTCCTATGAGAAAAATACCGTAGAAGCGATTAAGAATGCAAGGTCAATTATTTGATTAATTTATGCTAATATTCTTCTTTTCGTTATGTATGGGCCATGTTCTGATAAACATATCCTCTACAGAAAGTACCCGTTGTCAATTATCTTTATTGGAGTCGGGGATATGAGTGGGGACATGATGAGGTTCTTCGAGAACAATATTTCTCGGCATGACATGGAAAAAATCCAGGTATGCAACAATAGCTTTGCATTTGAGCTACCATAGTTGATGTATATTTTTTCTAAGTTAGTCTTACTAAGAGTTGTATTTTCCTTCCCAGATTGTGGACTACAATGGAATTATGTCAAAGGATGTGCCCCGGTCCAGAAAAGAGATGGATTTTACTCTTGCAGCCATGAAAAAACTCCCTTTTCCAGATAAAGTGATTGGGAGTAAATGATGAGTTGAACTGGGTGAAGGATCCTTCGCAGAAGTGCTTTGGCGATGGACAAGGGTTGGTGGAGCTTGAGAAGTTACGCCGTTATGAGATATGTATAGACTAGTGATTGTCTGTTCATTTATTCCTTCTATTCTTTGCATAGTGCTCGTTGGAATAGTCCGAAACCACGAGGGATAATAAGATTTGCATCGGGATATATTGGACAGTCCATTTATTATAAGGCAGTCCATTTTGTACAGTTGATGGGATCTGGTGTTGATTTTCTTTGTTCTATACAAGAAATTGTTTGCCCCTATCTTTGGGCGTGTTAAAAGTTAGTGCAGACTTGAAGTTCGATAATTCAGGAACAACTGAGTAGTATTTAGATTTAGTCTCTGAGTTTACCACGTCTTGGCAACTCATTCAGTATGTATTCTTTGTTTATCTTTGGTATCTTTGAGTAATAAAATCAGCTTGCTCAATTTCTCTCCTGCTTTTCAATTGCAGTTTAGTTTTGGTTTAGCGTGTCTTATTCCGTGTTTCAAAACAGATACAATTTACATTTTTTTATTCTCATTGCTTACGCAAGTGAAAGCTAAGAATGGAGTAAATGGTCTGAAGAAGGGTGAGCACTAACAAAAACGTTGCTGCTCCAACTATTGACCGCCAGTAAGAAAGCAACCAACTCCATTTTGGCTTTCCTTCTACATATTCATTCACCTCTTTTAAAACAACACTAGGATTGCAATTCGCATCTAGTACTGCATCCTTTTTAAGTTCCTTGATCACTTCTACAACAGCTTCGTCGCTAGCCAAAGAGCTAACTATGATCCCTCGGGATCGGAGCAAGCTTACATCGTTGGCTGATTCAACAAGAGTGTCGAGGAGTCTAATGTAAGAACTCAATTCCTTGGTGTTGCTGTCACCTCGAAGCTCATAAGCTTTCAAATTGAGAAACGTAGATATGCTGTATTCGTTTATTTCGAAGTGAGGAAGCTTTAGGGTAGCGGTGCTTTTGTTGAACTTGATATCATTGTAGCTCCCAACAGTTTTAAATTGGACGCCATACTTGTGAAGCTTAGATGCTGAATGTCTAACTACGTTTACCCTCTGATCTTCATTTTGTTGGTCACTACCTCCCAGTAACCCCTTCATATACATGTCTAACAAGTGACATCCTGGACCAATTGGAGCAAACATAATCCAAGATAACGCAGCATCTACAGCCTGCAATAATAACACGTCAATACAATGAATTATTCAATATAAGTGAAACCAACAAAGATAATATGAGAAGTTTGATTTATCTACCTCTTCTTGCACTCCTGAAACAGATAGCAATATAGAGAGTACTTGATAAGGCAACTGATTCTCCAACAGCAACAGGTCTTGTTTCACCGAGTTATAGATCAAAGCATGCCCGCGCTCTCCAAATATGGGGTCAATACTAGCGTAGTCATGGTTGCGCTGAGTACCTCTCATGACAGATAAGAACTCCAAAAGGAAAACTCCATCAACCAGCATAAGTTGAACAAAGCTATCATCGTCCTGCCATGTCTGCATCAACTCGAGTTGCTCGTAGCTTTCCCTTAACTCCGACACATTGTCCTTCAATTTGTTCGTATAAGATTCAGTAGGTATGTTCGGCTGTCTCCTCAGAAAATGAATTAAGGCTCTTCTCTTGTGAACTTGCATTGGAATTAAATGGTCTCTCCCATAGTAATATGGACCGATAGACACCATTTGTGGCTCATATGCTTTTTTGTTTCTCTCTTTGATACAGTTTGGCACTCTGAATATTGGTTGGATCCGTTTTTGAAGCACTAATTCCATGTAAGGATCTCCATGGACCAGATCAAGGTTACTAATCATTTCGCCTAATTCTCCCATTTTGGGTTTAATGATTTTTGTAGTAATTTATTTTTGTCTTTGCCTTGATTTGGCAGGACGAAAAAGATAAGAATGCAACTATGAGACCTTACTTACAGAGAGTCGAAATTAAAGGCATTACATTGCACTACCAAAAACATTAGACTTGAGATGGGAAATTCAAAGGAAACTGTTTTAACCATGTTTATACACCCCGAACTAAGTTTGTCAACCCTGCAATAACTGGAACAGGTAGGCAGAAACTGATCAAATTATTTGATTACGCCAACTTTAAACCCATATTACAATATTAAAATATACTTCCATGGTAATGCAAGTTTGTGGCAGTTTCTTATGAATTTCTGGTTGGTAGTAGCCACCTAAATGATTCTTTTTTATTCTTCCAAGTATTTCACCCGAGAACTTTCAGGAATAGCCATTGGGGCCGGGTGTTGTGTCAACTGGCAAGCATGTATGAATGATCGTAATGGCATCATTGTGACATTAGATCATTAGATATAAATTATCACGGGCGACACTAATTTTTTTTTTTATGGACGAAAAAATTGTTGCTGACAAGTTTCGGATTCATATTAATATTATTATCACTCAGTGATTTTTTTCAATGTGTTTTTTTTTTGATCGATAGAGTTTTTATGATTGTTTTGTCACGGATAATGGCCATTGGGTGGGTCGGTGGGTTTGATTCACAGTGGCATTTTGCAATATATTATTGGTTATGCCAGTATTTTTAGTTTACAATTGAACTCAAACAGTTCATCACCAAAATTAGCAATAACTGATTCAGCTAAAGCTATGGGAGGGCATATGCCCATGCAAGAATTAGCTGTCCTAAGTAGACCATTAATGTTTTTTAATATAGTACTAGGCTAGTAGCTTTGGCGGATTCAGCGAAGGCCATGCGAGGGCATTTCCCCCCTCATAGTAGCTTGCTAGAGGAGAAGATAGTGGTGGTTAGGGGTTTTTGTTGAAATATCCTGGCTCAGCCCCTGGGTAGTAGGTATGCATCTAATCTCAGTTGGGGAAAATTGTTCTAGATAGGTCACCTATTTAGGGAGGGAAGTAGTATTTGCCTAAATGTTGTAACCAATAGAGCTTACACCTGCGCTTCTGAACAAAAGAAGATTGAGAGAAATCCTACTATGCTTAGATTATATTGTCAAGCATATCAAACTGTGAATCAATTGCTTTTTCTCTGCCAGTTAGGTAAACTAACTTATCAGGTCATAAAGGCGTAAAATCGAAAAGTTCGCACAGATGAAAAATATAAAATTTATTCATGGGATGAACAAGAAAATTAAAGCTAGAAAAAAACAACAGATTTGTATTCTTCCTAATTCAACACTTTCTGGTATGCTCCTTGGCAACTATGTTATGTGATATTCTTACACCAATGTCACTATTAATGTGATTAATATCAACGCCAGTGGATTTAAAACACTGAATCCAAATATTGCCAACTTGTTCCCTTGATTAGACCGCCATAACGATACCAAACTAGAGGAAGATTCTTCATTTCCATCAATTCTTTCCTTGTACAAAATAAATTTTCCTCTTGCATTCAATGTTGCTCTATATATATAATCCTCCTTAACATTGCTGTCGTCTTGGAGTCTTTGCTTTTGCTTTTTGTCTTCGTAAATTATTTCATGTATTGCTCCATTAGAATTTACTGTATATAGCTTACCATTAGTATCTAAATTGAGGGTTGCTGCCAGGGTTGATGGCCTATCCGATGGTTTACGAGATACTTGAGAATAAAAATCATCATAAAAATTCGAAAAAATAACTGCGTCATAGGCTTGTCCCATTGATAATTTGTACTTGCGCGAATTGGAGATTAGATGATCAACTCCAAGATTTAGCTTTTGACCTCCAAGAAGTGTATCAGTTGGATGATCAAAACTCTCCCAAACAATTTGAGAATCTGAACCATATAAAACAAAATTTCCATTATCATGCAGGCAGCTTTGCGTATGACACTGGTTCCGATGCATCAGACAACAAGAGTTTATCTTTAATGTCAGGTAGTATTCGCAATACTAACTTTTCTTCCTTGGTGAAGAGAATTAAAGAGGGTTTGTGCACTGGAATGGGATCTTTATGATTAGCAGTCCAAACTAGTGTTTTTTGAGATGACTTAACAAACCATATACCAACAGTATATTGATTAGGAGACCATGGTAACGGGTAGAAGCCAAAAGCAATATTACCGGAGGGAGAAAGCCAGTAAGGATGTAACTACAGAAAATCCACAGTTACACCCACTTACTAGTTTGACAAACACAAAGTTAAGCAAATACGAGTTTATCAACAGATTTTTGTTTATTGAACTTCTTTTAGTATCTAAGTTACAAACCACTCAAGAGCACTCTCAAGAACCAGATTGCCCTCCCACAAATGTCCTCTCTCTCTCTCCTTCAAGATCCAACCCCTTTCAAGGAAGGTTAAGTCCTCCTTTTATAGGGGAAAGTTACATAGTGGGATACAACCCGATTTACCTCGGGAATACACTTTTTACTTCGCTCAGAACAACTTTATGCTTCCTTTACGCCTTAAAGATCGGCTCTGGTCGGGGACAGCTGTCCAATTTCTTACACAACAATCCACACTTCGCTCAATATACTTCGGGAATCTTACTATTTCTTGGACAACAAGTCAAACTTCGCGTAATCGACTTCGCAGGTCTCCTCTTTTCTTGTGCAACAATCCACACCTCGCACTCCTTATTTACTTCTCTAGATTCCTTTTCGAGAAAGTTAGTGCTATCTCGTGGCAGATATGACACTTGATTTGACTATTCGCTTACACCTCTTTGGGAGTGGTGAATAATATCTTTCTCGAAGATTCTCCTTATTGTCTCGCTCAACCTACCTCGGACACGTGGCAAAGTGTTTTTCTGTACCTTCATTTTAACTTTTATCATTCCGTTTGCGAGAACCAAGAAAGGAAAGAGAAACCCGCATTAGATTCGTAACCGCCACGTACCCGGATTTTCCGCTATCTTGTCTCCCACGATTCCCATCAACATTTATCAGCCGGTTCCCCTTCTCGTGTGACCGTTTCTCCCGGTCATGCCTTGGTCCTTTATAAATAGTCTTCTTCCTCATCTTTTCTCTTCTTTACATTCTCCAACTCCTTCTTCCCCGACACCGTTCCTTGACAGATTTCACTCACTCCCCCTCCCTGCTATTCTCGATTCTTCTTCAACCTCCCTTTACTACCACCTCTTCTTTCAACAATGGCGCCCAAGAAATTTCCTCCTGCCACTACATAAAAGTACCTTGAGGATTTCCAGGCCGATTTCAGGAAATTAGGCTTAACTCTGTCGCCGACGGTGGATTCTTCAGTCACGCCCACGGTAGTCGTGACCAAACAAATGGAGCTGAATTGCCGCAGGATTGAGGCAGAAACATGGTCATCTACCAGGATGATCACTACTTTAGGTCAACTGAGAGCGGGTTTAATTTTCCCTCTGTACAACGCTCAGAATCCGCTTTTCTATGAAATCCTTGTCTACATCAACATGGGAATTTTTCAGCTTAGTGGCAACACGATTCGGATTATTAATGAGTTTGCGAGGCGCTCTGCTGGTGGTTCATCTCAGATTCCTGCTGCGGCGGAGGATTTTGACTCTGCCGATTACAACATTGCTTCCTTTTCGGAGAATTACATCGATAAAACTCAGGGGAGAAGAAGGAAGTATCAAGAATAGGGTATTGCTCTATCTCGGAAGTCCCTGAAGGATCCTTCTAAAGTTATCCTTCTGGATGTTGAACCGGTCTGCTCCTTAAAGGATCCTCCTAAAGGACCCTCTCTGCGCCTAACTAATGATGAGGACTGGATGATGTTCCCAGTTGTCATTGAGGGTCCCCTCGTCTGGGGTTTCGATGAGTCGAGAAAATCTCGGGAAGGTCCTCTCCCAAATCATGCTCACCTTGCTTCCTACGAGCCTTGGAAGTTCTGCTGGTCTGAGAGGCCCTCCGATGTAAGCTCTCTAGACTTTCTATATTTTATTTTCCATTTTTTTTTGTCTGAACTTCTTGTTTTTTTTAGTATGCACGACCCGCTCCTGGCTTGATTAAGGATAGATCGTCCTCTTCCAAGAAATCTACTGTTGGATCTTCAGTTCCTGATCAGGTATCCCGTTTCCTATTTCTTTTTTGGTGTTTTTATTTTACTTTCAGGGTCTAACTTTAATGATTTGTAGGAAGAGGATTTCGTAGAGCCTCCCATT
This sequence comes from Papaver bracteatum, assembly GCA_023529315.1. NCBI lineage: Eukaryota > Viridiplantae > Streptophyta > Magnoliopsida > Ranunculales > Papaveraceae > Papaver > Papaver bracteatum. The sequence continues at coordinate 489,564 of JAJJWX010003682.1, forward strand.
GTTTCTCCTCGTATTTCTAGGAAGCGAGATCGCCGAGAGAGTTCTTCTGCTGCTGATGCTGCTAAGGTACTTCGCTATCGTGTTTATTCCGAAACGACACTCCTCTTCTCGCTGACTCAGTCTTCATACGATTCAAAATACTAATTTTCTGTTTTCAGGTTCCTTCTCAATCCGTCCCTGCCACTGAGCCTCCAAAACAGCGCAGAGTTTTAGACATGGAGGGACTCACCCGTATACCTTCATCCAAGAAACCTGCAGAGTGTCCTTCTCCTTCTACCAAGATAAAACCTGAGGTGCCTCAAGAGTCCACTCCTATTTCGAAGATCCCAATGCCAACTCCTCACATCACTGTCGATGGCTCCCCGGATAAACCATCTGCCGGTCCTTCTGGAGATAAAACTCGGAAAGTCTTCGAGGTGGAGGATCCAGCCTACACCCCCGATATGGAATTCTTGAGAAATGCTTTCATCTTGACTCGGAATGTGCCCTCCACAAGATCTGCATCTATGGAATCTGTAATCTCGTTCAACACTGACACTTTCCTGGCTCAGGATCAATCCTTATGCATAATGCTTCATTAAATCTCTCCACTAATCAGCACGCTGCTATTATGGCCCTGGTTAGTGCTATCAATCTTAAATGAAATTTATATACAAATCCCTATCTTACTTCGAGTACTTCGCAGGAATTCAACCGTCACATGGCTCAGCTCGTGGAGATGAAGGTTTCCCGCGATAATCTGAGGACTGCCCAGGAGCGAATCCGGGACCTTAAGAATGATCTCGTTGATGAGAAAGAGCGTTAGGCAAAGAAGGATCAAAGGATTTCGAAACTCAGCAGTAAGTTTAACCGCTTCTCAGTCTTTAATTCTATCTCGTACTCGTCTTTACTATTCTGTTATTTTCGTCAAGCCCGTTATGCAAAGTATTATATGAGTTTTGAAGAAGCCAAGTCGACTGCCGATGATTGCCAAGATGAATAAGCAAACCTTCTGTCCCAGATCAATTGTTATTAATCTGAAAATGAGATCTTGAGTGAAAAGCTATCGACGTCATATTCCTTGGATGAGCGTTTAGCTAATGAGTCTTCTAATAATGAAGAGTTGAATTTCCATCTCCACGAAGAGAATGAACATTTGAAGGTTGAGCTTCGACGAGTCAGTAATTCCCTCACTACTTCTCGCAACCTACACTCCTCATCTATGGATCAGATTAGGCGTCTTGAGGAGGACAAAGATAGGATTATTAAAAGGAAGGATCGGTCCGAGGTTGAACTTCGCAAGCTCAGGAGTGAGCTTTCCGAGTTGAAACTTCAACACGAGAAATTGAAAACTGAGAACATTAGGCCAAGAGAAGAGAATAACATGTTAAATAGTGAAGTGTCCTCTGTCCTGGCTCGCTTGGAGAGACTTCAGGGCAAGAAAAAATCTCATATTCCTCATGCGAAGAAGAATCTTGTTATTCCTCCGAGAAGCGGTAAACTGGTTATAGGATCTCCTGATGATGACAGATCCTTTTCTGGCCAAGGGAATGACGTGGACAAATCGTCTCTTGAATTTCACAGCTTTCTTGAATCATAAATATCAATGCTTGATCATTTTAACCTCGACGTTCAGAAAACTTTAAATTCTGTTATTTCGTAGAAAGAAGGTAGCTATAGGTGTTATTGTTGTGCTTCGCACTTTGCCCTGATATTCTTGTTTGTCACTTTGTTGTTTTCTTACAGAATCCGAGGAGAGTATGAAGAATCAAATTCTGCACATGTCTCGCCAGAGGGATGGTTTGGCCAAGGAAGTGTCCGATCTGAAAGAAATCCTTTCATCCTTGAACGAGGATTGTGACCAGATGGAGAAGGATGCCAAGAGAATTGCGAAGTTTACTCGAAGAAACGCCCAAGAGGAAAAGGTGAAATTCGTCACCGAGCTTTGCAATTCCTATGGCATCGACGTTCCTGACATGAATCTCGAGGTTTTCTCCGATGATGAGCCTACTGTCAAGGTCGAAGCTGAGAGCGAAGATACAGAGACCGATGAAGACATTGGGGGACCTTACCACGAGGTTCCTCAAAGCACAGGAGGTATCAATGATGCTAGGGCTGGTGCCGGTGTTGGAGATGGAGGATCCGGTGACGGTCTTGATGAAAAATAAGCCAACAATCCTTGATTACTCCCTTTGATGTTCATTTGATACTTTAGTTTTTCGCATGTTTGACATTTTATCTGGGCGCTCCCAAGCTTGGGGGGCATGAAATTTTCTGTTCTTATTTTGCCTTAGTATATTAGCTTTTCCTTTAGTTGCTTTGTATTCTTACTTCGCTCTGCTTGCTGCGCTTATCATGGTTCACACATATAATTAATCTGCATATCTAAAAATGGTTGCCTTTCCCTGATATTTCGGAATCAATCTGATATACCAAGTATATACTGTAGCGGAGGAAATAATCAAAGAATAATAAGTATACTTAAGTATATACTTGCCCCTTATGCTTTGGGTATTTCCGAAGTAAATATTCCCTTACCTTTTGCGAAATAAATGCTCTAAAGAATAAAACCTAATTTAAAGTATATACTTGCCTCTTATTCTTTCGTGGATTTATGTAGCATACCTTGTGCTTTCAGCTCCTCGTGGCTTTACTTTTATTGCCTTAGTCATTCATCTGCAGTTTATCCCACGTTTTTATCACCTCGCTGTAATTATTAATGTTCAATTCATAGCAGAATCAAGTTAATATATATCATCATATGTAATATTTCAATTGCGCGTGCTTCTTATGCAATGCAATAAGTACTTCTTAGGATTGTGTTACTTGTGTGATCAAGCTTTGTAATGTGCTTGCCTCTTATTTTGCTTTGTATCTTGCCTTTTGTTTTGCCTCAGGTCTCATTTTTTACCTCACGTCTCTCTCATCAGTTCGGGGTCTTATTTTGCCTCCTACTTAAGGTCTTATTATGCCCCACCCCGTTGGTCAGGGCTTTTGGACGAAGTCTCGGGCGCTCTTTACTCTTGCGAAGTAAAGATCCATCAACCTCGCATTATTTCTCTCATTGAGTTCTTATTACGCAACAATATCACAGGCCTACCTACTCCCGTGAGTACCAGCCCCGTAATATTGCCGACTTTTGTGGTCACTCAGCTCCCTAAAGGAGGGTGTCGTCCCTTCCCATATGAGTACCCCCGTGCATTTGGGCTTAGGTATCAGTTATTTCGTGACCTCGTTCCCTTTCGCCGATATGGATCTTGGTTACGAAGTCACACCCTAGTTGAGGTGGTTTTGGGACTGAATAGAAGAACTACACCAGGCCATCTTCTTATTCACTGGCTCGTTCTTACACCCCTTACCGAGTGGTTACCCAATTGGGGCCCCCGGCGGATGGGTCTTACTTCTTTCCCCTAGCTAATGGTTGTTAGCCATATCCCGAGATTATATCGTGACGCGCGTTAGGTCTTACATTTTCCTCTTGCACTTTGTGCGAACTAGGTTCCACGCCACGAGGTCTCAACCTCCCTATGTAGAGGTTTTTTATAGGGCTTACGATCGCCTATTCTTCTGTACGTATCTTCTGTGGGTCTTACGAAGCCTCCTAATGAGGTCTTACTTTTGGCCCTTGTATTCATATACATTTGAATTTGCATCTTGTTTTCTGCTTTGTCTCTGTTGCTCTTTTGATTACGAAAAATAAACGCTTCATTCCATTTTCTGGTCGTTAACAAAATGATATATATATATATTTTTTAGAAAATAATTCTTTACGAGTCCCGGCTTCTCAAGGATAATACTTCTTGATGTATATTGGATTCCATGGATGGTCTAGTCTGCGACCCTTCCTTTCTGCTTCGCCATATATCACGTCTCCGTTGCTATCTGTATCTTTTCCTTCACAGTCCGCGAGCTCATAAGCTCCGTTCCCTACTCTTCTTTTCACGATGAAAGGTCCTTACCACGTAGGCTCCAGCTTTCCTCCAGGTCCCTTTTGATATGGGGGTATCTCTCGCAGAACTAACTCCCCTGGAATGAAGCCTCTTTATTTAACCTTCTTTTTGTACTCACGAGATAGTCTTTGGTGATAGTTCGTCATGTGTTGTAGAGCAATCTCCCTGTTCTCTTCCAAGTCATCTAGCTTTGCTAAGATCAGGTCCGAGTTCAGGCCCTTTTTCCATGCCTCTCGTTTTGTGGTTGGAAACATGATCTCAGTAGGCAGAACCGCCTCTACTCCATATGCCAAACAAAAAGGGGACATTCCGGTTGCTTCTCATCTGGTGGTTCTGTATGACCACAACACCTTCGGAACTTCTTCGCACCAGTTATGGAGATGCCCATCTAGCTTCTTTTTTAAGGTGGACGCTATCGTTTTGTTTGCTGCCTCCGCGTGCCCATTAATTTGTGGGTATAGCGGGGTCGACTTCGCGGACTGTATCTTAAAAGTACTAAGCAACATCTTCACGTTTTCTCCCTCGAATTGCATCTCGTTATCAGAGACTATTTGCAGAGGGATTCCAAATCTACATATGATATGTTCGAGTATAAAATCGTATATGTCGCCGTCTCGTGTATTCTTCACAGGTTTGGCTTCAACCCACTTCGTGAAAAAATATGTTGCCACTATTAGGTTTTCGCTGCAAGCTTCCGGAAACAAACGGTCCCACGATGTCTATTCCCCATATGGCGAATGACCACACACTTAGCACATAATTCAGGTTCGTCGAGGGTGCATGTATACGTTTTCCGAATCTCTGACAAGCCTCACACCTCGTCGCTACATTTTTTGCATATTTATGCATGCTCGGCCAGAAGTATCCTTGCGTTTTGGTTTTATAGGCCAATGATCTGGTTCCGCTGTGATTTCCAGCATCACCGTAATGTATTGCCTTCATGATTTGCACTCCTTCTTCCTGTGACAAGCATCGCAGTAGAGGTCCTAGGAATGATCTCCGATATAGGATTCCTTCTCTTAGCTCATAGTTTGTGGACCTCCCTTTGATTTTGTGTGCCTCAAATTTGTCCCTAGGCAAATCTCCCTTTTCAAGGTACTTGTGAATAGGTTCTCTCCAGTCATCTTCTCCCAATTCGTCAGGTATGCTATCCTTTATTATCATTATGGACTTTTCATCTTCCAACTCGTTGGTTACCTATGGGTGCATTAACTTTTCAATTCGTATATATTTCTCCGAGGTATCTTCGACCATTGATGCGATGAAGGCTAAGGAATCTGCATGCCTATTATTGTCTCTGCTTACTTGCCTCCAGATTATATTTGGTATTTTCTTTGAATGCTCTCTCACGAGTTGCAAATATCGATTCATCACGGCATCACTCGCTTGGTACCTTCCTTCTATCTGCCTAACTACCAACTGAGAGTCGCTGGTTATTCTTATTTCTTCCAACTTCATCTCGATGGCTAGCCTTAGAGATTGTATGACGGCCTCATATTCTGTTTCGTTATTAGTAGCTTTATATTCCAGGAGAAATAAAAATACCGTCTTCGCTCCTTTTGGCGAAGTAAATACTATTCCCATTCCTCCTCCAGCGCTGTTGGAGGATCCATCCACAAATATTTCCCATCTCCTTGGATGATTTTCTTTCAGTAGATCTGTAGGATCTGGACGCTCCTAATCTACATCTAACATATCTTCCACTCCTTCATCTTCTTCTATTGGAAACTCGGCCAGAAATTCTGCGACTATGTGTGACTTTGTTGAAGTATGGACTTTGTATTTTAAACCAAATTGATCAATTCGTGTATTCCATATTTCAACTCGCCCAACTCTCCTCGTATTCTTTAAGGTTGACTCTATTGGGATTCTGGTTAGAACCTTTATTTTGTGAGTCTAAAAATAGGTTCTTAATTTCTCTGACGAGTACACCAACGCTAGTATTAACTTTTCTATCTTTGGGTAATTCTTTTCAGCATCATTGAGGGTTTTGCTGACGTAAAAGATAGGCTTTTCGACACCTTCATCTGTCCGAAGCAACACTGAACTTATTGCATTTGGTGTAGCTGCGAGACAAATCAGTAATTCTTCATCTGGTTCGGGCTTCTGGAGAATTGATAAGTTAATGAGATATTCTTTTATATTTTGCAGTACCCGTTCACATTCTTGTGTCCACGACAATTTTTCTCCCTTCTTCAAGATGTCGAAGAAGTGTTTGCATCTATCCGAAGATTTAGAAATGAATCTACCCAAAGCTTCCAACTGCCCATTTAGTTTTTCCACGTCTTTTACCGTTGCTGGCGATGGCATGTCCAATATGGCTTGAACCTTGGCCGAATCCACTTCAATTCCCTTCTCAGACACGATGTGCCCCAGAAAATTCGTAGATTCTACGCCAAATATACACTTCGCAGGATTTATTTTCATTTTGTACGCCCTCATCTGTTCAAAGATTTCTTTTAAATCCTTAACATGATACCCTGACTCCTTAATTTTCACCAGCATGTCGTCGACGTAGACTTCCAGTTTATTGTGCACCCATTTAGCGAAAATCTTCTCGACCATCCGTTGGTAGGTTTCCCCCGCATTCTTCAAGCCAAATGGTATTCTCGTGTAGCAATACAACCCTCAAGGGGAGAAGAAAGATGTGGGCTCTTGGTCTTCCTCCATGAGTGGTATATGATTGTATCCACAATAACCGTCCATCAACGTCAGCCGCTTGTACCCGGATGCAGACTCCAGCATCTGCGGTATATTGGGTAGTGGGAAGCTAGGCAGTATTCAAGTCACTAAAATCTATGCATATTCTTATTCCTGTAGTCTTTTTTGGTACAATCACCATGTTGGCTATCCACGTTGGATACTTCGCGGGTCTTATTATTCCCGAGTCCAACATTTTCTGTAATTCTTGCTCTATTTGCTCGTGCTAAGCAGTTCCTATCTTTCGTATTCGTTTCCTTATTGGCTTGACTGCTGGGTTCAGATCCAGTCAGTGACAAGCAACTTCGGGGTCTATCCCAGGCATCTCGTTCATGCCCCATGCAAAGATATCAAGGTACTCTCTTAGCAGCTTTATCAGGCTTTCTTTCTCGCCTGCCTCCATCCTTGTCCCAATCCTCACCGTTTTCGCTTCATCTTCGCTACCCAAGTTTACCTCTTGTGTGGGTTCTACTGCTGCGAAGTTCATGATAGGTTCTACGAGTGGGGACGGTTCCTTTAATTTCTACAAAGACTTATCCTTGTCTTCCAGAATTTCACTTGGAATAGCCCACCCTTCTTTCGCTTTGACCATATATACCATTAATTCTTCTTCCATCTTTGCTTCTTGCACTCTCTTCTTTTGTTATTTCCTTCGCCTTATATTCTCGTCATAGTTATGCACATCTTCGTCGTTGCACTCTTTGGCTTCTTTCTGATCTCCCATTATTTCACCGATTCCGCTTGGCATTGGAAATCGGATAGCTTGGTGGTAAGTGGATGTTATTCCCTTGATTCCATGTATCCATGGCCGCCAAATCAGAGAGTTGTAAGGGGATTCCACATCCACCACACATACCGTTACCTCGGTTTCTAGTTCCCCTGCGAAGATTTTCACGACTAATTCCCCTCTCGACTTTGATGCCACTCCGTTAAACCCATAGATATTATAAGTCGAGGGAACCAGGTCCGAATCTCGGTAACCCATCGTTTTAAATATGTGATAAAAGAGTATATCCACCGAACTGCCCGTGTCCACCAAGATCCTGTCTATTTCCCATATTTTCTTTTTTCTCGTGAGACTTTCTTCCCACTTTGTATGTTCTCCGAAGTTCAAAGTGATCACCAAAGGATCTATGTGCGAAGCTCCTCCCTCTGGGGCGTCTGCTGCCGAGAAGGAAATAATTCTTTTCTGCCATTCTTCCAATGGTTCCTTCTTTGCAATGTTGTATATCTCATTTCCTTCAAAATCCCGCTTATGAACCCTTTGTAACATATTATCATGAAGTTACGTATATTCTTCGCAGAATGAATAATGGAGTTACAATTTAACCTTTGGGTTCCTCTATCGATTTCTATTATGTATACTTTTGTTTGTTTTTGATCACCTTTCCGAGGTGGCGGAGGTGGTAAGGGTTCTGAATTTGCCAAAAAATGCTTGAGTTTCCCCTTTTCGATTAGACGAAGTATAATTCGTCGGATTTTTCTACAATCTTCCGTGAGGTGTCCGTGAAAATAATGATACTTGCAAAAGTCATTATTTCTCACACTTGAAAAGGGTTCCACCCCAAAATTTTCCGGGGGAGGAATTTCTTCTGTTAGAACAATTGATTCCCATATCTTCTCGACTGTGGTGTTAAGTTCAGGTAATACTACGTCTTCGAACTGTGGCCTCTTCCCTCCGTATTGCTGTCCTGGATTGTATCTTCGCGAATTCCTCAGATTATCACCTCGGGACTCATAGTTCCGAGGTCTGGGATCGACATACCTCGGATGTTGATCTATCCACTCTTGGTCTCCACTGGAAACTGCTACCAACTTCGCGGGGATTGTTGCTAACGGTTCTGCGTCCACATATTTCGTGTTATCTTCTATTACGTTCGCTATTCTTGGTAGCAGACGCGAGTTCCCTTCCTTGGATTGAATCGGAGATTCCTCAATAGCCTCCTTTTGTTTTTCTTCCAATGCCACGTACTCCTCCTGATACTCTCAGAGTTCACTCATCGATATTGTGTTGCGAATTACGAAAAGTTGTGTGTGTAAGAGGTCGGTTGGTATTAGCGCGTTAACGAAGGCCAGAATGAAATTGCTCTCATCTACCTTTCCCGCGAGTACACTGCATACTGTTCTCCATCTTGTAATCAGACTTCGCAGATTTTCACCTGGTTTCCTTCTCAAGTTAAATAAGGTTTCTATCCTTGGTCTTAACATATTATTACTTATGTAAGTTGTCAAGAATACTCTTTGTAAATCTTTGAACAACGAAATTGAACCTTCCTCTAACCCTTCAAACCATTTTGAGGCTTCCCCGGTTAAGCTATCTGGAAAATACTGGCACAGTATCGTTTCGTACCTCGCCCACTGCATTAGTGAAAGGGTGTACAATTTTAGATGTTGTATAGCATTTCCTGTTCCGTCGAAGATACTTCCGAAGGTTGGAAGTGAACACCTTTCTGGGATTCTTCCCTATAGTACTTCACGCGAGAATGGCGATTTTCCAGCTTCCACAATTGCCTCCGCCAGCTTCACTCTTCATCCTCTTCGTGGATTGTTGAGTAATGCTTTCATCTCTTGTATTTCATTCATGACTGTTTGATTGACCTCGTCTCTTCCTTAGTCTCGCCTTCGCTTTCTCCTTCTTCTATCTCGCTCATCATCATCTTCTCTCCCTTCTTCCTCGTGTCTCCTTCTCTCTTCTCGATGTCTCTCTTCTTCCTCTTCCGCGTATCTCCTCGCTTCCTCTTGCCATTGTTATTCACGTCGTCTTTGTTCTTCCCGAGACCTTTCCTCCCTTAGTATTCTTTCATATTCTCTTCGCATTTCCTTTTGCCGAAGCCTCTCCTCCTCCCGAGTTCTTTCTTACTCAAACCTCCGCCTTTGGTCTTCCTCCAAAGCCCTCCTCATCAACTTTTCTACGCTTCTTTCCTCCAAACCCCTCCTCAGCAACCTTTCTACGTTGTTTTCCCTTCGACGCCTCCTCCTCCGTTCTCCCCTTTCTCCTCCCTGTTCATCTTGCGGTATTCCTTCCCCCTGGGTTACGTTTTCTCCAATACCGTATTCATTTCGTACATCATGAACAGTCCTTTCTTCATTGAGCTGGTTGTTTTGTTGCATCAGGATCGCATTCTGCCTCATGAGTACGGTTCTTTGCTCCATTAGAGATCTCTCTCTTTCTCCTTCTAAACGCAGCACCTCTCTGATCTGCTCTAATGTCATATTTTCTTCACCGGCGTCATCCTCTCCATTTCCTTGAACGGGTTCTTCTTCATCTTCCGTTTCGGTGTTAGCGGTATGGATCGATCCTTCCCGATAACAATCCTCTTCTCCTTGTTGGACAACACCTTGTCTTCCTCCTCTGCTTGACATTTCTCCTCTCTCCATCCTTCCTCCTCCTCTTCCTGCTAGACGAAAGCTCCTCCTTGATGCGATGATATGTTACGCTCGTCCCGGTACTCTTGCCATGGATAGCCTGCTAAAATTTCTATATCCGATTCACCGTCTTTGACTAGATCTGACTTGTGTACCTTCTGGAAAGAAGATCTCAGATCTACCTTTTTATGTTTTCCTGATCACTGCTCTCCAACCCTTGTGAAGTAATAACTCACTTAATGATTTATAACAACAGATCTCTCAAACTATCTCAAGTGAGACTGAAATCTCAACTTGAGATCCCTGTTTCTCGGCGCCAAAATTTAACTACAGAAAATCCATAGTTACACCCACTTACTAGTTTGACAAACACAAAGTTAAGCAAATACGAGTTTATCAACAAATTTTTGTTTATTAAACTTATTTTAGTATCTAAGTTACAAACCACTCAAGAGCACTCTTAAGAACCATATTGCCCTCCCACAAATGTGCTCTCTCTCTCTCTCCTTCAAGATCCAACCCCTTTCAAGGAAGGTTAAGTCCTCCTTTTATAAGGGAAAATTACATAGTGGGATACAACCCAATTCACCTCGGGAATACACTTTTTACTTCGCTCAGAACAACTTTATGCTTCCTTTACGCCTTAAAGATCGGCTCTGGTCGGGGACAGATGTCCAATTTGTTGCACAACAATCCACACTTCGCTCAATATACTTCGAGAATCTTACTATTTCTTGGACAACAAGTCGAACTTCGCGTAATCGACTTCGCAGGTCTCCTCTTTTCTTGTACAACAATCCACACCTCGCACTCCTTATTTACTTCACTAGATTCCTTTTCGATCAAGTTAGTGCTATCACGTGGAAGATTTGACACTTGATTTGACTATTCGCTTACACCTCTTTGGGAGTGGTGAATAATATATTTCTCGAAGATTCTCCTTATTGTCTCGCTCAACCTACCTCGGAAACGTGGAAGAGTGTTTTTCTGTACCTACAAAGGACTTGTATCATTCATTGAAATAGATGAACCTCTTTTTATGTTGATGACATCAACATTGTTAGACGTAGAATCTAACAAAGGACCGGAACTTATAAGAAAAGGCAGGGAAAAGAAGATTATTAGCGCTAGACAAATATTCATTCTTTAATGATGAAAAAAAACCAGAGTTGAGAAAGGTTGTTAGTGTTAGCACTTAGCATAAACATGGGATATCAATTCCTCCTTATATAACCTCAAAACTAATACAACTTTGTGACGCCTTCGTGACTAAAAAGAAATTCTAAATTAGCTAGGATTACGAAATCCTACAAGGTTTTTATAAAATTGTAGAGAACTTCCTGCTCGCGCCACAAGATTTTCGTAACTGGATGGAAATTACTATATAGCACCAGAAGCACCGCAAAATCTTAAATACAGACTTTTATAGGGGCTGTGGGCTTTATTTTTCCACCATCCAATAGTGGTGTAGAGAATTTGTGATCTCTCTACCAGGTTAATTAGGTATTGTATAGGGTAGTCTGAAAACATAATAAACACTTTTTTTTTGAAGAAGATTAAGATTTATAACATAGTACCAAGAAGGAACAAGAAAACAACAGTCCTCAGGACTTAAAAACCTGAAGAGCAAGAGCTACAACAGGCAGATCGGAAGAAAAACAAACAAAAGATTACATATTATGAAAATTATGTAGTATGTGTCTTGAATGATGACTACCACTAAGAGAAGAAGTGGAGCTTCCATGATGACTACCACTAAGAGAAAAAGTGGAGCTTCCATGATGACAACCACTAAGTAGCTCGGTGGATCACCCATGATGACAACCACTAAGTAGTGGAGCTCCTATTAAGCTAATGTGTGCCCTATGTCGACATATACACTAGATTCTCCAACCTATATAAGGGCTTGATTAATTTCATTGTAAATCATCAGAGAAGAAGAGAAACATAAGCAACTAAGAGAGAGTGTAAGGGAGTGAATCATACTCTTGTAATCTTGTTTGAATCATTATCGTCGTCTTCCAAAGTGGATGTATATCATCTTGATCGAACCATTATAAATCCTTGTGTTGTGTGTGCTTATTTTACTTTTGATTTCATTTCTATTTCAATTCTAGATTAATTGTGCTTGGAAGATCCATTGGTTATAAAAAATTGGTATCAGATCTTTGGGTGGAAGCGATCTACGATGGCGGCAAAGTATGAGATTGATAAATTTGATGGAAGGAATGATTTCAATTTATGGATGCTAAAGATGAGGGCTATTTTGGTGCAACAAGGTTTGGTGAAAACTTTGAAGGGGAAAACGGCTCTAGCAACAACATTGTCGGATGAAGCAAAGGAAGAACTCATGGAGAAAGCACATGGATTAATTTTATTGTGTTTGAGCAACGAGGTCTTGAGAGAAGTTGCGACGGAAATGACACCGGACGGGCTATGGAACAAGTTGTAGAAGAGGTATATGACTAAATCCGTAACTAATCGTTTATATCTTAAGAAGAAATTACATACTCTTAGAATGCATGAAGGAATGTCTATTATAGATCATATTGATGATTATAATAAAATTCTCTTGGATTTGACAAATATTGAGGTCAAAATTGAAGATGAAGACCAAGCTTTGGGTTTGCTTTGTTCCTTACCACCATCTTATGAAAATTTTGTTGATACCGTAATATATGGAAAAACTAAAATTTCCATGGAAGATGTTAAAGCGTCTTTGAACTCTAAGGAGTTAAAGAAGACGGGTATCGATGGTAAAGATAATTCGGGAGATGGGTTGTTTGTTAGAGGAGGAAAGAGTAAAACCATAAAGAGGATTTTTGGGTTTGGATTTGATAAGAGTCTCAAATAAAAAATATGAGTAGATCAAAGTCAAGGTCTAAATCAAAATCCAACATTTTTTCCCCTCAAATTCTATTGCAAAATTTCATCTTTGTCACACCAAAAAAGGAAAAGGGGCATTTAATTTCAAGAAGGATTGTCCAAAATTGAATAATGTCGAGAAGAATACTAACCAAGGCACCGCAGCAAATGTTGAAGCTATTTGTTTGTTGTATTCTCTCGTATGAAATCCTTTTACATAAAGTGATGATGGAACTAGATTTTATCAATTTAGAGTGATTTTTTTTGTCTCTTTCCTATCTTTTTAGTCATTAATTCAACTGTTTTGGGTTCCAATTTAAATTGGGTTTGTTTTGAATTTTTTCACGAATTTGTAAGAGAATTTCTATTGGTTATTATTAAGTAGAATTTGTTTTTGATTTTTGTCATATATATGGATACCGTAGCTACCTGGTGCTATAATTAAATAGTTTCTCATACAAAAGCCACTTTTCTTTGAACGATGGGTTGGAAGAATTTGGAGAATGTTTCCTCTTTTAATATGGTGGATTCTTGATTCATTAGTTAATGGATTGGACTTAGCAGGTGTTTACTTTTCACATGTGTCCTCATAAAGAGTGGTTTACTACTTATCAAGCTAGAGAAGGTGGTAAAGTTCTTATGGGAAACAATGTCACTTGTAAAGTGGTGGGTAGACATGTGACCTCAAATTTGATCTCGTTCTTTCTAGAAGTACAAAAGGTACTTTTAGGTTGACAAACAATTCAAATTAAGATGTATGATTATTCAGATAAATTAATGGAGAAAAATTGCATGTATCTGATGGTGAGGACTATAACTAAGGTTAGGCATGAGTTCCTCATTTTTGATGGTAGTGTTAATATTTGAATGAGAATGGAATTCCGACTTGTATTGGTGTACGAAAATTAAAAAATGGACAGAAATAGTTTTGATTTTGGGAACAATTGGAAAATTATGATTTTTTTTAAAAGCTAATTTTATTTGAGACATATATAAGTGTCGTTTATATTAATTATAGAAGAAATGTTATGTTCAAAGTCAAGGTCTTTGGGTACACTTGATTCAAATGGCTGCAAGTATTAAGGTGAAGGTGGAGTTATTCGTGTCTCAAGAGGAAGTCTTACAATTATGAAGGGCGAGATAATTAATGGTCTTTATACGCTGCAAGGTACTACTGTGACGGGTGATGCAGCTGTATGTTCTTCAAGTTCAGATGATGATACTACCAAGTTGTGGCATATGCGGCTAGGGCATATAAGCGAGAGGGGATTGGATGTTTTGAGCAAGCAGGGATTGCTTTGTTATCATAAAATAGGCAAGATTGATTTCTGTGAACATTGTGTCTTTGGAAAGCAGTGTAGAGTCAAGTTTAGTACAGCTATTCATAACACCAAGGGTATTCTGTATTATATTCATTCTGATCTTTGGGGTCCTTCTCGGGTTGATTCAAATGGTAGTGGTAGATATATGCTAACATTCATTGATGATTTCTCAAGGAAAGTATGGGTATTCATACTTAAACACAAAGATGAAACCTTCGTCAAGTTCAAGCAATGGAAGACTATGGTTGAGAAGCAAACCGGAAAAAAAATCAAGTGCTTGAGGACAGACAATGGTTTGGAATTTTGTGGGGTGAGTTCAATGAGTTCTGCAAGGATCAAGGGATTGTGAGACACCGCACAGTCATAAAAACACCACAGCAAAATGGTGTTGCAGAAAGGATGAACAGAACCATAATGGAGAAGGCACGGTGCATGCTCTCCAATGACGGGTTACCAAAGCAATTTTGGGCAGAAGCAGCAAAAACATCAGCTTATTTTAGTGAACAGATCTCCATCGACTGCCATTGAGTGCAAGACTCCAAATGAAGTTTGGACAGGTTCGCATGCTAACTATGAAGACTTAAAGATATTCGGATGTCCAACCTATGCTCATGTGAATGAGGGGAAGCTAAAGCCTAGAGAAAATAAGTGTATATTTCTTGGATATGCAAAGGGCGTGAAAGGCTAAAGGTTATGGTGTCCTGCAGAAATATCAAACAAGTTTCTTATCAGCAGAGATGTGAAATTTGATGAGCAATCGATGTTGAAGCCAAAGAATGAAGAACTAGATGGAAGAGATGAAGAGGGTGTTAGTGATAAGGTGGGGCTTGGTGACCAGGTGGATCTTGAGGTGCAAGTTCAAGTAAACAATGAGACTGTTGTTTCTAATGATGATGATCGAGATATTATGCAAGAACCTTCCCAGGAAGAAGAATCACAAGATCATCAGTATAATCTTGTAAGAGATAGAGAGAGGAGGCAAGTTAGACCACCTCAGAGATATGGCCATGCTAAATTGGTTGCGTATGCACTTGGAGTGGGTGAGAGCATTGATAGGGATGATCCAAGAACCTATGAAGAAGCAATCGGTGGTGAAGAATCAGCAGAATGGGGAGCATCTGCAATTGAAGAAATTGAGTCTCTTGACAAGAATGTCACTTGGGAGATAGTTGCAAGACCAAAAGGACAGAAGATTGTTGGAAGAAAATGGGTCTTCAAGAAGAAACAAGGTACTTCATATGGTGATGGAACAAGGTACAAGGCAAGGCTTGTGGCAAAGTGGTTTACACAAAGAGAAGGCATTGACTACAATGAGGTATTCTCTACTGTTGTTAAACATAGTTCTATTAGAACACTGCTTGATATAGTTGCTTTGAAAGATCTAGAATTGGAACAACTAGATGTTAAGACGACTTTCCTTCATGGTGATTTGGAAGAGAGTATTTATATGCAACAACCAAAAGGGTTTGAAGTTCCTGGCAAAGAAGACCATGTATGTTTGTTGAAGAAATCTTTGTATGGTTTGAAGCAATCTCCAAGGCAGTGGTATAAACATTTTGATATGTTTATATTGGCAAATGGATACAATAGGAGTAAGTATGACAGTTTTGTATATCACAGGAAACTCCAAGATGGTTCATTTGTGTATTTACTCTTGTATGTTGATGATATGTTGATTGCTTGCAAAGATATGTCAGAGATACATAAGCTGAAGGTGCAGTTAAGTAGTGAGTTTGATATGAAGGATTTGGGCGTAGCAAAGAAGATATTGGGCATGGAGATTCATAGAAACCGAGATGAAGGCAAGTTGCATTTGTCCCAAAAGTATTACATCGAGAAAGTGTTGGAGCGATTTGGTATGAAAGATGCAAAACCAGCAAGTACTCCTTTGGCAGCTCATTTTAAACTTTCTAGAAAGCAATCACCTAAAACTGCAGATGAGAGAGAGTATATGTCTCGAGTTCCATATGCAAGCGCAGTTGGAAGCATCATGTATGTTATGGTTTGTACAAGGCCGGATATCGCACAAGTTGTGAGTGTGGTAAGTAGATACATGGGAAGTCCCGGGAAGGCTCATTGGCAAGCTGTAAAGTGGATTTTGAAGTATCTAAGGGGAAGTACAGATGTTGGTTTAGTGTTTGATAAACACTATGGTGATTCGACGAATGTTGTAGGTTATGTTAATTCTGATTATGCAGGTGATATTGATAGAAGAAGGTCATTGATAGGTTATACTTTTACATTGTGTGGTAGTACTATAAGTTGGAGGTCGGTTTTGCAAAGCACAGTTGCATTGTCTACAACTGAGGCAGAGTACATGGCAGCCGCGGAAGTAGTAAAGGAAGGTATATGATTGATGGGTTTGGCTGGTGTTTTGGGTTTCAAGCAAGAGAATACAACTTTGTTCTGTGACAGTAAAAGTGCCATTCACTTGACCAAGAACCAGATGTATCATGAGAGAACGAAGCACATTGAGGTCATGTATCATTTTATCAAGGATGTAGTTGAGGAAGGTAGGATAGCGATGCTAAAGGTTCCTACAGCGGATAACCCTGCAGACATGTTTACGAAGCCAGTTCCAAGTATCAAGTTCAAGCACTGCTTGGACTTAGTTGGTGTCAACAGGTGTTGAGAGCCCTTGAGGGGCTGAGCAAAGACGATGATGATAAGTGGTGATGGTATTCAAGTCAAGGTGGAGATTTGTAGTATGTGTGTTGAATGATGACTACCATTAAAAGAAGAAATAGAGCTTCCATGATGACTACCACTAAGAGAAGAAGTGGAGCTTCCATGATGACAACTACTAAGTAGCTCGGTGGATCACCCATGATGACAACCACTAAGTATTGGAGCTCCCATTAAGCTAATGTGTGCCCTATGTCGACATATACACTGGCTTCTCCAACCTATATAAGGGCGCTTGATTAATTTCATTGTAAATCATCAGAGAAGAAGAGAAACATAAGCAACTAAGAGAGAGTGTAAGGAAGTGAATCATACTCTTGTAATCTTGTTTGAATCATAGTGAAATCGTTATTGTCGTCTTCCAAAGTGGATGTAGATCATCTTGATCGAACCACTATAAATCCTTGTGTTGTGTGTGCTTCTTTTACTTTTGATTGTGTTTGTACCCCTAATATTCTACACAAGGAAATGGGCTAGTTTTGGCCTTCAGAACCCCCATGTCCAAACCCATGGGCAACAAACTAAGCTAGGCCTAGCTAACAAACACTCAATTCACAAGCCCATGAGCAAAAACCCCAACTTGGGCTAGAAAGTTCCGCATTAGGACCGCCACTCCACAAATTTCCAGTCCGGAAACCAAGTCCGTCACGACAACGGCCAAATCCGGCGACCGAGTCCGACGGAAAAGTCCGGTGGCCAATGCCGGCGGGAAAGTCCGGCGAACAAGTCCGACAGCACACCCAGCAGTAATCGTCGGCGATTAATCGGAGATTAATACCCGATTAATCGTGTAGCCCCACATAACGCCGTTAATGACGGCGTCAGCATATACCTGGCATATTCCGTTTAATTTAAACGTCGTCAGCATCTTCGGTTAACTTTAACGCCGTTACTAACGGTGTCGGGATATACGGGAATATTCCGTTAGGTGATGGATTTACATCAGCGGATAACCGCCGGCGGCCAAAGCCGGCGGCCTGTACGAGCGGAAATCGCCGAGTTTTTCGGAGATTAATACTAGATGCCGATTAATCGGCGACTAAACGGGAACGATTTTTTGGTGGTGGTTATTCGGTGCTTTTCGGTCCATCTTAAATCATGTAGTCCCGGATGTTTACGCCCCAGTCCAATTACCCTGCGGATGTTTGCACCCCGTCTGCTTACACCCTTTTCTTTTGCACTATGGGCTATCCACACCCAATGTGGTTAATTAATCATAATGATGGAAGTTTCTGGAATTGATACCTGCATGGGAAGTTATTGCAGGGAGGCATGCAGGGACTATTATTTCAGGGAATGTTACTGCATGGAGGCATGCAGGGGACAGTTAATGGCAATTGGTATCTGCCATAAAGTTCAAGATGTAAAACGGAAATTAGCCATGTATAAATGAGGAGTTTTATAACAAATGAGGTATGCAATCTCTCCCATTAAAACTCCTGCGAAAATATTCTCATGCTAACTTAGGCACCGGAGGGTTTTTTGCAGGTACCCCCCATCTTTCTCCATTAACCAAACTAAGTGAGGATTGAAGCAGCGATCGATTCCCGGCAACGACATCAAATAATTTTCTGTGTTTGGGGTAGAAGAGATTTTGCCTTACAAACAGATTGCATTTCTATTTCAATTCTTGATTAATTGTGCTTGGAAGAGCCATTGGTTATAACAAATTATATACTTTCCCATCCCATCTCGCTACTAGATCATCTAAGAATAAGCCCTTAAAAGTTTGCGAGGGGAGCCCCCATTCATATAAGAAAGCTTTAACAGCTATGATGATCTCGTCTTCTGGTTGGTCCTTGTTGTGGAAGGTTCTTCTATTCCGTTCGAACCACAATGCCCACCACACCGCGTAAGGGAGGTAATTCCATATGAAGTTATGCATGTCATTTGGTAATCTTTTCTTCCACGCATTAATGCATCCTTCCGTCGTTTCCGGCATCGCAAAGTGAATACCACAGAAATTCAGAAAGTAGCCCCACACCACAGTAGAGAATTTGCAATGAATGAGGACATGATGAATTGTTTCATCCTCTAGTCTACACAAAACACACTGTTGTGAGGACAACTGAACTCCTCTTCTAGCTAGATTATCCAGAGTTGGAGCGGAATTCCAAAGAGCAGACCATAAGAAAAATGAAACCTTGGTCGGAACTACTGCATTCCAAATTAATTTGGGATTGGTGAAGTCAGAAACATCGGAGTCTCAGTCCACCATCTGAATCTCGTAGCACGATTTAGTAGAGAAGTTGCCTGAAGTCGTCGGTAACCAAGACCGGTCATCTTCTTGTCCCTCTATTAGTTCTGGATTGCCAATATCCTCCAACAAATTAATAACCTGCAGAAGTTCCGAACCCGTAAGATGACGCTTGAAATTTAAATTCCATGCAGAGTTAGAATTTGCCCACTCAACAGCTTGATTGATAGTTATTTCTTTCTCTCTACTAATAAACACTTAGAAGTAGCTAGATAAGCACTAATAATGACGATTGTGAATATGGGAGGACAGCCAATCGAAGAAGATTGTGATGAAACGAACCAAAGGTGGCTGCGATAGCTTGGACAATAAGGATGATGAAAAAGTAAACCCTAGTCTGTATGTTGATATATACGGCGACATACTGACCAGACTTCCAGTGAACAACTCGGTAAGAAAACATTGGCAATCCTTGATTCAGTATGATTCGTTCTTTAGTGATTTACATCTTACTCGATCTAAACAACGTAATTCTAGCATCACCAATCTACTTATCGTTAATCCAACCAACTCACCATCGAAAGGAGTCAATTTTTTCTCTAACAGAGTTTCTAGCAACTAATAAGCATCATCATCATCATCACGACTCAGTTGTCGCAGCTTGTCATATATAGTTTTAAGACTCCTAATCGATGTTCTACGTTGACACCTGTTAATGGTTTGATCTGTTTTTATAGTCTCATTAAATGTTATGCTTGCGTGTTCGAATATAACAACTGGAGAACAAACACCATTGGAACGAACATCATGGATGAAAGTTACATTAAAAGATGTTCAGAATTTAGATATTTTCAATGAGGAATATGTATACAGTTCCTGGGACAGATGAGATAATAATAACACTTCATAACTTCGAGCGAGCAATCTTTTGCATTTGCTATTACAACTGGAAGAAGAAAACTTTCACGAATAAGATTGAAATCAGTATGGACGAAGTACCAAGGTCAGAAATTTTATGGAAAGTCTTTTTCCTGTGGGAGTAGCTTCGGAATAAATAATCAGGTACGCATCCATCCTGGGTAGTAGGTATACATCTAATCTCAGTTGGGGTTCGCCAAAATTGTTCTGGATAGGTCATCTATTTAGGGACGGAGGGAGTACTTGCTTGAGAGAAATCCTACTATGCTTAGATTATATCGTCAAGCATATTAAACTGTGAATCAATTGCTTTTTTTTCCAGATAGGCAAATTAACTTATCAGGTTATCAAGGCGTAAAATCCAAAAATTTGCACGGATGAAAATATACACTTATTCAGAAAATAAAAAAGAAAATTACTGCCAGTAAAAAACAACAGACTTATTTTTTGCCTAATTCAACATTTTTTTGTATTCTCCTTTTGCACGGACATTCTTACACCAATGCCATGACCAATGTAATTAATACCAATACCATTCGATTTGAAGCACTAAATCCAAATATTGCTAACTTGTTCCCTTGATTAGATGGATTAGATGGCCATAGAGATACCAAACCAGAGAAAGATTCTTCATTTCCATCAATCCTTTCTTCGTACAAAATAAAATGTCCTCTTGAATCCAATGTTGCTCTGTATATATAACCCTCATTAACATTACTAATAGTTCCGTCTTCATTACTAATAATAGTTCCGTCTTCCAGTTGTTTCTGTTGATTTCTGCCACCATAAATTATTTCACGTATGGCACCATTTGAATTTACGAGATATAGCATACCAGCAGTGTCTAAATTGAGGCTTGCTGGCAGAGTTTCTGGCGTATCCCCAGGCCGAATAGATACATCAGCAACAAACCTATCAGCAGCATCCTTTATCATAACTGTGCCACTGATCTCTCCCATTGATAATTTGTACTTACCTGAATTGGAGGTTAGATGATCAACTCCAAGATTTAACTTTTGACCGCTGAGAAGTGTATCACTAGGATAATCAAAACTTTCCCAAACAATTTGAGAATCTGAACCATATAAAACAAAATTTCCATTATCAAGGAGCTTTGCATATGACACTGGTTCCGCTGCATCAGACAACAAGAGTTTATCTTTATTGTCAGGGAGTATCCGCAATACCAACTTTCCTTCCTTGGTGAAGAGAATTGAAGAGGGTTTGTGCACTGGAATAATATGTTTATGATTAGCAGTCCAAACTAGGGTTTTATGAGACGATTTAACAAACCATATACCAACAGTATATTGATTAGGAGACCATGGTAACTGGTAGAAGCCAAACGCAATATTACCCGAGGGAGAAATGTTGGGATTTCACTCCTTATGTATCCCAAACAGTCACTGGATGCCCCTTAGCATATTGGGGGAGCTACATAGGAGCTGCTTTGTTATGTTATAACAAAGGAAGAAAGGCATCAGGAGAATACCAATTCTCATTTTCTTCAAACCCGTAAGAGAAGAAGAAAGAGAAAGAGAGGAAGAAGAGAAAGAGAGATAGAGAGAATTAAGCTACCATTTTTGGTGAGATTAGAGGTATCTTGAAGAGGAGAAGAAAGGGTTCTTGTTGAAGGATCTTTTGGTTGGTTGTGGTGGAGAATTGATTGATCAATTTCCACATCTCTTCAAAGGGGGAAAAATCTAGGGTTTGTCAAACCCTAGTAGTAAGTATCTCAAATCACTTCTTGTTCTTAAATTGATAGTGAATCTCATATTATATATGAATGAATTGTTGATCCATCCTTAGGGGTGAGTGTAATTAGGCAAATTGATATCCAAGTGCTATAAGAACCTTGAGGTTGTTGTTATCCCCAAATTTGGGAGAATTGTGTGTAACCCATTATTGTTATAGTGGAAGATTTGCCCGTGGTTTTTTACCCTTCACCTTGGAGGGGGTTTTCCACGTAATTTCCGGTGTTGTGTGTTTGCTTCTACATTGCGTAGTTGTGTATTTTCCGCATTGTGTTTCATTGCTCGTGTAGGTTTCGTATTGCGCATAGCGTCTCGGATTTCGTAAGCCTCCCCCAACAAGTGGTATCAGAGTTTTTGGGTTGAGCTAATCCTGTGCAATGGCGGAAGCTAGCACTAGTAATAGAATGGTCAATTTGACTGGTGAGAACTTTGTCATATGGAAGGCGAAGATGGAAGACTGGTTATATTGTAAAGATCTCTATGGTCCAATAGAGAGCAAGGGAGTAAGGCCTGAGGCGACAAGTGCAGAAGATTGGAAGGTTACTAATCGAAAAGCAGTTGGTTATATTCGTCAGTGGATTGATGATAGCATTTTTCATCATGTGGCTAGTGAGACACTAGCATATCCTTTGTGGACCAAGTTATAGGAGATATATGATCAGCAGTCTCCTTGTGAAAAAGCTCTTCTATTCAAAAAGCTTGGAAAGCTGTGTTACAAGGAAGGGAGTTCAATGGCGCAACATTTAAATGAAATGAAGGGTATCATGAATCAGCTTACATCTATGGACCTCAAAATTCCTGAAGAGGTTCAAGCTTATTTGTTGCTAAATACTTTACCAGACGGTTGGGAGCCATTGAGGAATTATCTCGGATTATTCTGCTCGGACAAGAAGTTGAACATGACTGTTGCAACTAGCAGTTTGTTGAGTGAAGAAGTTAGAAGAAGGTCACTAGACTCATCTCATTCATAAGCTCTTGTGACAGAAAATCGGGGTAGAAGAAAAGACAGAAGACAAGTTGGCCGTAGCAAGTCAAGGGGTAAATCAAAGTCCAGAAAGGAAGTTGAATGTTGGAACTGTCATACGAGAGGTCATTATTCAAATGAATGCAGGAAGCCAAGCAAGAACACAAGAAGGGGAAAGGAAATGATAACCAAGACAATGGTGTTGCAGCTATTGTGACAAATGATGATATCATTGTATTCTCAGATTGTAATGATGTTTGTGTTAGTTTTGCAGGTTCGATTCAGAATGGATAGTTGATTCAGGTGCATCTTATCATGCTACTCCTCATGAAGATGTATTTACCTCCTACAAGGCTGGTGACTTTGGGTCAGTCAGAATGGGCAACAGTGGTGTTAAAAAATTGTAGGAATGGGTGATGTGAAGGTTGAGACCAAAGTGTTGGTCGTACGTTGGTTCTCGAAATGTGCGACATGTACTAGATCTTCGTTTGAATCTAATGTCACCAGGAGTGTTAGATGATGAAGGGTACAACAATCACTTGGGTGATGGCAAATGGAAGCTAAGCAAGGGCTCCATGGTTATTGCAAGAGGCAAGAAGTGTGGCACATTGTACAAGACACAAGTGAAGGTGTTGAAAGGTGAGTTGAATGCTGTTAACAAAGATTCAATCTCCGAGCTGTGGCATAGAAGACTTGGTCATATTAGTGAGTAGGGAATTCAAATCCTCACCAAAAGACAAGTTTTGCCAAATGCCAAAGGTATGCAATTGGGTAAGTGTACTCATTGTTTAGTTGGTAAACAAACTAGAGTCTCTTTTCATAAAGCTTTACCCAAGCGCAATTCTGGTATTATTGATCTTGTTCATTCTGATGTATGTGGACCTTTAAGGGTCAAAACACTTGGTGGTGCTGTTTATTTTGTTACTTTCATAGATGATGCTTCAAGGAAGGTTTGGTCATATGCAATCAAGACCAAAGATGATGTTGTTCCTGTGTTCAAGATGTCTCACAGCATGGTGGAAAGAGAAACAGGTAGAACCTTGAAGTGCCTTCGTTCTGACAACGGGGGAGAGTACATTGGGCCACTTGAAGTGTATTGCAAGAGCATGGGTATACGTCATGAACAATCAGTGCCAAAGACTCCACAACATAATGGTGTTGCAGAGAGGATGAACCACACTATTCTTGAGAGAATAAGGTGCATGTTATCTCATTCCAAGTTGCAGAAGCATTTCTGGGTGAAGCAATGAATACTGCTGTGTATTTGATCAATCGATCTCCTTCAAGACCGCTAGATGGAGAAGTAGCAGAAAAGGTATGGAGAGACAAAGAGCCTACTTATGATCACTTGAAAGTGTTTGGTTGCAGGTCATTTGTTCATATCCCAAAAGATCAGAGATCAAAGCTTGACGACAAAGCAAAGCAGTGTGTGTTCCTAGGCTATGGAACAGAGAAGTTTGATTTACGATTTTGGGATCCAGTTGAGAAGAAGGTTATCAGAAGTAGGGATGCAGTATTCCTTGAAGACCAGACAATTGAAGATTTTGAGAAGATTGAGATGCCAAAGCTTCGAGATGATATGACCTTGGATCCAAATCCAGTTGTTCCTACTCTTGAACAACATGATGATGATGTTGATGGTAATTGAAATGAAGATGAAGCTCATGAAGATGTTCCAGTGGGTGATGTTGAGCAAGAAGTGCAGCAGCAACAACAACAACCAGAAGCTGAGTTGAGAAGATCCAGCAGGACCAGATTACCTTCAACAAAGTATCCACCACATGAGTATGTGATGCTCACAGATGCAGGTGAACCAGAGTCTTATGAAGAAGATCTTAGTGTTCCTGAAAGTCAGAAGTGGTTGAAATCCATGAAAGAAGAGGTTGGCTCTTTAGATGAGAATGACACTTTTGATTTGGTTGACAAGCCTGAGAACCAGAAAGTTCTGAAGAACAAGTGGGTGTATAGAATCAAGACTGAAGATGGTAACTCACAACCAAGGTACAAAGCACGCTTAGTTGTGAAGGGTTAAGAGCAGAGAAAGGGTGTTGACTTTGACGAGATTTTCTCACCGGTGGTGAGATTTTCTTCTATTCGGGTTGTCTTGGCAATATCCGCTAGTTTGGATCTTGAGATAGAACAACTAGATGTCAAGACATCATTTCTTCACGGTGAGTTGGAGGAAGATGTGTATATGGCACAACCCGAGGGTTTTGAAATCAAAGGCAAAGAGCACATGGTGTGCAAGCTAAAGAAGAGTCTTTATGGTTTGAAGCAAGCTCCAAGAAGATGGTACAAGAAGTTTGAATCGTTCATGAAGGAACATGGGTACAAGAGGACGGCTTCAGATCATTGTGTATTCATTCAAAAATTTGTTGATGGTGATTTTCTTACTCTTTTGCTATATGTTGATGACATGGTTATTGTTGGCAAAGATAAGAAAAAGATTGACAGGTTGAAGTCAGATCTGAGCAAGTCTTTTGCTATGAAAGACTTGGGTGCAGCAAAGCGTATTCTTGGCATGGAGATCACTCGTGATAGGAAAGCAAGGAAGCTGTGGTTATCACAAGAAAGCTTCATTGAGAAGGTGTTGCAAAGATTCAACATGGACAAGGCTGAGCCGGTAAGTTGTCCACTTGCAAACCATTTTAAGTTAACTCGTGATCAATGTCCTGTGAATGATGTTGAGAAACGGAAGATGGAGAAAATTCCTTATGCGTCCGCAGTTGGTAGTTTGATGTATGCAATGGTGTGTACAAGGCCGGATATAGCTCATGCAGTTGGAGTGGTTGCGATTTCTATCAAATCCTGCTATGGAGCATTGGGAAGCAGTGAAATGGATACTACGGTATTTAAGGGGTACTTCTAATATGTGTTTGTTCTATGGAGGTGACAAGCTAGAGTTAGTTGGTTACACAGATTCAGATTTGGCAGGTGCTCAAGACAGTCTCAAGTCTACATCGGGTTACTTATTTACCTATGCAGGGGGAGCCGTGTCTTGGCAATCCAAGTTACAAAAATATGTGGCATTGTCTACTACAGAGGCAGAGTACATTGCAGCTACAGAGAGTTGCAAGGAGATGATATGGATGAAGAGGTTTGTTAGAGAACTCGGTGTGAAGCAACAGAGGTTCATCGTTTACTGTGACAGCCAGAGTGCCATCCATCTCAGCAAGAATTCAAATTTTCACTCGAGGTCCAAGCACATCAATATTAGGTATCAGTGGATACAAGAAGTTCTCGAGGAGAAGGTCTTGTATATTGAGAAGATCCATACAGATGACAACGGTTCTGATATGATGACAAAGTCGCTACCAAAATACAAGCATGTGTATTTCTGCAGCAGGGCAGGTTTGGTGGTGACGGGTACCTTGCCATAAGTCGTGAGGGGGAGATTGTTGGGATTTCACTCCTTATGTATCCCAAACAGTCACTGGATGCCCCTTAGCATATTGGGGGAGCTACATAGGAGCTGCTTTGTTATGTTATAACAAAGGAAGAAAGGCATCAGGAGAATAACAATTCTCATTTTCTTCAAATCCGTAAGAGAAGAAGAAAGAGAAAGAGAGGAAGAAGAGAAAGAGAGATAGAGAGAATTAATCTACCATTTTTGGTGAGATTAGAGGTATCTTGAAGAGGAGAAGAAAGGGTTCTTGTTGAAGGATCTTTTGGTTGGTTGTGGTGGAGAATTGATTGATCAATTTCCACATCTCTTCAAAGGGGGAAAAATCTAGGGTTTGTCAAACCCTAGTAGTAAGTATCTCAAATCACTTCTTGTTCTTAAATTGATAGTGAATCTCATATTATATATGAATGAATTGTTGATCCATCCTTAGGGGTGAGTGTAATTAGGCAAATTGATATCCAAGTGCTATAGGCACCTTGAGGTTGTTGTTATCCCCAAATTTGGGAGAATTGTGTGTAACCCATTATTGTTATAGTGGAAGATTTGCCCGTGGTTTTTTACCCTTCACCTTGGAGGGGTTTTTCCACGTAATTGCCGGTGTTGTGTGTTTGCTTCTACATTGCGTAGTTGTGTATTTTCCGCATTGTGTTTCATTGCTCGTGTAGGTTTCGTATTGCGCATAGCGGCTCGGATTTCGTAAGCCTCCCCCAACAAGAAAGCCAATAAGGACTTGTATCATTCATCGTAAGAGATGAACCCCTTGTTATTTTGTTGACATCAACATTGTTAGATGTAGAATTTAACAAAGGAGCGGAACTTATAAGAAAAGGTAGGGAAAAGAAGATTATTAGCGCTAGACAAATATTCATTCTTTGATGGTGAAAGAAAACCAAAGTTGAGAACAAATTTTGTATAGAGGCACCAGTATTGAATATCAGCTAGGTTGTTTGTGTTAGCACTTGGCATAAACTTGGGCTATCAACTCCTCCTTATATAACCTCAAAAACTAATACAACTTCGTGACTAACGAGAAACTAGCTAGGATTAGGAAATACTAGAAATCGGCTAAATTTAGGAAACATCCACCTGTTTGAACATGATTAGAAATCGGCTAAATTTAGGAAACATCGAGTAGTACTTTTTCCGACCACTAGGACACCACCTTGGTCCCCGGAGAAATTTGAGTAACCCCTTAAAAAAGCTCGGGAATATGTAGCTGAACATGATGAGCCAGCAACCATGGGAAATGAACCTGCCCGGCCCCTCATGGCCTAAACCTGATTCCACCCTCTTTACAGCATGTTGTTCAGAACAAAAAGATCTTGCATTAAAAAGATGCAATAGGTAATTAGTCAACTACTCCTTGACCATCATGCAATAGTTGTCTGGTCAGAAAAGAATAGTGTGGATAGAGGTGTAAAACGTGCCAGCCCAGCCCAGCCCACGAAATCACATGCTTAGCGTGCTATGTGCCGTGCTGTGCTGTGCCGGAGATTATGACGTGCCGTGCTTAAAGGCGTGCTGGGCTGGGATGTGCCAGAAAAATAAATGTGTTGTGCCGTACTGTGTTGTGCTGTGCCAAGCACATTTATTTTATATTTTCCAATATAAATGTTTTCCAAATATTTAGGTATTGTATGTGTTATTATGAAAATAAGTCAACATAATGGTAGTAGAATGTCAATAATTGGCTAGAATAAAGATTTTTTTGTGAAATATACACAAAATGTGATGTATTATGCCATGTTTTGTTGTATTTTATACATATTATGACGTGCTTTCTTAACGTGTTGTGCTGTGCCGTGTCACGTGCTAATCCGTGCCGCGTGCTGTGCTGGGCTACTGTGCCAATTAGTCAAACCCAGACCGTCCCATTTAACTAACGTGTTGTGCCGTGCTGGGCTAAGTCACGTGCTGGGCTGGGTTGTGCTCAAATTTTAGCGTGCTGTGCTGGGCTGTGCCAGCACACCTCTAAATGTGGCGAATCGACAAGGAAGTGGTCAGTCTACTTGTTATTGTTGCAAAAGCTTTTCTTTTAGTTGTATATATAGTTATGTAGGCATCCAAATAAAAACAGGAAAAAAAAACACTGTAAGAGAAATAAAAAACTTGTCGTAAGAAATTTGGGGATAAGAATGGCAGCAAGAGGTAAGAAAGGAGTACTTGCATATATATAATATATATGTATATTTTCTTTTCTTTTCTTTTCTTTTCTTTTTTTGTTTTCTGAAGCCTTTGTTCCCTATATACGTGTGAGTTTTCTTATTTCATTGAGTTAAGCCTGGATTTTTCATTAACTTCAGTACTTTATTATTTGTGCAGGAACCGATTTTCGAAACCAAAGGGATATGCTGGACGGAATGGAGGATAATCCACCAAACATTGTTCTGGATTTGCACCAACAACTGTAATCTCCTCATTTTGCTTTCTTTTTTGGACCTTATGGTTAGCTAGGAATGACCTAATTTACCGCCAAAAACAAACATCTTCGGCTGAAATCTTAATCTGGGCTCAAAAGCTACAACGAGAATTCACCGCGGCATAAGATTCCCTACCACCGGTCCTACCTGGAGATGCACCAATATATAACCATCCAAGAAGAGACAAAAGAATATCTACAATATCAATAGGATGGTCAATTCCAAACGTCAATTGGATTAAGTTTAACACAGATGGAGCAGCCAGAGGGAACCCAGGTTTTGCGGGAGCAGGATTCATCTGCAGAGATTCCGATGCACAAACTTTAATAGCTGCTCAACCATTAGGAATTACGACTGCCTTAACCGCATAAACTTGGGCTTTTCTTTTAGCTTAAAGAACGGCAACAGAAAGACAATGCCCAAAAGTTCTCTTTGAAATTGACTCGGAAAATCTTTTGCGCTTCAACACATCCTCTACCCCCTCCTTGGCACATCTCAGGGATGATTGAGGAAATAAAGAAGAAATTCAGATAGATCCCACAAGTGGCCATTCAACACAACTACAGAGAAGGAAAACAAACCGCAGATAGTTTGGCGAATCATGCAGCAGATGGAAGCCAAATAGGAAACTTATCAACCAAAATATGGGACCAGGAAATCCCGTATTTTATTAGTCAAATTTTATTTCTTGATTCAGTTGGTACCACATACCCACGACAAATTGTAACCTAATCTCCTATCAATAAAATGCATGCTTCAAAAAAAAAAAACATTGTTCTGGAACCTCATCTCCAAGTCTACAAACTATTTGGGAAATACTCATCCAACTCGGATTTATCTGCAATCCGAATGACGAGGGCGCGGAATCAACTCTTTTTTCACAAAGAACTCAAGTATCTATATCTTAATGGAGTCAAACAACCAACGGGAAATACTCTTTCCAAGGATGCCTACAACCACCAATTCCGCATCAACTGGGTGAGTGTCAGGGCCCAAGAGAGAAAATGCGGCCACATTTCAACGTGGAACTACTATCCCTGTTTGGGTCGCTGTGATTGATATTTAGGATGTTAGAGCAAGTCTTATGGTGGAATCCAAGTCATTCCAAGTGTGGAAAAACCATAGAATGTCAAGTCTAGTGGCTTCCACAGAAAATCCAAGCAGTGTTCCATGATTTCGTGAGATGGTCAGTGGAATCCATGGTAGCACTAATCAGAACAAAGGAGGTAGTAGTATTTTCGTTTTTGTTGAATTTGCCCCATTGTTGAACTATCCTATTCCGTCAATCGTCATTGATTGGTAAGCTTACATCTAATCTTAGTTGGGGTCAAGCAAAGTTGTTATCCATGTTAGCTACTAAAACGATGTTTGCTGATAACGCGAAACTTGCCATTGCTCAGAGACAATGGAATTTAGAGATTATGTTCTTGCGGTGTTTTTAAGGCTCCCGTAGTTTAAGTCTTCTAAGGAAGTTTGTTCTGGAGATTAAAATGTGAATCAGTCGGACAATATCAATAGTTCAGAGGACATTGATGGGGTGCATATCTTAGATTTTGGATGTGTAAGCTAAGTTATTTATGTAATAATCAAGACCCACTATCAACTTGCTTGCAAACATTTTCTTGAATAACACAATGAGGCTAACATTTTCTCAGGTTCTTGAATCAAATCCTACTATACTCATGAGATTACATGGTGGTGAAGCATATTAAAAGGTGAATCAATTACTAAGGAGTAAAATATGGCAAATTAACGAAGTAATAACAGAGTAAAAAGGAAAACAATGGAGAGAGAAACAGCGGAAAAACCGATGTATCTTGAGAGGAATTTTTTTTTGATCTCAATGAATGATCAGAGAATGCGATTGGAGGAGCGAAAAAGGGGAGGTTTCAAATCATGGATGGAATTTTCTATTGATATCTCTAATTGGCTGGTGACTGTGTTGGAGGAGGCTATAGGTATGGAAGGAAGGAATGACAAATGTCCGAGAAGAGAAGGAGAGTCAGCGTTTTTATGCGAGATTATAGAGAATGATGCAGGGAGATATTTTAGAATCTCCAAAACAAGAAGAGGTGATGATAATAGGACTTATGCTCTCTGTTTCCCTTGTGGAGATAGTGGTTATTATTGGGCGGTACTGTGCAAGGAAATCAGGAGGTTGCTAAAGGAGAGGAATTTAATCACGAAGTAGTTTCCACATGTGCCTGCAAGGTCAGATTTTTCTGTAGAATTACCCAGGAAGATATCTACGCAACAAACTTATGAATTATACTAAAGATTTTTTTGTAGAATTATATTATAGAGAAGGAAACCAAACCGCAGACGGTTTGGCGAATCATGCAGCAGATGGAAGCCAAATAGGAAACTTATCAACCAAAATATGGGACCAGGCAATCCCGTATTTTATTAGTCAAATTTTATTTCTTGATTCAGTGGGTACCACATACCCACGACAAATTGTAACCTAATCTCCTATCAATAAAATGCATGCTTCAAAAAAAAAAAAAACATTGTTCTGGAACCTCATCTCCAAGTCTACAAACTCTTTGGGAAATAATCATCCAACTCGTATTTATCTGCAATCCGAATGACGGGGGCGCGGAATCAACTCTTTTTTCACAAAGAACTCAAGTATTTATATCTTAATGGAGTCAAACAACCAACGGGAAATAATCTTTCCAAGGATGCCTACAACCACCAATTCCGCATCAACTTGGTGAATGCCAGGGCCCAAGAGAGAAAATGCGGCCACATTTCAACGTGGAACTACTATCCGTGTTTGGGTCGCTGTGGTTGATATTTCGGATGTTAGAGAAAGTCTTATGGTGGAATCCAAGTCATTCCAAGTGTGGAAAAACCATAGAATGTCAAGTCTAGTGGCTTCCACAGAAAATCCCAGCAGTGTTCCATGATTTCGTGAGATGGTCAGTGGAATCCATGGTAGCACTAATTAGAACAAAGGAGGCAGTAGTGTTTTCGTTTTTGTTGAATTTGCCCCATTGTTGAACTATCTTATTCCGTCAACCGTCATTGATTGGTAAGCTTACAAATAATCTTAGTTGGGGTCAAGCAAAGTTGTTATCCATGTTAGCTGCTAAAACGATGTTTGCTGATAAAACGATGTTTGCTGATAACGCGAAACTTGCCATTGCTCAGAGACAATGGAATTTAGAGATTATGTTCTTGCGGTGTTTTTAAGGCTCCCGTAGTTTAAGTCTTCTAAGGAAGTTTGTTTTGGAGCTTAAAATGTGAAGCAGTCGGAAAATATCAATAGTTCAGAGGACATTGATGGGGTGCATAGCTTAGATTTTGGATGTGTAACCCAAGTTATTTATGTAATAATCAAGACCCACTATCAACTTGCTTGCAAACATTTTCTTGAATAACACAATGAGGCTGACATTTTCTCAGGTTCTTGAATCATATCCTACTATACTCATGAGATTACATGGTGGTGAAGCATATTAAAAGGTGAATCAATTACTAAGGAGTAAAATATGGCAAATTAACGAAGTAATAACAGAGTAAAAAGGAAAATAATGGAGAGAGAAACAGCGGAAAAACCGATGTATCTTGAGAGGAAAACAATTTTGATCTCAATGAATGATCAGAGAATGCGATTGGAGGAGCGAAAAAGGGGAGGTTTCAAATCATGGATGGAATTTTCTATTGAGATCTCTAATTGGCTGGTGACTTTGTTGGAGGAGGCTATAGGTATGGAAGGAAGGAATGACAAATGGCCGAGAAGAGAAGGAGAGTCAGCGTTTTTATGCGAGATTAGAGAGAATGATGCAGGGAGATATTTTAGAATCTCCAAAACAAGAAGAGGTGATGATAATAGGACTTATGCTCTCTGTTTCCCTTGTGGAGATAGTGGTTATTATTGGGCGGTACTGTTCAAGGAAATCAGGAGGTTGCTGAAGGAGAGGAATTTAATCACGAAGAAGTTTCCACATGTGCCTGCAAGGTCAGATTTTTTTGTAGAATTACCCAGGAAGATCTCTACGCAACAGACTTATGAATTATACTACAGATTTTTTTGTAGAATTATACTACAGAGAAGAAAACCAAACCGCACACGGTTTGGAGAATCATGCAGCAGATGGAAGCCAAATAGGAAACTTATCAACCAAAATATGGGACCAGGCAATCCCGTATTTTATTAGTCAAATTTTATTTCTTGATTCAGTGGGTACCACATACCCACGACAAATTGTAACCTAATCTCCTATCAATAAAATGCATGCTTAAAAAAAAAAAAAAAACATTGTTCTGGAACCTCATCTCCAAGTCTACAAACTCTTTGGGAAATACTCATCCAACTCGGATTTATCTGCAATCCGAATGACGGGGGCGCGGAATCAACTCTTTTTTCACAAAGAACTCAAGTATCTATATCTTAATGGAGTCAAACAACCAACGGGAAATACTATTTCCAAGGATGCCTACAACCACCAATTCCGCATCAACTGGGTGAGTGTCAGGGCCCAAGAGAGAAAATGCGGCCACATTTCAACGTGGAACTACTATCCCTGTTTGGGTCGTTGTGGTTGATATTTCGGATGTTAGAGAAAGTCTTATGGTGGAATCCAAGTCATTCCAAGTGTGGAAAAACCATAGAATGTCAAGTTTAGTGGCTTCCACATAAAATCCAAGAAGTGTTCCATGATTTCGTGAGATGGTCCGTGGAATCCATGGTAGCACTAATCAGAACAAAGGAGGCAGTAGTGTTTTCGTTTTTGTTGAATTTGCCCCATTGTTGAACTATCATATTCCGTCAACCGTCATTGGTTGGTAAGCTTACATCTAATCTTAGTTGGGGTCAAGAAAAGTAGTTATCCATGTTAGATGCTAAAACGATGTTTGCTGATAATGCGAAACTTGCCAGTGCTCAGAGACAATGGAATTTAGAGATTATGTTCTTGCGGTGTTTTTAAGGCTCTCGTAGTTTAAGTCTTCTAAGGAAGTTTGTTCTGGATCTTAAAATGTGAAGCAGTCGGACAATATCAATAGTTCAGAGGACATTGATGGGGTGCATAGATTAACTTCTAGATGTGTAAGCCAAGTTATTTATGTAATAATCAAGAACCACTATCAACTTGCTTGCAAACATTTTCTTGGATAACACAATGAGGCTGACATTTTCTCAGGTTCTTGAATCAAATCCTACTATACTCATGAGATTACATTGTGGTGAAGCATATTAAAAGGTGAATCAATTACTAAGGAGTAAAATATAGCAAATTAACGAAGTAATAACAGAGTAAAAAGGAAAACAATGGAGAGAGAAACAGCAGAAAAACCTATGTATCTTGAGAGGAAAACAATTTTGATCTCAATGAATGATCAGAGAATGCGATTGGAGGAGCGAAAAAGGGGAGGTTTCAAATCATGGATGGAATTTTCTATTGAGATCTCTAATTGGCTGGTGACTGTGTTGGAGGAGGCTATAGGTATGGAAGGAAAGAATTACAAATGGCCGAGAAGAGAAGGAGAGTCAGCGTTTTTGTGCGAGATTAGTGAGAATGATGCAGGGAGATATTTTAGAATATCCAAAACAAGAAGAGGTGATGATAATAGGACTTATGCTCTCTGTTTCCCTTGTGGAGATAGTGGTCATTATTGGGCGGTACTGTGCAAGGAAATCAGGAGGTTGTTGAAGGAGAGGAATTTAATCACGAAGTAGTTTCCACATGTGCCTGCAAGGTCATATTTTTCTGTAGAATTACCCAGGAAGATCTCTATGCAACAGACTTATGAAGGTTTTGTTCGTGTAGAAGGAGTGGTGCGTTGGCAAAGAGTGGCTAAGGAAATCAGAAAGCAAATGGAGTGGGACTCTTTCATTGATATGGAGATCCTGGATGATTATACTGCTAAGATTGTGTTGGACAAGTATTATTGGCTTGATCTTTGGAAACCCCAAAAGATCTTTGTAGATATGGAAGTGGTGCATCTAACTCAAACAAAACGCAATGATGTGGAGAGCGGCAGTATTTATCCATCTAAGGAAAAGTAGGTGGAGAAGGGTGGTAGTGATAATCTGATTCCATTACAGGCATTGTCAAGGTATGGAAAATGGTTGAAGATTAGGGGCATTCCACAAAAGTTCTGGAGTTCGAGCATGTTCAAGAAGGTGGGAGACAAATTAGGTGGCCTTATTGAGGTTGCGACAAGTTCTCTGCGAATAGGGAAGCATAATTTCTTCAGGATCAAGGTCAAGGGCGATTTTTCTATTATTCCGGCGGTGTTTATGGTGGAATATGATGACAGTCAATGGGCAGTTACAGTAGAATGGGATTTTAATTTTGACCCAAAAATCAGGGCACCATTGGAGGAGTACAGCCGACTAATTGAGGACTTTGACAACATAATGACGAAAAAATCGTTGCTGTCAAAGGAGATAACTGGTGGTTTTTTAACGGGTGAGGGGAGTCAGCAAGGTGTTGACACAGTCGTTGGCTTGGGCAACAAGTCCAATACTATTTTTTCTGGTGGCACGATAAATGATTTGGCGGATGAGGTGGAGGATGAGGTGGATACTTCTGGCTCAAACTCGAGAGGGGGAAGTAAGTTTCATGTAGATGGGAGAGATACTCAACCTTCTGCGAGTTTTCCTTTGAATTCTTCTCTAGGGAATAGATTAATTTCTCAGAGAACTTTCAAAGTCTCCACTTTCAATAATTTTCAGGCTCTAGATGATGGTAGAAGGGAAGGGGAAATACCTACATCAGATAGGCTTGACAAAATTAATAGTACTATTGCTGCTGAGGTTCTTGGTACACATGGAACTGGAAGGGAAGGTGATGTACCCAGTAATCCGGGGTTTCCTAAGGGCTCAATCAATATTCAGATTGTTCAAAGTGGAAGTGGTGAGGGTGTGGAAGAATCCAACTACCCAGGTGAACATGGTACAATATTGGAGGTGGGTACTGAAGTTGGGTTTGAGTCCTCAGATAGAGCTAACGACCAGCGAAGAGTACTGCACAATAGTCAGGGGGAGGAGATATTTGGGTCGGCAACTCCATTAGTAGTTAAAAACTCGCAGAATGACAACAGTAAGGAGTTGTTAAATGTGGTTGATGATCAAATCGTCATTAATCTGGGTGATCTTCAGACGGTGAATATAGACTCGAACGAGGTAATTTTTTCTACTTCAAAACTTGTAGTGGAATTATGTTGCAAGGTGGGTGGTATTTCTGCGAAGGACAGAGTTCAGGCCAAAGTTGTCATTGATGAGATCTTGTTCAAGTATAGGGACAGGTATAAATCCATTGCTGAAGGTCGTAGAATTGTGGATAGTTATGATTCTTTTGGATCTAAATCTTCTAATGCACAGGAGGAGAATGATGAGGTTAGTTCAAGGGATAACAATCTTATTTATGGGAACTAAAATTATTTCTTGGAACTTAAGGGGAATGAATGATTATGGGAAACAAATTGCGGTAAGAGACATAATCGCGGCGCATAAATGTGTAGTGTGATGCATTCAGGAAACTAAGATTTCGTATATGTCTCACTGGTTTGTTCGTCAATTGTGGTATGATTCTGATTTTGGGATGGAATATATTTCTTCTCAAGGGCTGGCAGGGAACAATGGAGGGTTGGTAACGATATGGGATAACTCTCAGTTGGAGCTGCTGGATAAGAAATTCAGGTTAAATTCAATTACCTGTCTTTTTCGAATTCGTATCTCTGGTTTCAAGTTTGTACTGACGAATGTTTATTCGCCTTGTGAACACCATAGTAGGGAGATTTTTTGGAAAGATCTGGAGGAGGTCAGGAGTTGGTCTGTTGAGGCGTGGTGTTTGGTTGGAGATGTAAATGCAGTGAGGAATGACTCGGAGAGGAATAAACCAGGAGGAGATGTGAGAAATATGAAGTTCCTCAATGATTTTATTTCGGAGCAAGAACTTATTGATCTCCCGTTGCATGGTGGAGCTTTTACGTGGAGCAATAAACAAGATGATCCGTTGCTATGTAGGCTGGATAGATGTTTAATTTTCCCTTTGCTTGATGCCAGATTCAATAACGTCACTCAAACAGCTTTGATTCGTATAGTTTCAGATCATAATGCTTTTTTTCTGGATTTAATCCCGTCAACAAAAACACATTACAACTTTAAGATTGAGAATTACTGGTTAGAACATCCGGATTTTTTAAAACTGGTGGAGGGGTAGTGGAATTCATTGGATTTTGTGGGTGCGCCAGGTTATGTGCTTTTTAAGAAGCTTCAAAACCTGAAAATTTTCATTAAAGCATGGAGCAGAAATACGCTTGGTTGTGTGCGAAAAGAGGAAGAGGAGCTTAATAAGAAAATAAATGTTTTCAATATGGCAGAGGAAGGGGCGGCGTTAAACTCTACTCATCTTGGAGAAAGAGATGATTTGCTAAAAGCTCTGAACAAGGTTAAGTGTACAAGAGCAAGAATGGATTACCAAAGGGCGAAGGTTAAGGGTTGTAAGGACGGAGATAAGAATACTAGGTACTTTCATAATATAGCTAGTGGTAAGAGGAAGAGAAACTGTATAAAAAAACTGGAGGTGAACGGGGCAGATGTTTTTAATCAGTAAATCATCAAAAGAGAGATACACGAGTACTATACATGTTTGTTTTCTACAGATTCGAACATAAGTACGTCTTTTGATAATATGAATTTTAGGTCTTTAGACTCGGTGTAGCGGGCTTGGCTTGAAAGGAATTTTGAGGAAGATGAGGTTTATAAGGCAGTTAAGATGTGCGGCACAAATAAGGCCTCAGGGCCAGATGGGTTTAATTTGGAGTTCTTCAAAGTGTGTTGGGAGGTGTTGAAAAAGGATGTTTTGGCTGCTGTGAACGAGTTTCATGCCAATGGTAATCTGGATAGAAGATTAAATATCTCGTTCTTGAAGTTAATTCCAAAAAATGAGGACTCTGCAACAGTGAGGGATTTTCGGCCGTTGAGCTTGATTAGTAGCTTTTACAAGATCCTTTGCAAGTTGTTAGCGAAAATATTGAAGGTAGTCATGCCAGGGTTGATTTTTAATGCTCAAGGAGCTTTTGTGAAGAATAGGCAAATTCTAGATGGTATCCTTATTGCTAATGAATTAATTGACAGCAGGTTGAGGCAGCAAATTTCGGGGATTTTGTGTAAAATTGATATGCAGAAAGCTTTTGATAATGTAAGTTGGCCATCTCTTTTCTCGATTTTGGCAAAGAATGGATTTGGGGGAAACTGGATACAGTGGATGAAGTGGTGTGTGACGGATGCTCAATTTTCGATCCTTGTTAATGGAGAAGCAACTCGGTTGATAAAACCTTCAAAAGGAATTCTCCAAGGGGATCCATTATCCCCCTTTCTCTTTTTGTTGGTAGTGGAGGTGTTATCTTTGCTCATCAATATCGCAGTAGCACAAGGTAAACTTACAGGTTTCAGGGTGAAAGAGGGAGGAACACTTGTGTCTCATCTTCAATTCGCAGATGACACAATTATTTTCTTGGATGCAACAACGGTTGAGGTGAGAAGATTACTGATGATTCTAGTTGTATTTGAGGTTTTAACAGGGCTTCGTTTGAATTTGGAAAAAAGTACAATGGTGAGCATAGGCGCAGACTTATTGGTGAATAATTTAGCGTTGGAACTAGGGTGCAGAGTGGAGTCCTTACCTATTATTTATTTAGGTATGCCGATTGGAGCAAATAGGAGAAGCGAGATTATATGGGAAGTTATCATTCAACGGATGCAGAAAAAGCTTGCTTCTTGGAAAATGAGGTATTTGAATAAGGCAGGTAGGTTTGTTTTAATCAGGAGTACTCTTGAGAGTTTGACTGTGTATTTTATGTTGTTGCATCATCTCCCGGTTTCTGTCGAAAAGAGACTAAATACGATTATGAGGCGTTTTCTATGGGGAGAAGATGAGTTGGGTTTCATTCAAGAAAATATGCAAGCCAAAGAGGAAGGGAGGATTAGGAATTCGCAGCTTGAGGATGGTGAATAAATCTTTGCTAGATAAATGGCATATTAGATACTGCAAGGAGAAAACGGCTTTATGGAGGCAAATCGTTTGTGAAAAATCTAACGCTGATGCAGACGGTTTACTTCCTTTGCAGGTCAAGGATCCGATTAGGAGAATCATGTGGTTTGATATTCTAAGGGAAGATAAGGTTTTTATAGATGTTGTAAATGTGCAGGTGAAGAATGGGTTATCGATTAGATTCTAGCATGACTGTTGGCTAAACAAGAAGACATTCAGGGAGAAATATTCTAGGTTGTATAAGATCAGTACACAGAAAGCGGCGTTGGTGGGAGATTTGTATAATGATGGGTGGACGTTCGTTTTTAACAGGAATTTAAACCCGGCTGAAAGCATTGATTTGCTCGAGATGAAATTCGAATTAAGGCATGTTACACCTACACAGGATGGAGACGACGGTCTGGAGGGTGAAGTTTCGTCGAAAACAATTTATAAAAGTTTAACAGAAGGAGAGTCGGACTGGGGTGATCATATAATTTTGGAAAGTAAACATGTGCCGCCTAAAGTGATGTTTATGAGCTGGGCTTCTTTGCATAACTCCCTTCCGACAAGGTATATGTTGCAGCTGTGGAGGATTGCCATTCAATCGAATTTGTGCTTATTTTGTGGTACGGAAGTGGAAACTTTGGAGCATCTCTTTATTCATTGTCCTAGAATTATGGAGCTTTGGCAGTATTTTTTGTCTTCACTGAAGATATGTTGGGTGATGCCGTTTAATCTCAGTTCTTTGCTGCATAGTTTAAGATTGGGAGGTGGAAATACAATGGTCAGAATTGTGTGGCATTTGCTTCCATATGCAATTTTATGGGAAGTTTGGAATGAGCGCAATAGCAGAGTACATGGAGGAAGACCAAAAACAACATATGAGCTACAATGTGCTATTAAGCTTGTGATTCACCTGTGGAGCTCTAATGTTGACATTTTTAGACATTATTCAGCAGTGCAAATGTTGCATCAATGGGAGGATATATTGTCGCCTCATAGTTGCTTTAGTTTTCTTTGAGATGGTCAGTGACCTTGTATATAAACTGTAAATGCCCTTTTTTCTTTCAACATATCCTTCCATTTTTCAAAAAAAAAAAAACTGACTAAAATAAAATCGAAGTACTTGAAGATGAATAATATATATACTCGGCGAATAAAAATAAAATAAAATAACTGCTAGTAAAAATCAACAAACTTATAGTTCTCCTAATTCTAACTCTGATAACTCATCAATAGGCTCATCATTATCCACCGCTTTGTATCCTCCTTAGCTACTTTTTCTCGTCTCCTCCTTCTCCTTTTTCCTTGTCTCCTCCTTCTCCTTCTTATCCAACCTCTTATTTTCTACTATGCAAATTATCACACACACCACGACTGTAACAGCCAAGATAATAAAAATACCAAGTAAAGTTATTTCTAACTGACTCCATAATTGATAAGACGCCCATAGTAATACCAAATTAGAGGAAGATTCTTCATTTCCATCAATCCTTTCTTTGTACAAAATAAAATATCCCCTTGAATCCAATGTTGCTCTGTATATATAATCCTCCGTAACATTACTAATAGTTCCGTGTTCCAGTTGTTGCTGTTGATTTTTGCCACCATAAATTATTTCACGTATTGCACCATTTGAATTTACGAGATATAGCATACCAGCAGTATCTAAATTGAGGCTCTCTGTATTTGGAAGGGTTTCTGGCGTCCACCAAGGCCAACTAGATACATCAGCAACAAACACATCAAAAGCATCCAATATCATAACTGTGCCACTGATCTTATCCATCGATAATTTGTACATACCTGAATTGGAGATTAGATAATAATATCCAGCTTTTAACTTTTGACCTCCGAGAAGTGTATCGGTAGGATAATCAAAACTTTCCCAAACAATTTGAGAATCTGAACCATACAAAACAAAGTTGCCATTGTCATGCAGCTTTGCATATGACACTGGTTCCGGTGCATTAGGAAGCAAGGGTTTCTCTTTATTGTCAGGCAATATCCGCAATACTAACTTTCCTTCGTTGGTAAAAAGAATTGAAGATGGTTTGTTCATTGGGATAAGATCTTCAAGGTTAGTAGTCCAAACTAGTGTTTTGTTAGACGATTTAACAAACCATATACCAACAGTATATTGATCAGGAGACCAAGGCAACTGGTAGAAACCAAAAGCAATGTTACCCGAAGGAGAAAGCTAGTAAGGACTTGTATCATTCGAGAGAAGAGATGAACCTCTTGTTATGTTGCTGCTGACCAAATTATCATGCAAAGATGTGGATTCAACAACTAGTAATGGAACAACAAGTAATAATAATGACAAGGAGAGAATTACCTGTAGAAACTTCATGTTAATTATTTTGATGAAAGAAAATCAAAATTTTGAAGTAGATTGTTTGTGGTTATACTCTTAGTCGGGGGAAATATATATACGCTTAGAAGTAATACAACTTCGGACCTAACAATGAACTACTAGTAAATTCTAAACCGACTAGCATTGTGAAAACGAAATCAAATAATAATATGGAAACAGGAAACATATATACACCTACTAGAAGGATTTATTTTTTATGGACGGCCCAAGCCTTCTGCTAAATTATGTGGACAGCCCAAGCCTTTTTACTATTGGAAACCAAAAGCAATGTTACCCGAAGGAGAAAGCTAGTAAGGACTTGTATCATTCGAGAGAAGAGATGAACCTCTTGTTATGTTGCTGCTGACCAAATTATCATGCAAAGATGTGGATTCAACAACTAGTAATGGAACAACAAGTAATAATAATGACAAGGAGAGAATTACCTGTAGAAACTTCATGTTAATTATTTTGATGAAAGAAAATCAAAATTTTGAAGTAGATTGTTTGTGGTTATACTCTTAGTCGGGGGAAATATATATACGCTTAGAAGTAATACAACTTCGGACCTAACAATGAACTACTAGTAAATTCTAAATGATAAACAATGGTTCTAGAAGGATTTATTTTTTGGAGCCCAAGCCTTCTGCTAAATTTACTTTTACTAAATTACGTCGTATGATAAACAATGGTTCTACTAGAAGGATTTATTTTTTATTATTTTAAATTTTGGACAGCCCAAGCCTTTTACTATTTTTACATGGTTCTTAAGAAACTAGTTGGAAGCCTAACAACCTAGGCTCCAACGATACGTGTATTTATTAAGGAAAAAAATAAAAAAATACTACTACATTAATTGAACAGGTTGTTGTGCTAGCCTACTTATGTTAATTGAATAGATAAAATCATATGTACTTCGAGCCTCATGGGTAACCTTGCCAAGGGGAGACGATTTTATGCGGGAGAGGGGCGAGATTGTGTCACAAAGGGGGCAAACTAACACTACCTTCCATGTTAATTCCTGCAATATTACGCCATTGGGGACTTGAACCTGGGACCTCCTGGAACGCATGAAACTTCGGGGAACGGGGATGACCAGCTGAGCTAGGGCCCGTTCTATTTTTACTAAATATTATTACATGAAACTAGTTAGAAGCCTAACAAGCTAAGCTCCAACGACATACTACTACATTAATTGAACAGGTTGTTGTGCTAGCCTACCAGC
Organism: Papaver bracteatum; assembly: GCA_023529315.1. NCBI lineage: Eukaryota > Viridiplantae > Streptophyta > Magnoliopsida > Ranunculales > Papaveraceae > Papaver > Papaver bracteatum. Next base: position 531,663 of record JAJJWX010003682.1, read on the forward strand.
GAGCCTCATGGGTAACCTTGCCAAGGGGAGCCGAAGCGGGAGGGGGAGCGAGATTGTGTCACAAGGGGGGAAAACTAACACTACCTTCCATGTTAATTCCTGCAATATTACTCCATTGGGGACTTGAACCTGGGACCTTCTGGAAGGCATTAAACTTCGAGGAACGGGGATGACCAGTTGAGCTTGGGCCCGTTCTTTGGATAAAGAATATTTATTACAAAACTAGTGACAAAACCCCTAGGTGAACAAACTAGTGATAAGAAAAAACCAATCATATTATTTTTGACAAATAAAAACCGTTTCAAAAGAAAGTGGCACAAAAACCCCAGGTCAAATAATAATGATCAAATTTATTTTTTTTTACTTTAAAAAAACCCAATCGTACCCTTTTAGCTTTTCTTCTTCTTCTTTTTTATTCTTCTTTCGTCTGCTTATCCCACCACCGTCATCTCCAAGAACACCAACAATAATGGATCTCCACGAACACCATCATCACCAGCAGCAACAATGGATCTCCTCCGACCTTCATCACCAGCAGAAGAATAAGAGTAAATTGTGTTTCTATTACTGTATAAGTGACGATTTTTATTTCTCTTTTCAAGCAGCTGCATTTTCTACTTCATGGTGGGATACCGATTTTACAGATGAATCGAAGGTGAGAGTTTGCAAGGCAAAGGTGATGATGGTGTTCATTTCAATTTCAATTCAATATTACACATCAAGTTAAACCTATTCAACAACAATGAAGCAATGAATTTGGGGGTTTCTTTATGGTCTGAAATTGATGAAGTTCTCGGAGATTTCGTGGGGAATTTCATGGAGAAGAAGATTGTCTCGAATTGATTTGGTGTTAACGAAATCAATGGATTGCAGGGTTTGTATTCGGACTGAAATTGGGTATTCTTTGCGATCTCGATCTGTGGTGTTCTAATGTTGAGATTCAAACCAACTATTTCATTTTCTTTCAACAGTGCAACAACAAAGTTGGGGTTTTTGATGTAAACTGAATTGGGTTATTCAGCTTCACCTTACTCGAAATCAATTGTTTTAGCGAAAATAACAAAGAGGTAGCTTTATATTCCTTTAATCTAGCTTCAGTTTACGAAGAATGAGTTTGAAGAACACAAAATTTGGTGGTCATTATTTTCAGTTTCCATTTATTTTACTGAAACGAAGAAGGATCCCAAAAGAAGTGCCTCATATTTCTCCCGGGTGTTACAAAAGCTAAAGGAACTGAACCCATTGAAGATTTCTAATTCCCAAGGAATCCGATCTTGGTATGCGAATGGAAGAACTGGTTTTCTAACTCAAACTTTCCATCGCTTCATTGGTCTATATAGCCCCATCATATCCTTGACCATTTTACTAATGGCTTTCATTGTTACTAATGGTTTTGTAGGAGAACTGTATCTCTCGTTATTCAACTTAAACTCTCAATAAACAACGATAATTGTGAGGGTCTCGTCATTAGGTCTGCTTAATTCACTTCATGTTAAAAACTCAACTGCATCTTCACCTGATAAAGCTTCAGTTTCAATTGATAGTAACAAGGAGAGTAGTTCAGTAGCAACAAGGGCATTCTGTGGAGCACTGTTAGAAGGAGTTGGTGGTTTGAAATGTGCCGGAGTAGGGAGAACGAATTGGCAGATACTGGTGCTTATATTGAAAGGTAAGAAGATGGGGAAAGTGATGTTGTCGCCATACCTTTTATGGAGATGGATAATGTTTACATGGGTTGATGAAAGTAGTGGTGTCTGTGATTGGTTCTTACTTACTTGGCGTTGATTTAAGTTCTCGAACCAATGGGTTAATTTCAGTCGAAGTTGGTGGATGTATGCAAATCTGCAGATGTGAATGGACACAATTGTAAATGGAGATGGAATACATGGATTTCGGTTGCGAACAAGAAATGAAGTTGCTATTTCCATGGTCATGGCTATGAACAAGGAGGTGAAAAAAGTAGTGCTACCATGGGTGTTGCTTTAGAGAAGTGGGTTTGTGGTCATTAGCATATTCTAGGGTCTTGTTTTGTGTTGATGTAGATTGATGATGCCATGGTAATGAGTTACTGCGGTGGAAATGGAGCAGTGCTTGAGAAGAAACTGAGAAGGCATTGGTTGTGTGTTGTAGTGAAGTGTGATAATGCTTAAATGAACGCTTAGGTTCAGGTTGCGGTTGAGTTACAAGTTATATAAGATCTGGTTGCATCAGCTGGGAGGTCACGCAACAGCAGTGGTGATTATAATGAGCTGATGATTGCGACTCAAATGCAGATGTTTTTGGTAGTGTAACAGTGATCCAGAGAAGCTGCAGAAATTGGTGCCTTAGTGAACAGGAAAATGGCAGCGAGGCATTGTTGGTTGTTGCTGCCATGGGTGCGTTGTAGTTGAGAGATGGAATTGGCAGAGAGGAGTTGATGACTGTGCAGTGAAGAAGGATTTGAATGGCGTGGAATAGGCTAGGAGATGATCAGAAATAGACGGAACTCGGCCTAGAATCATGGTTTGTAATTTTCTTGTACTTGAATTATGAAGAAACCAATTATGGTTTCATCTTATTTATGATGAAACCAAATATGGTTTCATCGTACTTATGATGAAACCAAAACTGGTTTCATCCTATTTTAGCTATGGAGATGATGGTAGTGGTGGTACTGGTGCCATTGGTAGTCGAAGATGGAGGTGGTATGTAGTGCTGGTGCCAGTGGTGACAGCAGTAGAAGATGGCGGTAGACGGTTGTGGTGTTGATGTTGGTGTTGGATGGTGGAGGTGGCTGGTAGTGGTGGTGCAATGATGCATTACGGCGGACTGTGGTGATGGTGGCGGCGCGGTGGTGGTGGTAGTTGGTCACGGTGGTTGGCGGTGGTGTTGGTCGCGGTGGTTATTGGTGAAATGACAATATGTGGAAAACTGATGAAACCAATTTCGGTTTCATCTATTTTTGATGAAACCGATTTTGTTTCCATCATTTTTTCAGTTTGGTTTCATCATTTTTCACGAGAAATTGTTTGCACGAGAAATTTTGGTTCCATCATTTTTTCAGTTTGGTTTCTTCATTTTTTCTCATTTCAGTTTGGTTGCATCATTTTTTCTCATTTCATCATTTTTTCTCATTTCAGTTTGGTTTCATCATTTTTTCTCATTTCAGTTTGGTTGCATCATTTCAGTGGTGGTGGTAGGTGGCTGCGGTGGTAGTTGGCGATGGTGGAGGTGGCGGTTGGAAGTGGTGGTGGTGGTGATGGTGGCAGAGGTGGGAGTTGGAGACAGCGGTGGTGGTGGTCGGCGGAGGTTGCGGGCGGTGGAGCGACGGTCGACGATGGTGGTTTGGCGGCGGCGGAGGTAGTGGTGCGGAGGAGGCGGCGACGGTTGCGGGCGGTGGAGCGACGGTCGGCGATGGTGGTTTGGCGGCGGCGGAGGTGGTGGTGCAGAGGAGGCGGCGGTTGGCGGTGGTGGTGGCGCGACGGTGGCGGCACAGTGGTGGTTCTGCTGGTGGTGTTATTTTGTGGTGGTGATAATATAATAGAAATTAATGGTGGGGTTGATTTTTATTTTTGTTGGGGTGATTTAAAATTAAATGTGGGGTTGTTTTTTTTTTTTTTTGGGTGATTTAAACTAGAAGGCTAATATAGACAGTTTATGTTAAATGGGGTTTTTGTGAACTATTTGTTTTGTTGGGGTTTTTGTATATGAATAGTGACACCTTTGGGGTTATAACTCGTGCGCCGTATTTATTAAGAAAAAAGAGGCAATACAAAAGCTTCTTACCAGGAGTAATAAGAAGAAGTACTAAGAGAAAGAAAAGTAGGTAAATCAAAATTATATTTCTAAAGAAAAATAAGATCCCAACCGAACATTATGCCATTCGAATTCTCTTTAATGTTGGGTTTGAAGATTGCCGCCCTTGAGAAAAGAAGTGCCCTAGCATTTTGACAAAGTTGATCTTCAGTTTTGAATTTATCTGCCATCCGCGAAAGTTCAATCATTTCTCTCGTTCCAAATAATCCAAAGTGTCGTCGCAGGTATCAATGACCAAACAGACTTGTCAATTTTCTGAAGTTTAAGAGTTTCCCATTATTGTAGCAATACCAAGACAAAAGATGGAAATACGCCATTTATGCCGGAAGATGGTAGAAGATAACACCAAATTCTTCGTGATACAGGACAGTTAAAAAATAAATGCTTTCCACACTCTTCAAAAATAATATTTCTTTATAAGAGCATCTCCAATGCAAGGAGTGGAGGTCATAAAAAACCATGTCACCTAAGATTTAATACTTTTTCTACCAAAATTCTATCTCCAATGCAAGGGTTAAGGTCCTTGGAAATTGTGACATAATTATGTGGGGGTAGAAGAGAAAGTCTAAATAAGACTGTTTGTACCATAAGTAAAAATACCACTTAATGGGCCAAATTAATACTTGAATCATCGTTGGGTCCTCATCCAAGCCCGCTAACCAGTCAACCAAGGCAGTCCACCTGTCTGCACAGACCGTTCAATGGTCAAAGTCGGTCAACTATCAAAGTCATAGCCCGGTCAAGAACAATGGTCGGTCAACAGTCAAAGTCAACGGCCAGTCAACAGTCAAAGTCAACCGTCAGTCAACTATCAAAGACAGTCGCTCTACTAGCCAATTTTCGGTCTTGTAGCAAGCAACGCTGCTAACCAATTCCCATCCAAAAACTCTTCCGCACTGCCAACCGACCTCCATCCAGTCTGCCATTCAACCATGCTGCCAACCAACCTCCATCCAGCCAGCCAGCCAATTATGCTGCCAACCAACATCCATCCAAACTTCCAGCCACCAGTCCAGCTTGCCAGCATGCAGAATTTATCATGAAGCATAAATGTGCAGTTTCATACATAAATCACCATGAAGGCCTGCAAAATTGATTCCAACAGTTTCATACATAAATCACCATGAAGGCATGCAACATTGATTCCAGCAGTTTCATGCAGAAATCATGATGGAGGCATGAATGAGAGTTAATGTACTAATTTATGTTTATATTGAAATTAGATATTGGAGGGTATGAATAGGAAGAGAAGAAATCATTAAGGGATGGCCAATAGGAGGGGAAAATACTTATGTTGTAATACAAATCATCCATGAAAAATTACTCCCTTAGGGGATTCACCCGTGGACGTAGGAAACCATTCTGAACCACGTAAAAACCCCTGTCATTTTGGTCCGTTCTTCAATTCGCCTCCAACCCTAAAAACACACCAAAACAATCCATACATCGTGTTTCGTGCCCAAAAGTAATTTTGGGTACAAACAAAGACCTTCTCCATGACCTTGGGTCAAAGTCCACATCATCAATTTGTATCTATATTAATTTGAAATTGTTAGATAAAATCTTGAGGATTGGAGATGGTTTTTTGGGTTGAAAGGTGTTAACTTTATTTGCTTTGTCCATATGTGAATGACCTTCATAGAAAATGTGATATTTAGACCTCCATGTATGATCACCTCCACCCCTATCATTGGAGATGCTCTAACCATCCCAAAAACAGTACTCTACAAAATTTCCCCAAATTTTTTGGGAAAGAGGAACCCTTTCGAGACAGTGGTTGTGTTGGATATTTTCAACAATTTAGAAAATAAAATGGTTTTCATTTTTGGTTAGCCACTACTATGGGGAGCGTCATGAGCCTAATAGATGCAATGGATGTTAGTTGGAGATGAAAAGGCATCTCCAAAGGGTGTGATGGTTCACAAGAGACACATCCATTCCCATTAGACACTATTGGTGTCTTTTGGAAGTGAAAAGGCATCTCCAATGGGCATGAATTCCCTATAAGTAGTGATGATTTGTTTTCATTCAAACAATGGAAAAACATATCTGATTTCTTTTCTCTCTAAGCATCATCAGAAACTTAATACTGTGTGTTCTTGGTTGTATCCTGAAGGCAATATTTCGCTGACTGGTTGTACTCGCCAATTATTTGGGAATGGTCGAAATAATTTCTGAAAAGAATCGCATGGCCTTGAAGTTTGTGAAACGACATTCTTTTCTTTCTATGTTTTCTTCATCCTCCGTTTTAGCCTAAATTTCCAACAGTTTTCAGCAATTAATTTTCGTCTACGGGGGTGAAAAATTAGATGATTCATCATGGTTGAATTGTGAGAATTTTTTCTGGAAGATCATGAATCAAAAACTCTGTTGTTTTAATAAAGTTCATGGTCTTACTTTTCAAAGCAAATGGGTTTTCTTTCGGATTATTGGGCTTAATAATACTATATATCAGAAGTTGGATTTTTCGCACTCACGATAAGTTTGTTTGATCAACGGGCTATGCGGTTGGGCTATATCATTAATACCACTGTATAACCAGAAGTAGGGATAAAATGGATATTTCATCAGAAAGAAAACTACATACGAAGGAGTTTGGATTTGGGTTTCTGATCGAAAGTGTTGTTTGCGGAAAGAAAGGATCGGTAGACTTCGTATTCTTACGCTGTGCGATTTCAAAGTTTGGTGCATGGATTCTTAATAGTTGTTTCTAAGGGAAACTTTCATGAAATAAGATAAGTACCGAATTCCTATATCTTATGTGTTTCTGTTCTTATGGTGATGTTGTGATTCATGCACTTATGAATTGACTAATGTTTTGAGCATTAATAAATTATGATTTTTGTGTTTCGAAAAACTAACTATTGGTATTTGAAATCCAAGATTCATGCATTAAATTTTTCTGTATGAATTGATGTTTGCTTTTATGTGAGACTTGAAGAATGTAACTTCCTTGAAGGTTTCCATTGGAAATTGTGTCTGTGTACAAAGTGATGCACGGATTGAATAGTTACTTTGTTTTCTCTTGAAGCCGTAGCATCTGTTTGAGACCAAATAAATGGGTTGTAACTCTTATCAAGAGATAGAACTGTAACGAAAGATCCCATTGGAAAGCAGTGTACTGGAGAGGGTAGATTGGGTTAATTTAATCTACCAAGCGGTTAGCATTGATTGGGTAATTTCCACAAATATGATACTATGAATCAGTATTTGTGATGATGATATTTTGTCTTAATAAAGGAGGCGAAAACTATATGGATCAGACTATGAAGGGTATAATACCATATGTACTAACTCCGGGACCGTCATAATTATGAGATAAGTAACCAATTGCTCTCTCTTATTCGTAGATTTTGAACGTTAGTTAAGACATGCTTTAGTACTTTTGATTCCATGGTTCATGCTTTTTTGGAACGACAAATTATTTGGTTAATGAATTTCTGATTAGTAATTATCAGAACAAATGCATAAGACACGTTTGTGTTGAAATTTGAGAACTTCCCATGGTGTTCCAGGCATTGTGATGCATACTGGCATTGACTAAATGTTGTCAAGAGAGAGCCAGACCCAAACAGTAGTCACAGAAATTGCTATATGGGTTTGAAGATTTCCTTCTTTAGGAATTATATGCAGGCATTGATTGGAATGTTTGGAAAGGATAGCCAATCCATAAAGATAGTATCCGTACTGGTATGGATTTGAGGATTCTACCTTAAAACTATGTGTACCAGGTGGTTGACACAAATCAATAGTGGTGGTTTGTGCCTGTACAAACACATAAAGACAATCTGTAAACAATCAAATTGTGTACAGGGAAGGGCTACGGACATGAGTATCCATTTTTTTAAGTAGCCAGAGAAAAAGTGGCAGTAATTTTCTAGCGGGGATGCAAATTGTTTCCCATGGGTCAATGAGTTTTTCGAAAGCCATGGAATGGAAGATATACTTTTTTTTTACAGTTTACTTACAAAAATAAAAGTTCCAGAAACTTGAATTCAAACAGATCGGTGGATGTTTGGATGAGGAGTATATCTAATTTTCACATATCTTTTGTGGACTGTTTGCAAAGTAAGCCAAGTCCAAAGTGGTATCGGTACCAATAAACTGGATTAGAAGATTTCTATTTAGAAATTATGGGTGTACGTTTTTGATAAAATCAAACAAGTACTATGCAGTTTCGCAAGAAATTATGTTTCACAACAGTTATTTGCTCTTCTGCATTTAAGAATTGTCGCGAGCAGGAGGAGAAATAATATGACAATGTCATAAAATTTTCCGGTTGTTAAGTTATCTTACAACCAAGATCGTCATTATTGGCGATATACCAATTGCATGATTCTTGCAAAAACAATTATAGGTTCCGAAAAATTGGAAATGAGCATGTCTTAAATGACATCGAAAGGGGTAAAATTCCGGTTAATATGTAACGATTTGGAAGATTGGGCGGCCGACCAAATATCCAACGATGAGATGTTACGATGTTACCGATGCATAAATTATGAACATTTACATTACTTAAATGTTAAATAGACATGGTCTATGTAATTGGGTATAAATTTGTAGATGATTGAGCATGAGTAGAGAGGTTACTCATTGTAATAATGTGCTTGTTAGAAAGTAAGTTGCCTACAAATTTCTTATGCTTCTAGTGAATGCAAGTCTATAATGACTTCTTGTGAATTAACTGTGAATGTTAATTAGGATCACTAGAGAAGTTACAACTATTTTGTAAAATCAAATAGGGAAATTTTTAATAATGTTTTCAGAATTGATTGCATGAGTAGATGCAATTAATGAGGAGGAATGGCTTAGAACCTAACTCAAAGAGATCCCATTTTTGGAAGAAGCCATCTCAAGCGGTCTTGATTAATTGTGAATCAGGCTATGATCTATAACGTCTCTAACAAAGACTTATAATGAAAATTCAAGACATACAAGTCTTGTACATTGAACGGTAAGTCAATTACTCAAGAAAGGAGTAATTGCAGTTAGCCATTGAAACGGAAAAAAACTTGGCAGACCTATTTATGAAGAGTCTTCCAAAGGAAATATTTTCAATGAAGTATACAGAAATGGGACTAAGGTTTATGAATGAAGTTTGATCACCCATAGCAGAAACCCAACCTATGTTTTGAAAAAGATAGACAAGGTTCAATGTGGTACCAACAAGTTATGGAAGTGATTATGGTGCACTAAGTAAAACTTCTCATTTCTGTTTAGTGCAGGTTCTGCAAGAAAAAAAGGGATGGATGAAAATCCTTAATAAGTCTAACTTTTATCACAAGGTGTCTCGCAGAAACACCTTCGAGACTTACCTATATGAGTATGGAAATCAGGCCGTTTCCTAAGAGAAAAAGACCGTTCTCTGAGAGACTCATGAATACAGGATAAGCACATGGCCATTAATGTGCTGGTTACAGAACACACAATCCCTGAAATTAGTATGTGTTGAGATTCCGGTTTTATCACATGGGGTACTTGGTTCAAGACTGGTTTCACCACTGAACCACGATAATGCTTTGAATTTCTTACACTAAGTGAAGGTTCAAATCCAAAAGATACCTATCATTTATGTATTCATTTCAATGATGATGCTTATTTCTCAACTAAGCTTGAACTATGTTGGCTTGATCCCACTCGGGTACGTAGGCAGTCACTTGAGTGATGCAGCCACTCCAGTTTTGTAAGTTTTACTTTGTTTTATTTTCATGTTTTTTTGTTATTGAAAATAGGGGGAGATTGTTGGATATTTTCAACAATTTAGAAAATAAAATGGTTTTCATTTTTGGTTAGCCACTATGATGGGGAGTGTCCTGATCCTAATAGATGCAATGGATGTTAGTTGGAGATGAAAAGGCATCTCCAAAGGGTGTGATAGTTCACAAGAGACACATTCATTCCCATTAGACACTATTGGTGTCTTTTGGAAGTGAAAAGGCATCTCCAATGGGCATGAATTCCCTATAAGTAGTGATGATTTGTTTTCATTCAAATAATGGAAAAACATATCTGATTTCTTTCTCTCTAAGCATCATCAGAAACTTAATATTGTGTGTTCTTGGTTGGGTCAAGGGAGTACAACTCTTGAATTCAACAACGTTGTTTGGGCTTCATTGTATCCTGAAGGAAATATTTCGCTGACCGGTTGTACTCGCCAATTATTTGGGAATGGTCGAAATAATTGCTGAAAAGAATCGAAAGGCCTTGAAGCTTGTGAAACGGCATTCTTTTCTTTCTATGTTTTCTTCATCCTCCGTTTTAGCCTAAATTTCCAACAGGTTGGTCGGAGTTAAATGCCATAGCATCCATCAAATTTTACTAAATTATTTTATCATGACATGTGATTCTTAATGAATCGCCATATTTTCCCAATCGTACCCCCAGAAGAGGACTTTAAACATTTCTGGATTAATGGCGGGTCTCAACATTATGAAACCCGTCAAAAAAAATTAATATGAGTAATAACCGGTCTTTCATGAGTTTTTTCACAATTCATATTAAGATTTTTTGTGTTATCGTTATAAAGGGAAGACGCCTTAGAACCATGATTGCTAAAGGGGCCAGTATTAGCAGGGATACCGTTTGAGTGATCCGATGGCCAGCATCGGATATAATTCTTTTATCTCATATAAAACGGTACCCCTTCTAATACCGGCCCCTACCTTTAATAATCATGAGTTTTACAGTGTTCTAAAGCTACGAATTTTGAATTTGTCCTTTTCTCATGCCCACCCGATTATGTGTTGTAAATAATAGTGGGAGTATATTAGTAATTTTTAACTAAGCTTAAAATCATGGAGAACGATAAACCTCTGTCCTTGTGATCCTAGTTAGCAATTCGGTAAATAATTCGTGACCTATTCCGAATCGATACGTTTTCCATTTTATTAGCGTTCGGATCAAACTCCGAACATCGTACGCGTATAATACCAGCCTCCCGAATAATGCGCGAACTTTACGAATTGGCGAATAGTTCGCTAGGTTCGTTCTCGGACGTGCTTTCGTTGCTGACTTGACACTCTTACCGAGTTGACTCACTAATCAGGCGAGTTGACTCACTGTTGGCGAATTGTTCGCTAGGTTCATTCTCGGACGTGCTTTCGTTGCTGACTTGACATTCTTACCGAGTTGACTCACTAATCAGGCGAGTTGACTCACTGTTCCACCTCTTCTTTAAGAGAAAATATAATATTTAGAGGTGGGATTCGAACCCCGCTCCTCTAGTGCCATTCAAGTACATCTAACCAACTGTGAGAACCAACTGTTCTACTCACATGTTTTGATTATTTTTGTACATGTTCTGATTATAACACATTTACAACTTATTTTTCACCTTGGAACCAATGTATATGTACAAAAATTAGTATGTTATGGTTACAAATGTTAATCAATTTATTATATAATATGGGACGAATTTTGTGCAACGAATTCATATCTCTAAAACGAATGATACACGTACATATGTCGTTCCGTATTACTGCCGAATCACGAACCGTTGACCGGATTTTTTACCGATCTCGACTTTTATAAATCCAAATAATACCCGTACGTATGCCGTTCCGTACGTTTGCCGAATGACGAATTGCTAAATAGGCTTGTGATAGGGAACCATTTCCAGATTGCAGGTGCGTACGAACATATGGAAAAATCTTGTGATGAAAAATGTTAATGAAAACGACAAGAATAAAAAATTATGTCACCCATAAAGGATTTTGCACAACTAGATACATACAGTTGCACCAACGGATCAAATAAGTTCATTAATCCCCATTTGATAAGGGTTGAAATGGATATCATAAAATTATTCGAAATTGTTATTTGAATATGGATATCCAAATTTAATATCTAAAAATATAATGTTTCGGATACGGATACAGATTTGAAGGTATCTTCATCCTAGAATATCCGATCCAAGTTTTATATAGGTATATGTCAACAACCTAAAAACTCAATACCATCCTTCACTCCAGAATAAAAGTAGGACTGGTGGAGTTTACCCTCTCTCCTATTGGTTGGTGAGCGTAACCTCGCGTTCTCATTGACTAATTGAGAAACCATTTGTATTCGTCGGATAAAATTTCGTGAGATATGGTGCGTTGATATGACAATGTGCGGTGTAGATTGAACGGATTGTTGGGACACACGCGACGGATGGCCCTCATTATTTAGAAAAAATTTATATTAATTTCGTGCATTTAATGTGAAAATCCAAAAAATAAAGAAAACTACCATATTAATTTCGGACACATTTATGATTAAAAAAAATTCAATTCAACACATTTATGGAATAAAATAATATGATTTATATTTTTTGAATCTTTTATAATTTCATGTATTTATTATAAAAAATCTAGAAAATAAAAACAATTATTATATTCATTTCGTACATTTATGACTTACATAAAAACAAATCAATTCAACATATTTATGAAATAAAATAATAAGATTTATATTTTTTGAATCTCTTATACGGAAAAAAAAATCTAAAAATGATGAGGAAAACTACTATATTAAGAACGCGCAATTGGGGATACATTTATTAATTGGGGGATATTGATTACTTCCCCCACCCTATGATTTCGGCTAAGGGGTGACCAATTGATATGAAAGTACTAAAATACCCTTTGGTTAACTAAAAAACTTTATGAAAATATTGTTATACCCTTTCCCCTAAAGCATTAAAATCAAAAACCAAAACATATATCCCCCATTTCTAACATTAGTTCCGGCAGTCCTTTAGGTTTAGGTTTTCGATTTTTTTTTTCTTCATCGTTCTTCAACCGTTCCTTTTCTGCCGGCTCCTCATTTTTTTTTTTTTTACACGCCGGAAATGATGAAGAACATGCCGGAAAAGATGAAGAACAAGCCGGAAAAGATGAAGACCATGCCGGAAGCGATGAAGACCATGCCGGTACTGAGTTCCGGCATGGTTATTTATGATGAAGACCATGCCGATACTGGGTTTCTCAGTACCGGCATTGTTATTTAGGATGAATACCACGCCGGAAGTGAGTTCCGGCATGATTATTTAGGATGAATACCACGCCGGAAGTGATGAAGAACATGTCGGAAATGATGAAGAACATGCCGGAAGTGATGAAGAACATGTCGGAAATGATGAAGACCATGCCGGAAGTGATGAAATTCAATGCCGGAACTAAATGCCGGCATGCTCGATATAAATCTATCAATGCCGGTAGTTAAGTGAAAAAAAAAATCAAGTTTATGGATACTTTTCATCATGTTCCGGCATAAAAATTTAAACAAAAACCATGCCGGAAGTACTTCCGGCATGCTCGAAAATCACCTAACTGTTCCGAAAGTAGACATATTAAAACCAGAAAAAATAGGTTTAGAAGATCAGGTTCTTAAAAATTTTGAAAATTTTCGGATAGTGGCAAATAAATTTTGAAAATTTCCGGCAATGCCGACATGGGTTTTTGGTTGAATATCATGCCGGCACCGAGCTTTTTCAGCTGCAACAATGGTGGATTCAAAGAAAAAAAATCAAATTTTCAACCTCTTAGCAGCAATTCTCTCATCACAATCATCTTCCATTTTCAAAAAAAAAATTCCACTCAATTTTTTTCCCTCCTTCTACTCCTCACTCACACAAATTAAAATAAAAAATCAAACTAATCTATCCCCCAAATACTTAAGAATTTACTAATTAAAATTAATCACTAACTAGGATTAGTGAGGGCTAGATTAAGAATTAAAAAAATAATTACATAGGGGGTAACCCAGAATTGCTATTGGGACACTGTTTTTTGTCCTGTAGCTATATCCCCCAATTAATAAATGTATCCCCCAATTGCGCGTTCTATATTAATTTGGAAAATTTATGATTATAATAAAATAAAATAAAAATCAATGACTTCTTGATTTTGGGGCACGACACAAGGGCTCAGTTTTGGGGCTCTTGCTTTCACAACCTTAGGAGAACTTGGCGATGATTTCATAGACTTCTTGAAACGGTTGCGTCGATATATTGCTAGTTATGATGCTAATGTACGTGCTGGAGATTTCCTTTTCCATAGGTTGGGAGTGGTCATTCAAAAAGGGGTTGGGGCTCAGCTTGTTGCTAGGATTCCGACTAATTTTTTACCGGTTGATGATCCTTTAGAAGACTTGTAATTTCATTATGGATTAAAAAAATCAATTCAATTTTTTATTATAAAAAATCCAGAAAATAAAAAAACCTACTATATTAATTTTGTATATTTATGGTTGACATAAAAATAAATAATCAATTCAACATATTTGTGGAATAAAATAATAAAATTTATATTTTTGAATCTATCTTACAAAAACAAATGGTTTTTGCCCAATTTGACGATTCTGGATGACCGTTTTAATGCGATTGACGATTCTCATTCCTCTAAGAGTGCAAAAGACAAATCGCGGCTGAAAATGCATTCCCTTTTTATGCCTTAATCCAACGTTCCTGATTTGCTGCACTTATATGGAGTTAGATATTTCGATTCAACTTACCAAAAAAAAAGTGTAGTCTTCAACCAATTCTCTTCACGTCTTCATATGTTACGCATAAAAGAATCCAATAGGATTTTTTTTTTTTTTTTGAAGGAAAATCCAATAGGATTAAACATCACCGTTTTTGCTCCATTATTTCACCATTAATCGAATTGTGATGGCATCAGTTTCAATTGGTCTATGTGTCACAGTTGGTGAACTTAATGTCACATCCGTTTCATTTTCCTCGCAATCAATGAAATTGAATCTCTAATTTATTCTTCTTCCTATTAGGTATAAACAGACGCCCCCCGTCCAATAGATCCACGAATTCGAGGTATGAATATCTCTCTCTCATTTGAGTTTTATGAAATTATAGTGCAGTTGAACAAATTGGTGGAGAAGATCCAGTGAGGAAAGCTCCCAGCAAATGTCAATTAAGTTGTAGTTACGAAATTCATGTTTAATTTTATTAGTTTGATTCATTGCGATTTTTTAAAACAAAAAAAATTAAGGGTCTGTTTGGCAGCTTGGAAACGGAAAATCATATCCTAAGTAGGGATATCCTTTATCTAATTGGGAATTGGTTAACTTAAATTATGTTTGTCTCAAATTTTATCTTATCCCAGATTAACATAGAAGTTGTTTGGTTAACAACTCAATCACCCAACAGATATCTTAAGTATAACTTAAATCATGTTTGTTTCGCTCTGAATTTAAACAACATTATGCAAATAACAGTATCCAGAACTAGTGTCAAATATTTTCACAAAATAAGCAATACGTTAAACATTAGCCGCCGCGGCGACGCAGATAATCATTCCACATTGCATATGCGATTGAATTTCGAAGTTCTGAAGCTACTTCTCGTTGTCTATTTCTCCCAAGTGTAAACGATGAAGATTCACATCAGTATTTATACAGAACAAAGGGATGAAAAACCCTATCGTGGGTTTAGTAGTGGCGAGTAGTGAGGATACTGGTATTCGTGGGATCAGTAATGGGATTGTGGAGTTCTATCCTTGGCGAGGAAATTGGAAAAACAAGTATATGAGAGAATACCATAATCCCACTTTTTGAGGCTTCGAAAATCACGGTGGGTTTTCTTATTCTTATCGCAGGTTGAAATTGGGGGAAGACAAACACGGTATAACCGTTTTATGTGGATAACCCATCCTAGGACAGGGATATCCAAGTGGCCAAACACGACCTAAGATACACGCATAGAATCAACTAAATTTTAGGCTAGGTAAGTTATATCAGTTCTTTCTGGATTTGCTGTCTCCTTCTCTGTAGATTTATTTTTTATTTTTTCAGGGACGATCTAATTAGGGGTTTGTACATTTTATCGTATGAAGTGAATTTCAACCATATTTGATTTTTGTTTGTTTGAAATTAGGGATTTGTTTATTGTATGATGATGTGTTGGAAGCCCAGTGTAGGCACAAAATTCCTTCGTCGTCTGTATAATCCCAAGTAACAATTTTTTCATTTTACAGTTCCCAGTTATAAAAACTAAAAAAATAATTATTATTTATATTTTTTTGGGGATATTTTGACTTTGGGTCACATAAAAATGACCAGATTTGCGTTTGGGATCACCAGAAAATTTTAATTAGAGTTTGGGTCACGAGACTGTCATTGACCGATACCAAAATAAATTTTAATTTAATTAATTTATGTGCAATTAATCTAGACCGTTGGATGAGATGGGTGGGGGAGGAGGTGGTTTTAAGTTTTTCTCCTCTAAGAGAACTTTTATCGAACAGTAGAAGTGCATCGGACCTTCAGCATCACTATCTGCAACAAACTTTTGCATCAAACTGTGCCGGCCAAAAACAAAAAAGTGAAGTTGTGAGAAAATTACTAAAATGAGTGCGTCAATCTTAAAACTTATCAGTACCAACTCCAATCACAAAAAAAGAGGTGAAATTGTAGTTCGGCATTCTTAAAACTTATCAGTACCAACTCCATCCCTAATCTCATAAGCCTCTCTACTTCTTGTCTTTTATAAAGGAAAAAAATCTAGAAATGACTATATTAATTTTTAGTATTAATAGTAAACATCTAGAAAATCCAAACATGTTTATGCGTTTGACATAAAATCCAAGCATATTTATAAATCTGATACAGAAAATAATTTCAAAGATTTTATCCATTTCAATGGGGTAAAAAAAATTAAAATTAATATTAATATGGTCTTAAAAATGGTATTTTTTTTTATACACAAGGTTATTTGGGAAAAAAAATATCAATACGCAAATAATTTCTTAAATAATACTATTATCAAGTTGTCGTTACTATTATTATTAGAAATTAATACAAATATGTTGTTAATAAATTATGAAAATAATTTTCCTAATTTTCTTCCTTTAAGATATTGATTGATATTGTTTCTTAATAAAAGTAATTTCTTATCGAAATTTAGTTTTGGTGACTGAATATAAATAATTGCGAAAGCCAAACCTCATTGTTTGCGCGTTACTTTTCTTTTCGGGTTTTTTTCTTCCTTTTTTTTCGGTTTATTACAATCTAGGATTTTGTTGTCTAATCTATTTTTATTGTTTGTTTTGCATGTAATCAATAGGTAGCGGTGATGGGAGGTCAATATTAAGCTTTTATTGGTGGTATGTTTCTTACCCATTTTCAATATATTCCATGATGTTTACGGGTTTGATTTTTTTCAAAAAAAAAAAAATATTTAGTTTGGAAACGTGGTTTAGGAAGTCGACATCTCATCAAAAGTGTTTGTTTGAAAAGGTGAAATTGAAGTACCAATTTCATTTAGGTCTCAATTTGGTTTTTCCTAAGGTTATAGTTTGTTTGCTAACTATCTCTGTATTTCATGTGTGAGAGCAATTCCATAATAATTTCATTAGAATGGGGTAAGCAAGATTATTTGTGGGTACATTTTACACATAGAAATTGTTATTGGCTATTTTATGCATCATTGAGGAGATGCCTACAAACAATTATGCTGAGAGCAGTTAATTGATATGCTAGAGTAATTTTTATTAAAATTTGTGGAGGAAAATGGTGGTGTGCAGTAGTAGGGTTTAGCTTATGAAGATGCGATGTAAGTTGTTTATTTTGCTTTCTTAATTTTTTGTTTTATTATGATGATTTTCTCAAAATAAAATATGTATAGCAAAAGTAGGTGTTTAATCGTTTTGTTGTTTTTTTTTTTTGTAATGTTGTTCACGGTATGATATTTTGAGTTCACACAAATGTTTAGTTCATTGAGATTATTTGTTCATAATGGTTACTGCAGTTCACGTGTTCATGATCTAAAAATGATAAATGTTTTGAAGGATGGACATAACCTATTCATTATAATGGTAGTTGTATTTTTGTGTTGTTGGTATCATTTGCTTGACACAAATTCTAGGTTTTTCCTGTCGTAGGGTGCAGTGCAGGTTAACTAAATGGTGCTTATAATTTGTTCCGTGAATCATATGTGTTATGCCTAAGTTTAATATGCAGGTTGCAAATGGATTTCTAATAATTTAGTACTTTTGGGCTTAAAATTGCTTAAATTTACTCCATTAGGTGTAAAAAAATCTTTTCTCATGTTAGAGGAGGGAGGATGGAAATGTGAGTAGGTTTAAATTAGATAACTCTCTGTTAGAATCAACATAGTTAACCAAAATGTTGGCGACTTAAGACTTTGTGTAACTGTTAGCTTAATTTCTTTAAAATTAGTAATTTACACTTATATTATATTTATGAAAAGATTTATTTTTTGAAGCATTTATGGAACGATGCATTTATGGAAGCATTTATTTTTAGTAATTCTGTACTAGCTTGAAACCCGTGCTACGCACCGGGACTGCTGGAATTTCTTATATCGTCAGCTCATGTTCACTGAGGCGGGGCTTCGCCCCGCACCCGTCCTAATAAGAGTTCTAATAAGCTTATATAATTGATATCCAACAAATTGACAATTAACAGTTAAAACATTATAATAATCAAATATATAATATTATTATGATTTGAAGATCTAACATGGTTTTGAAAACTAATTTCATGCATCATAATAAAATAATAATCAATTTTACAAATAAACTAAAATATTTTAAGCTATGAACACATAATCATTCTTTTTTTTAGTATTTAACCTGTGCTTCGAACCGGGTACGACTGAATCGATTCTCAGTTAGGCAAAGCACCGCACCCGTCCAAGAATGGATCTCAATTAACAACCGCAGTGTACCATGAAAACACCAATTATCATATTTATTTATATTTGAAGCAATCATTTAGTAGCTTAACAATCAAAACCAAATAATTCACCAGTTACATATTGTTTATAGTGTTGGAGATTAAGAAATCCTTTTAAATTAAGTACTTTTGAAAAATTATACCGACCTTTGAAATCAATAAGTAATTCATTACATTACATGTATTAGTACTACTGGTAGTTAACTCAAACATCACACTTTCTATACAATTGTATCAATATGTGATATTGGAGACACTAAAAAACCGCGATATTAATATAAAAATAGACTGAAAACTCTAAATGGTGCACAACATATGAATTGCTTCCCTTCAAAGAAAATGTTATCAAGGAAATGTATTGATATATATTTCTTCGGAAATCATATATTTGTGTTAAGAATTAAGAGACCAACTCAACTGCACTTCCAGGCTCCAACTTATTATAGTAAAATGAAAGATCACACTCATTAGCCATTATTTAGGCATCGATATCTGAAGTTAGAGACACTAAAAATTCATGATATTAATATAAAATAGATTTTCAACTCTAAATAGGGCAAAGCATATGAAGTGGTTCTCGTCAAAGAAAATGTAATTAAGGAAACGTACATGTATATTTTGCTTCAGAAATCATATACTTGCGTAAAAAATAAAGCGGCAAACTCAACTATTTTTCTAGGCTCCAACTTCTTGTAGTTCTTGTAGTCAATGGAAAATCACACATATTATGTAGTTGTGCTGATATCTGACTTTAAAGACATTAAAAATAACACGATATTGATATAAAACAGTTTTGCCAACCCTAAATAGTCCAAGGCATACAAAGTGCTTCCCGACAAAGAAGTAATCAAGGAAATGTCATTAGTCATTATATGGGCATCGATATGTGATATTGGAGACATTCAAAAAATCATGATATTAATATAAAATAGATTTCCAGCTCTAAATAACGCAAAACATGTGAATTGCTTCCCGTCAAAGGAAATGTAATTAAGGAAACACACATATATATTTTTCTTTAGAAATCGTATACTTGCTTAAAAAATTAAGCGGGTAACTCAATTATTTGTCCTGGCACCAACTTTTTGTAGTTGAATGAAAAATCACACATATTATAGAGCTATGCGGATATCTGACATTAGAGACACTAAAAATAACACGATATTAATATAAAATAGATTGCTAACCCTAAATATCGCAAAGCATGTAGAGTGTTTCCCGTCAAAGAAGTAAATGCACTGATATATCTTTCTTAAGAATCAGAAGCTTGCGTTAGGAATCAAGCAGCCAAATCAAGTTCTCTTCAGGGCTCCAAGTCCGTATAGTTAAATGAAAAATCACACTCATTATATGATTGTATCAATACCTGATATTAGAAACATTATAAGAACACACGATATATAACATAAACATAGCTAGCAAATTCTAAGTAGTGCAAAACAGATGAAGTGAGTCAAAAGAAGTTGTAATCAAGGAAATTCACTAATATCCCACTATGGCCCCGTTTGAATACCCGTGATTGTTGCTTTAACCGTAAGGATCGCCTATTAATAACTGGAGTATTTTTGTTGGAAAATGAAATCTAAATTATATTGGCTATGAATTCTCATCATTTTTTTTTCTTTTCCTATTTATGACTGGTCAGATTTGTATTTTTTGTTAATATAAAATAGATTTTCAACCCTAAATATTGCAAAACATATATATAAATTGCTTCCCGTCGAAGATGATGTAATCAAGGAAATTCACCGATCTGTATTTTTAAGAATCATATACTTGCGTTAGGAATCAAGCGGCCAACTCAAATTCTCTTCCAGGATCCAAGTCCCTATAGTTAGATGAAAAATCATACTCATTGTATAGTTGTATGGATATCTGATATTAGTGATACTAAAAATCGATATTAATATAAAATAAATTTTCAACCCTAAATAGTGAAAAAGAATATAAAGTGTTTCCCGTCGAAGATGATGTAAGAAAATGCATTGATATATCTTTCTTCAGAAATCATATACTTGTGTTAAAAATCAAGTGGTCAACCCAATTCCAGGCACCAACTCCTTATAGTTAAATGAAAAATCAAACTTATTAGAGACATTAAAAGAACACATGATATAACATAAAATAATTTTCCAATTCTAGATAGTACAAAACAGATGAAATGCTTCCCGTCAAAGAAGTTGTAATCGAGCAATGAACTAACATCCCACTAATA
The DNA here is from genome assembly GCA_023529315.1 of Papaver bracteatum. Classification (NCBI taxonomy): domain Eukaryota; kingdom Viridiplantae; phylum Streptophyta; class Magnoliopsida; order Ranunculales; family Papaveraceae; genus Papaver; species Papaver bracteatum. The sequence goes on from JAJJWX010003682.1 coordinate 552,367, forward strand.
CTCCGTTTAAATACTCGTGATTGTTACTTTAACCGCAAGGGTTGTCCTCTAATTAATGATTGGAGTACCTTTATTGGCAAAGAGAATATCTAAATTGTATTGGTTAATTAAATAATTTGGTTGCTGGAGTTTTAGTGATGCATATAGATAATTTTATTATGTATGTGGCTTCAAACAAAACATAAAACTCTCTTGGAATTGAACGATTAACCGGACGTTTTTTTTTTACATTAACCATAGGTCAAGTAAACGAAGTGTCGTTACAACATGGTCTATTAAACAAAGAAATTTCATGCATATATCCTATTCGAGAAAGAAAAGGAATAATAAGAATAGGTTTCAAAAAAAACTAAAATTCAATAATCTAGCAGAACCCCGTCAAAAATATCAGAAAAATTTATAAAGGAAAGCCAAGAGAGAGTAGAATGCTCTTAGGACAATAACTTAACAATGTTGTTTGGGATTTACATCCATCCTTATTCCTATTTCCCTATTTCATATTAACATTTATCCTTTTGTCCCTATATAAAATTGAAAATGATGGACGGGGCCAGTATCATCCTGATTTATAATTATATATTCATTACTACATCATCGAAAATACGTGTACATGTTTAGAGAATATATCTAAGATGACAAAGAGAATTATTCATTTCACAAATTTCCATGCCGGTGTCCTTAATATAGACCTTTGAGACTTGGCTGCAAAAAAATAAATAAATGAGAATTGAGATATGAAATGGAATTGCTTTGTGTGGCAACAAAATATAACAAAGTAATGAAAAGATTTTTCTTCCCTGAATTAATTCGAAAATACAGGGTAAGAAAAGGATTTTTTTTTAACATACTAAATATTTAAGCCAGCCGTTTGAGATTATTTTAGGGCTTTTTACAGAAATAGGCCTGTTTTTTTTGGTGCTTTTCAAATCTAGGCAATTTTTTTTATTTCTTACATAACTAGGCTAGTTTTGACCAAAAACTATGGACGGAAAGTTAGCCCAGTTAGGTGACCATAAAAAGACCAAATAATCCTTTGAATCGTTGGTTTAAGTCACTATATTTTTCATATCAGACCGAGTTATCTAGCCTGACTCGTACGGTTGGTCCGAGTTGCAAATGTGTAAGTGCCATGGCCAATAATTCATCAAACCCATAACTAGCAGAAACACCCATATCTTGACCTAGCCATTATATATCAAGCACAACATATAATCTAACCATATCTCCCTTGATCCTCTATGTTGGATGTGGTGATAGCAGTCGTAGAGGGGGTGTCTTCCGTGCTTGGTGGAGAAGAAGTAAAGAAAGGTCCGCTCGCTTGCTGTTTTGTTATCTACCGTGAACTGGGAGTTTTCTGATCCTTCATAGATGAACTCTCACTTGATTTTTAAGACCAAATTCTATCTCATTCCCTACAATGTAATTTAATTCCACAATAAATCTCATTTCTAATTTATTCAAACCTATAAAATGCACATTAATCTCTTCAAACATCAATAGTAGGAATAACTCTTCTTCCCACGACAATAGGTTCATTTTTTCACATGGTTTCCCTCTTAAAAACTCTTACCTAGACATTCTCAAAATTGAATCAAGCCATAACCCAACTTCCTTGTTTCTCTGAACTTCAAAAACCTCATTTTAACCCCTTTCATCGCTACCAAAATCAATGACATATGTTGAAGTTCTTCACTTTTTTTTTTTCCGGCTGGGAAATCATGACAATGCCGTAACCAAAACCACCACGATTTGAACCCATTTATTCCTTGTACTTTCTCAACTTAAATCACATATTAAAAGTAATCTAGGCTCATCCATTCTTAACACCATTTTTTGAATCATCTCACTTCTCGGCAAAACTCAACTCAAAACCACATCCAGATACTGATCACAGTCTCAAGCCACTTTTGATATGTTATTCAGAACTATATGATCCATAGTTAGCTGGCCAATAGTTCAGTTTCTTCATGTTTGCCAGCTACAGAATCCTATCCAAGACTCACTCATTCACCACTGCCTCGATCCATGACAAGACTAACGACTCTTGATAGTGAACAAACCATTCAGGCATTTGAACAAACACCTGATGTGCATTTTTTTTGTTCACAAAGTAGTTGTTGTTTGTCTCAAAACCCATTAATCTCCTTCCATGAAATTGCAATCATACAACCCATTCAATCATTCTTAAACATTATTGAAACAGCTCAGCATCAGCATCGTTTCCAATGAATCACCATCTTCAACAACAACCACTCATTTCTTTTTGATCACCACAAAATCAATAGCCAAACTCTAACGATGTATACACTTACCTTCTCTGAACCCATTTTCCTTTCCATCATCTTCTCACGAAACATCATCAACACCTATATGTTCATGTTTCCAACCAAACTTCAATCCACCAGCAAAACCCTTTATTCTTGTTTTACTAATCAATTTCACTGAAAGAACATATCCGAATACATCCCCAATTCCAATTGTTACTGCTCAATCTCTTCCTTCCATTTTCTGTCGGCTTCAAAATATCAGTGGCCTAGATTTGTAAGAAATCTAGATTGGCCTAGATTAATTGGCCTAGATTTGTAAGAAATAAAAAAAGTGGCCTAGAAACGAAAGTGAGGGTCCAGAACAGGCCTACTTCTATATATAATCCATTATTTTACCATAAGTAGACCTCTAAAGATTTTTTGCCCAAAGGCTTTTTTAGATATTTTGAGTTTCATAAACACTAATTTAAAATTTTCTTTCCACATATAATTACAACTATTGAAAAAGATTACGTCATTAATATGTATGCATCGTTCCATAAATCTTTCCATAAATATAATATAGGTGTAAATTACTAATTTTAAAGAAATTAAGTTAAAAATTACACAAAGTTTTAAGTCACCAAAATTTTGGTTAACTATGTTGATTCTAACAGAGAGTTATCAAATTTAAACCTACTTACATTTCCATCCTCCCTTCTCTAACATGAGAAAAGATTTTTTTACACCTAATGGAGTAAATTTAAGCAATTTTAATCCAAAAAGTACCAAATTATTAGAAATCCATTTGCAGCGTTCATATTAAACTTAGGCATAATACATATGATTCAAGGAACAAATTATAAGGAACGCGCAATTGGGG